>JARHVA010008847.1:0-410205 GCA_037957365.1 Torreya grandis
TAATAAGCCTTGGGATGATTTGTTTTCAATCATTGGAATAGGTTATACTCTTCTTAAAAGAGGCTATGATCTAGTCAAAGATGGTGAAGGCAACCTTGGCACTCAAGTAGGTATACAAAGGAAAAGCAACCTTTCAAATATATCCTTTCAAGAAGCAGATACATTTCATGATGATATGCTTTAAGTCATGAAGATGGGATATCATCCTCTCAACAAGTTGGGAGACACACATCCACTCTTGAAGGATGGAACAAGCTCCTATTGGCCTCAATCATCTAAGGAACATGAAACCAATCCTCTTGAAGCTATGCTTACAAAGAAATGGCAAGTTGACCATGATATGAAAAGTGGGTAGCAGTATGAGGTATGTGTACAAGTTCAAGAGGAATATATATCTGTTGGTTGAATATTTTTTCTATCAGTGTACTGGTAAACAAATAGGTCTTATCACCAAAACAAGAAGATTAGTCGTCCTAATGTGTAAGTTTGTCACATCAGAAGGAGACTACTCTCTCCTCTCATGAAGGGGAGGGTTCCCTGTGGATATGCTATGTATATGTATAAATAGAAAAATAATACTCAAGGGTAGGACTGGACATACATCTCTCTTTCTTTAGAGATGATGTATACAAAATAAAGGAAAAACTCAAGGGAATGATAGACAACTCTCCTCTTCTTTTAGAAAAAACTATACAGCCAAACGCAAGAATATTCTTAGCAATAAAAGCAGAATGTAACTAAGAGTATGATAACTAGCAAATTGAGATAGAGCACAAAGTCTCTACCTAAAATGTTCAAGAGTAATATACGAAGGGCAATGAAAGCTCAAAGTCTTCTTACAGTCCTTTACATAGCAATGAAAAGCAAACACACTGAAGGCAGTTATGGGGGCATAAAGTCCTCTCCAAAGTTGATTCTCCAGGACACCTTTTTGACTAATTTTTACTAATCCATGCTTATTAAATTAATGAAATAGAAGATAAATCAAGGAAATAAACATAAGAATAATTTCCTCAACAACAAAAGAATTCACAGCACAAAGTCTGAAAAAGTCCCTTGCTTTCTTATTTCATTAACAGAATATGATCAATAGACTGAGCACAAAGTCTCAATAATGCCTCTCAATTTAGGCAGAGTTTCATCTAGATTTTCAAAAAGAAGATGATTTTACAATGAAATAAAGTTCCTTATATAGCCACTTGAAGGACTCAGGAACAGTAATGCATCATGATGCTTTGGGAAATGTTATGAAGACAAGCTAGAACTTTGGGGCATTTTTACCCATTTGATCTTCTTAATGTAGATAAACAAGTTGTGCAATTGAAAGATTACAACTTTCAATGTACACCTGGTGGTCTGATCTTATCTTCATCATTCCTCCTTTCTAGATTAATTAAATCAAGCCTTGGATTCATCCATTATTTTGTCTTTCCTCACTTTTAGCTAGTTTTGTTCTTGAATTCTAGGAATGCATTTGAGTCTATGAATTCAAAGGATCAATAGCTATTTCACTATCTTTAAAATTGACATTCATGCACCCATCACTGTGTTCCCAACAGCTAGTCAGCTGTGTTGAATTGGACATTTTTGGTTGCATCACCCCTTGGTCTTCTTTTAGCTTTCATCTTTCTGCTTAGCACTTTTCTGAATTGGACATACCCTTTCAGGCTTTGAGAAATGATCCTTATCAAGTCGAAAAAGCCTTTTACTTTGGCCACTGAGAGTCCCCCACAAGGGCACCTACCCTTTGGGGTCCTTTGGCAGCCCTTTGCTTTAGTAACCCCGGTGGATAAATCCTTGAGCTTTATATTTGAGTCTCTCTCGTGGGTAATTCCTATGGACATTTGTCCCAAAGAAAATCCCCACGGACAATTTGCCTAGGGAAAATTCTTGCAGACAAAAAGTCTAAAGAATTTTTGAACAAGTCTTCAGATTTTGCCTGCATTTGTTTTATTTTTTGAAAATTCCTTTGGGTTCCTTCAGCCATTTGGAATTCTTTCAGACTTTTGTCTAACAGAATTCCTTTAGACAAAAATCTAAAAGAAATATGCCTTAGCCAATTTTAAATGTCTTAAACAAAATCCAAAAGAATTACTTTTCGGTCTCCTTGAAAAATGACCCTTCCGAAGGGTGCTTTTGTAGACTAAGTGTCCTCCGCAAGGGCACTTGTCCTTTTGAGAGGTCACCTTTTGCATTGAACTACCTTTAAACTTTGATGTTGAACCAATCAGTTGAACCAAAAATTCAAGCCAATGGTTCAATGAATGAAACAAGCTGATAAATTAAGCATTGAACCAAACATAATGTACTTGCCTTTAAACCAATAAGAATTTTGACGTTGAACCAAAAGATTGAACCAATCTGTTAAACCGGTTCAATAGTTCAATGAAGCATGCCAAGCCCTTTTGAACCAAAAGCTGATGAACCATCCAATGAGCCAAATGGTTGAACCAAGTGAATGAACCTGTTGTTGAACCTTTTCGTTGAACCAAGATGTTGAACCAAGTTTTGGTTCAATGGTTTAAACAAGGCTTTAAACTGACTGACAAACCAAATGATCAAACCAAAAGATGCTAAAACAAAGGGAATGAACCATCTGAGTGAAATAAAGCATTGAACTGCTTGGTTGAACCAAGCCATTGAACTATTCCTTTAGTTGAACTTGCCATTGAACCTTGAACCCATTAAACCTTTGAACCAAAGTGGTTCAATGGTTTAACAGTTCAATCCACCTTGATTTGGCCAAGTGTTATGAAGCCGATGAACCAATTGAAGTGATTAAACTTTGAACCTTGATGAAGTGCTTAACTCTTGCCAAAGATGTTGAACTTACTGCTGATGTTTGCCGATGGAGATTTCTATTTGAACCAAGGCATTAAAAAAAAGTCCCAAAAAATGACTCAGTGTTGAAAATCAATTCTTTTGATTGAAACCACCTACAAAAACCTTTAAACCTATATAAATGAACCTGCTATAGAATCTGAAGATACAAAGTCTGTAGAAATCAATATGTAAAATCCATTGAACTTGACTTGCAAAGTCTAGATTCTCTGAGAAGCTTTGAAAATGAGGAACCTGAATGTCTAAGACAAATTTTTGAAAATGGAAGATACAATTTTGGTCTATAAAACCAAAATATTTCAAATGTCCCAAAAATGATAGCTATTTTTTAGGGGACAACAACTGGCTCCAGTTGGGGAGCTTCTGTCAATTACAAAACAAATTGAAAGGAGTAGAATTCAAAATTTTTAGTGTCTCTTCAAGTATGCCATTAGGCTTCGGAGTCATGCTACCCAATAATGAAAGGCATCAAAAAAATGGAAACAAATAAAACAAAATGAAAATAAAACTATACAAATATACATATATACAAAGGCAAAGATTTGATACTTTAAGAATTGAAGTGTTTCAAATGCTGCCCATTGTGGGGTAAAGAAAAGAGTGTGCCATCTTGGTATTTCAAAAAAAAACTATTTTCATTCATGTGTTGATGAATTATGAATGGGCATCTCCAAAGGGAGTCAAATTTTCCATTCATCCCCTTTGGTTCTCCTCTTTTGTCCCACATCAAGACTTGATCTCCAATCTAGAAATCATGATTTCTGGCCTTTTGATCAAAGAATTTCTTTACCAGACTTTGATGAGCAACAATTTTGTCCACCACCATGGTTCTCTATTCTTCTATCTGAGTCAGGCACATGATTATTTTGTCAAAAGAGCTCTCATATGTCTTATCTTCAATGGCCTTCACCAATTTCAAGGTTGGTAATTCTAAAGTAATTGGTATCTCAGCATTAATCCCATAGAGAAGTTGAAAAGGAGACATACCAATCACCCTCTTTGGCATGATCCTGTCAGCCCACAGAGCATCAACCAATGCTTTGTGCCATGTCTTGATTATCATCTACTAGCTTTTTGATAATAGTTACCAAATTTTTATTACTATACTCAGCTTGTCCATTCCCTTGTGAAAAACAATCAGAAGAATGAGAGAGCGTAATTCCATAATGAAAATAGAATTGTGTAATTTCTTGAGAGGTGAAACAAGCTGCATTATCAATAACAATTTTGAGTGGGACTCCAAATCTGGAAATGATATTCTCTTTCAGGAAGTTGCATATAACTTCTGAAGTAGCATGCTTTGTCAGAATTGCTTTTACCCACTTGGTGAAATAATCAGTCGCTATAAGGACATAATCATGTCCAACACTTGAAGATGGATTTATTGTCCCAACAAAATTGAGTCCCCACTATTGGAAAGGTTCCTCTATGATTACTGGCTTGAGAGGCAGAGCAGCCAACTTGGGTCTTCTAACAAATTACTGGCAAAGTTCACATTTCCTTACCCACTTATGTGCATCTTGGAAAAGATTCAGCCAGTAATACCTGGCTCAAAATAATTTGTGAGTAGTCACAGGGGTAGAAAAATGTCCTCCACAAGCTAGATTGTGGAAAGATTTCAAGAGCTGGGTTTGCTGTTCTTTATCTACATAGCGAAGGAAAACTCCATCTATGTTTCTCTTGTACAGGCCATTATCCCAAAGGACAAAATTGGTAGCTTTCAACTTGATAGTCCTCCTTTCTTTGTAAGACAAATGAGCTGGACATTCACCATAAGTTAGAAAATAGGCAATATCTGAGTACCATTCATTGGTAGTGGAGATAAAAAGGACTGTTGGCACAACTTCCACTTCAACTTCTTCACGCTATTTATCTTCTAGCTTATTGTCAACCATTAATTGGCAAAGGCCTTTACCTCTGACCAGCTTTGTTGGCTTGATATCTAGATCAAATTCTTAGATCTTTGCAATCTAATTACCTCTCTTTATGCCAAACTCCTGTTGAGTTAATATAGACTTGACATTATTATTAGGAACTAAGTCAGTAGTATGTGAATTTAGAATATAGAAGCAAAAGTGTTTGACTACTTTTACCAATGAATAGGCATGCTTCTCTATATTTGAATACTTCATTTCATGAGTTTTTCGAGGGCAACTCATGAAAGAGATGGGGGATTTCATACCTTTCTCATCTTGTTGCACAAGAATCACTGAAAGATTATGCTCAGATGCATAGCTATATATGATGAAATCTCTGTGGTAATTTAGACAAACCAAGGTAGGGGCATGAGCAATAATGACCTTGATATCTTGAAACGCTGCTTTGCCTTCTTTGGTCTAGCTAAAGGTAGTTTTCCCTTTCATCATATTCACAATATGTCTTGTCTTCTCAGCAAATTCGGGGATGAATCTCTATAATAAATTCACTTTTTTAAAGAAAGAGTGAACAACATTATTACTTGCAGGCAAATTCACCTCTTGAATAGACTTGACTCTATCTGAATCAATCTTTATGCCTTATTTGGACACAATGTGTTCAAGGAGTTTCCCCTCTGTCACTCCAAAAATAGACTTGTTAGGATTCAAAGAAATACCATTCTGTTGGCAGCACTCCAGCACTTGCTGTAAGTGGTGTACATGATTAGATCGACGCTTTGAAAAGACAGGTGTTGGTCAGCTTCACCAACTTCAACTTGATTATAACCTGAGAAGCCATCCAGCATTGATTGATGGCAGATTACATTAGGTCTGAGAGACTTCAGATCTTCATATGAATATGCCAATACATCAATGTATTGATAGAGAAAAGAAGTGAATTTGAATATTTCTTTAGGTGTGCAACACTTACCAATGTTGACCATCTTGGAATTTTCTTTGTTGGTCAGATTCACTTGGTCAAATCCCTGAGAGAGATTTGAATCTGTCTGTTGTTGTTTGACGAATCTATCATGCTTGTCAAACAGCTTTTCAAGAGAAACCAGGCCTTTAGTAATTTTATTTCCTTTCAGTTGTAGGAACTCTTCATTTACATCTAAATTGGATTCAAAAATAGATTCAGACTTTTGAGATTCGTTGCTTTCAAAATACAGCTATTCAAAATTGTCTTTTCATTCCAAGAAGGCAACGATTTGATGATCATCATTGAAAATTTGCCAATGATCAGCATTGTCAGGAACACTCGGCCTATAGACCAGCTCAATGGCATATTTGGCTTCTTTATAATTAGAATGAGGAATTCAAGAGTTCTTGAAATAGCAAGTGCATCAGCTCTATCATTGGACTCTCTTGGAATGGAAAAAATATTGAAAGCATCAAAGCTTTCAATTTGGTCCCAAACCAGGTTATGGTAGTGGTGTAGCCTCTCATTCTTAGTTTGATATAAATTTCTTACTTGACAGACCACTAATTTAGCATCCCCTTTAGCATAAAAAAACTTGATGCCTCTTTCTTTAGCAGCCTTCATACCCAACAACAATGATTCATATTCAGCTATATTGTTAGTATTACTAAATTGTAATTTATAGGATGAAAGAAACAAATCTCTTTGAGGAGATATCAAGACAATTCCAGCTCTAGAACCAGTAGAGGAACAACTACCATCAAATTCTAGAGTCCAAATCTCATCAGACATTGACTTTACTTTAGACTTTTCTTCATCAGAGATGGAGGGTCTTTCTTCATCTGTGTATAAAAAGTAATTACCCATACCTATAGATTTAAAAAGGATTTGAGCTTTAAGATTTGACATCTTGGTAACTACATACTTTGCTTCCTTTTCAGGAAGTAATCTTTTCATCATGCCTTGGACAGAGATCCTTGCCTCAGATAAATCCATGTTCAGTTCTCCTCCCACGTCCTTACATAAATTCTATCCAAGCAAAATGTCATAAGATGATAGGACCTCAGCCACTAATATAATCATTTTAATCCTCTTGCCTAGAAAGGTTGCGAATGCAAATTGAACATCTTTGATTTGCCCCAGCAATGGCACTTGCTTGTTCTCCATGGAGAAACATCTCCCAAATCTTTTAGTCAATGTGAGACCAAGAGACTCAGCGACTTTAGCAGGCATAACATTGTCAGATGTGCCTGAGTCTATTATACAGTTACTCAGCTTGTGGCCATTGATTAATAGGGAAACATAGAAGGGTTCTATTTTTCCAAAAGCTACTGGAGGAGTAATAATCAAATTATTTAGAATAGGCATGTTCTTTGGAGAATCAAGAATTACTTTTTTTGCCTTTTGTCCTATAGGGCCAGTCTAATTTTTAACATATTAGACCAGCTTGTTTAGTTGATCTGGATTGGACTGCAAGTACTCAAATTTAGACATCTATATTTTTTTCTTTTTGACATGATCAATTATGTCAAATGGATGAATCGAGCTAGGTACAGAGAAAGGTACTTCAGCATTCTGAGTTTTAGGAGGGATGGGAGGTGGGCTGGTTTACAAATTAGAAGTAAAAGGGGAAGGTGCAATAGATGTATTTACCTTTTGAGTGATTACCAGATCTTTTGATTGAAAAGGCAGAGCTGTCCCATGCTTGACAATTGTGACTACTGGCTATGATTGCTCTTCTATCTTTTCTTTATTAGCCTGCTGGACTGATTGGTTCTTAAACCTGGTAAACACCGCATATGCTCCATCTAAAACTTCTCCTTTGCTTCTGAGTTCATCCTGATAATTCAAGAAGCTAATGTGGGAGTCGCTAGCTAATTCTTCTTGACTGTCTTCAATGATATCAGCGTCATTTTCTTGATTTAATTTAGGCTGATAAGAGAATTTTGATTCTACTTCAAGTTATCCCATTGCAGAATTAGTTGGAGGAGCTTCCAGGGCAAGTTTCCCTTGTGGGGGAGGAAGGCGATTTTGTTGTCCTTGGTTTTTGACAACATTTCCCTAATAAGATTGATTTGGGAATGTCCTTCTGTATGTAGGAGTAGAAGACATTCCTTGAGCCATTTGCTTTTTGAGGGCAAGGAGCTTATTTGCTAATTTTTGAACCATTGGATCTGTGGTACTTGTAGATGCAAATTCAAAAGATGATGAAGCTCTGTTTCTATTTTGATCTCTTTTTATTTTCCCTACTAAGATGAGATCATCTTCTACTTTAGTGGCTAAAAGTTGAGTTGCAGCGAGATCTATTTGACCAGCACATCTCAAGAAGAAACTAACTTTAGGTAGCTGAGAATTAATGAAAAAGCATTTGAGATTCTCAGTTGTAGGTCTAGCAATGACAAGTATTCTATTTCTCAATTTGTCAAATTTAGCTATGAAGTCTCTCATAGGCTCATGAGACTCTTTTTTCATATGTGTAAGTTGAGCCAGAAGTGTATGTGCATCTTTTACAGGTTTGAATCTGGCTTCAAACTTATCTTTCAGAGTATTCCAATCAGTCATAAATCGAGCTTGTAAATGGTAAAACCAATCTACAGTAGGACCTTGTAGTGTTTCAACAAAAAGCCTAATTGCTACATCTTCAAACTCTACTCCAATTACTCCACAAGCTATACTGAATGCTGCAATGTGTTCATTAGGATGAACTTTGCCATCACCATAGAATTTAGGGAAATTCTTTCTAGAACTGCATGGAAGTTCATGTAGAGGAGGAGTAAGATTGAGAGGACCAAAAGCATTACCCTAGGGGCCTTGAGCTTCCATTATAGGATACTGAAAAGGAGGGATAAAAAATCTCAAAGGGGTAATTATAGGCACAACTTTATCAATAGCAAAAGTAGATACTTCATTTGGTAATGGAGATCTAACTTTTGTAGGAGGGAAGCTCTTGGTTCATTGTAGATGAGATGGTGAAGGAAACAAATCAAAATCACTTTGCTATACCAGCTTGAACACAGGATCAACGATACCTTTAGCCCTTTGGCTTCATGTATACCTTGGATCTACCATATTGTAAAACAAAAGTGGAAAAGAATTGACCTTGCTTCAGTTAAAGCTTGGGACTTTAAACTATGCATTATTTCCCTATGAGTGGAGGTGAATGGAATGAATAGATTATAAATGGATAATGTGTATATCCCCAGTGGAGTCACCAAAAACTGTTGGTTGAATATTTTGTCTATCAGCATACTGGTAAATAAAATAGGTCTTATCAGCCAAAGCAAGAAGATTAGTCATCCTAATGTGTAAGTTTATCACATCAGAAGGAGACTACTCTCTCCTCTCATCAAGGGGAGGTTCCTTGTGGATATGCTATGTATATGTATAAATAGAAAATAATACTCAAGGGTAGGATCAGACATCCATCTCTCTTTCTTTAGAGATGATGTATATAAACCAAAAGAAAAACTCAAGGGAATGACAGACAACTCTCCTCTTCTTTCAGAAAACTTATTCAATCGGATGCAAGAATACTCCTAGAAATAAAAGCAGAATGTAATTGAGAGTATGGTAACTAGCAAATCGAGACAGAGCACAAAGTCTCTACCTGAAATGCTTAAGAGTAATATACAAAGGACAATGAAAGCTCAAAGTCTTCTCAGAGTCCTTTACACAACAATGAAAAGCAAACACATTGAAGGCAGCTATGGGGGCACAAAGTCTCTCCACAGTTGATTCTCTAGGACACCTTTCTGACTAATTTTTACTAATCCTACTCATTAAATTAATAAAACAAAAGATAAATCAAGGAAATAAACATAAGAATAGTTTCCTCAACAACAAAAGAATTCACAGCACAAAGTCTAAAAAAGTCCTTTGATTTCTTATTTTATTAACAAAATATGATCAATAGATTGAGCACAAAGTCTCAATGATGCCTCTCAATTTGCGTAGAGTTTCATTTAGATTGTCAAAAAGAAGATGATTTTACAATGAAAGAAAGTTCCTTATATAGCCACTTGAAGAAGGACTCGGGAACAGTAATGCATCATGATGCTTTAGGAAATATTAGGAAGACAAGCTAGAACTTTGGGGCATTTTACCTATTTGATCTTCTCAATGTAGATAAATAAGTCATGTAATTGAAAGATTACAACTTTCAATGTCCACCTGGAGGTCTGATCTTGTCTTCATCATTCCTCCTTTCCAGATTAATTGAATCGGGCCTTGGATTCATCCATTGTTCTATCTTTCCTCACTTTCAACTAGTTTTGTTCTTCAATTCTGGGAATGCATTCAAGTCTGTGAATTCAAAGGATCAATAGCTATTTCACTGTCTTTAAAATTGACATTCGCGCACCCGTCATTGTGCTCCCAACGGCTAGTCAGCTGTGTTGAATTAGACATTTTCGAGCGTGTCACCCCTTGGTCTTCTTTCAAATTTTGGCTTTCTACTTAGCACTTTTCTAAATTGGACATACCCTTTTGGGCTTTGAGAAATGATCCTTGTCAAGTCAGAAAAGCCCATTACTTTGGCCGTCGAGAGTCCCTCACAAGGGCACCTTCCCTTCGGGGTCCTTTGGAAGTCATTTGCTTAGCAACCCCCACAGACAAATCCCTGAGCTTTATATTTGAGTCTCTCAAGTGGGTAATTACCGTGGACATTTATCCCATGGAAAATCCCCACTAGATTTTTTGCCTGGGGAAAATTCCCGCAAACAAAAAGTCCATAGAATTTTTGAACAAGTCTTCGGATTTTGACTGCATTTGTTTTTTTTTTGAAAATTCCTTCATGTTTCTTTAGCCATTTGGAATTCTTTTAGACTTTTTGTTTGAAGGAATTCCTTCAGACAAAAATCCAAAAGAAATATGCCTTAGCCAATTTTAAATGTCTTAAACAAAATCTAAAAGAATTACTTTTTGGTCTCCTTGAAAAATGACCCTTATAAAGGGTGCTTTTGTAGACTAAGTGTCCTCTGCAAGGGCACTTGTCCTTTTGAGAGGTCACCTTTTACATTGAACTGCCTTTGTACTTTGACGTTGAACCAATCGGTTGAACCAAAAATGGTTCAAGCCGATGGTTCAATGAATGAAACAAGCTGATAAATTAAGCATTAAACCAAACATAATGTACTTACCTTTGAACCAACAAGAATTTTGACGTTGAACCAAAATATTAAACTAATCTATTGAACCGATTCAATAATTCAATGAAGCGCACCAAGCACTTTTGAACAAAAAGCCGATGAACCATCCGATGAGCCAAATGGTTGAACCAAGTGAATGAACCTTTTCATTGAACCTATTCATTGAACCAAGATGTTGAACCAAGTTTTGGTTCAATGGTTCAAACAAGGATTTGAATCGACTGACGAACCAAATGATCAAACCAAAAGATGCTAAAACAAAGGGAATGAACCATCTGAGTGAAATAAAGCATTGAACTGCTTGGTTGAACCGAGCCATTGAACTGTTTCTTTGGTTAAACTTGCCATTGAACCTTGAACCCATTGAACCTTTAAACCAAAGTGGTTCAATGGTTTAACAGTTCAAGCCACCTTGATTTGGCCAAGTGTTTGGAAGCCGATGAACCAATTAAAGTGATTGAACTTTGAACCTTGACGAAGTGCTTAACTCTTGCCAAAGACGTTGAACTTACTGTTGATGTTTGCTGATGGGGATTTCTATTTAAACCAAGGCACTAAAAAATAAGTCCTAAAAAATGACTAAGTGTTGAAAATCAATTCTTTTGACTGAAACTACTTGCAGAAACCTTTGAACCTGTATAAATGAACCTGCATGTAGAATCTGAAGATACAAAGTCCATAGAAATCAATATGTAAAATCCATTGAACTTGACTTGAAAAGTCTGTAGATTCTCTAAGAAGCTTTGAAAATGAGGAACCTGAATGTCTAAGACAAATTTTTGAAAATGGAAGATACAATTTTGGTCTGTAAAACCAAAATATTTCAAATGTTGTCCCAAAAATGATAGCTATTTTTTGGGGGACAACAATATCTACACTAGAGACATATATAAAGATGATCTACTTGTGGGTAGACAAAGTGAAGTGCCAAGGAATAGGTCTAATCTAAAAAAGATCCAATTCAAGGAGAAACATGCTTAGCACTATGACTCATCTCATGAAGAATAAGATTCAACAAACTTTCCTTTTGATCCTAGAAAGGAGGTATGCTTATTTTCTATTTGTGAATAATATTTTTTTATTTATTCCCCTAAGTGTCTTGAGCACATGTGTGTCTTATTTGTTTATTGCCTTGTTTTTATGTGTGTCTTTTACTTTATGTGGTTGAGGTATTAGTTATCTTGTCTTGATGAAATCCTATGGTAAAAGTCTCCTTGTTTTAATTAAAACTTTAGATGACTCCCTAAGCCCAATGGACTAATAAGGCTACTACTATAGTTAGTATAACATGCATACTACCCCTATGAGTCACCAATTTGTATACCAAATTTAACCCCATAGATCAAATTGAGGCCCCTATTGGTAAAAAATTGAATTTTTATATGTTTGGTGGTATAAAATCTTTTCATGAGGTGTATTATAGGTATTTTAGTGTGATTTCATGTTATATTAGCCTTGGTCAATTAGTCTTTTAGTCCATTTATCATTTTAAGTCATTTTAGGGTCATAAATAGAGAATTTAATAGGTTATACAGATTCATTGGGAAGTGTGAAGGTTCCAAAAGGATATTTCATATTCCATGTGTCCTCACATGTATTAATCAACTATTGGTAAATGAAAGTGGTAGGTGCTTTAGAAGAAAGAGCAATTTTCTTGGGGAAAAAAGTTAGTTTGGCACTTGTATAACCCATGGGGAAGTGTGCCATGTGGGAGAAGATCATATAATTTAATTTAAGATTCTTAAATATAATTTCCACATTTTAAATTCTTTATAAGTGCCATTTTTTTCCCAAAACTGTTTCGCTCCTTTTTTTATCCTTCTAGGCACATAAAAACTAGTCTTCAAGTTTGTACTTGGTACAACTAGCAGAGGAGGTTTCATGAAAAATTATTTTAGGAGGTGGTAGTACAATTAGATAAATTCATTTCCATTACAATATTTATAAGAATGGTGGCTTGTGCTTTATGAACCATCCTCATGAAGTTGATTGTGCTTTTCTACTTGTTATTTCATGCACCCTATAGGTTTTGCTCCATTCTTGGCAAGTTCGTACAAACCAATTGCTGAGGTTGATTCAAGATGATTTTTGATTCCATATATAATGATTCCCATGATTGGTTTCATGTTTTAATTTGATTTGATAGTCTAAATAACTAACTTTATAGGAGGGTGTTAATACTGAACTTATACTCAAATTCCACCATTTGAAAAAGGTTTCTTTATATGAAAGGGATTTGAAATGATGTATCATGGTGTTTCACTTAGATAAATGGTCATGGTAACACCCTTATTTCAATTCATATCCAAGGTAAATAGTATTGAGTTTGCAATCCATTGGCATGCACAATTAGCTCTTTACTAACTTTTACTTGCAGTCATGGTGAAGTACATGCATGGGGCCTATATAACATGTTCATATAGGTTTGTTAAAAGTTTTAAGGTCTTGGTGTATCCTTTATCAACATGAATTAGTGAGTCAATTTTTCATTTGGCACAAAAAGAGGGAATGTGCAGTCATGTGCAACTTTTACATTCAGTCTGCCATTGATATGTGCCTTCAGGAGTTTTCACGTGTTAAAACATGATATAGATACCTTCCTCAAGTTTTTAGACCATGACATATTATTTTATCCCTTTTATAGAGCATGTATGTTGGTCATAAGAAAAACTCATGATATCACTGCCCATCACATCCTCATACTTACTACCCACATAAATCAAAATGCTCATCTACAAGTGTCTTCATGAGTACTAGCATGTTGGAGGGAAGTTTGGAATTTGAAAAGGGTCTATGATGATGATGAGTGTGTTTTAAATATTTGAAGAGTCTCTAAACTCATTTGAATCTTCATAACCATGTCTACTACCTAAATTCATAATTACAGCTTGCACATTAGAAAGTTCACCTGTAGGTGGTGCTTACAGAGTTATGAAAGTCTTGATATGGGGAAGTTGGGTATGATAAAGATTTACATTGAATCCTAGTATGTGGGTGATCATGGTAAGACTTATGTGGAGTGTCAAAAGGTAAAAATAAGGTATTAAACATCTTTCAACAAGTAGTGACTAAACTTAGGGATCTTTTCCCTAAAATAACAAAATAGAGGTCAAAAGGAATTTTTTGAGGAACCTATAACATGTTAAAATAAGTATTGAGGCATCATAATGACTAAACCTAGTAATCTCTACATAGATAATTGCCATTCAAGATTTGGGGAAAGAATGACCAGGGGAAGATGGTGATTGAGAGGCCTAAAGTTGCCTATAAAGACACTGAACTCAAGTAGTGATAGCTACATGTTTTGAACTACAAAGTGACCTTAGATCTTCAAGGTGTTAAAAAATAAACATTACATTTTTTTAATGGCCTTATTGATTTAAATACACACTAAGTATCATAAATATCATCAATAGTGTATTGACATATAATGTTTGGAACTGCATTAGCACCTATAAGGATCTCTTCACCTAAAAACATCCACCTACAACCAAAGGGAAGGTTCTCACATTATAATGGAAAAAATACATTTATATGTAGGATATGATTCCAAGTGTGTTAAGAGATTCAGGGGTGATGTAAAATCCTTCCAAAAGTAATCTTCATATATAGGGACCCCTTCATGTGAAATGTTTACTTACAACCAACTTAGGTGACTGTAGGTAGACAATGACTTAAGCATGGGTTTTTTACGGTATTTTAGCCCATTAAAAGTGAATTAAGGTAGAATTAAATGATAATTTACCTTTTAATATTCAATAAATGTCTCACCACATCATGACCAGGGTCCTAGTGGAAAGACATGCACTTGCATCCAACTGTAGAAGATTGTCTCAGTCAGGCAGTGAATAAGTTTAAAATCCTAAGAGACAGTCTAGCCAAATTATAAAATGAATGAGCTAGATTAACTGATATATGACCATGTAAATTCTTAAGGAGGGTATTACACATTTTTATTAGAGTCTAATCAAGCAAAATACACCTACAAGGGTCTTCCCCAAATAGGGTTACAGTCTGTGGGTTGAGATAGTCAAAATTAGAAATAACAAGATTTAAGAGTGTAATAATAATGATAGGTGATTATAAAATGATAATGGATTATTCATGGTTCACTAATATCATGGAAATAGGGGAGATGAAAGGGTAAGATAGTTTCATAGTCCTTATGAAATTTTTGCACATAGTCCATTTTGCTCAAGCCTATCTCAAGTTTTATAGAGGTTTGACGGTCAAATGGATAGACCAAGGGATTATATTTTATCTATAATATCCTTTTCACTTTTATAATCTACTATAATTTTCATTTGGTCTAAATAATAAGGTAAGTACCCTCTATTTTGTCTCAAATAGAGGGTACTTCCCTAGGGTCAAAACTGGTAGGGTTTAAAGGATGGGTAAGAAATCATGAACCAAAAGATAAAAAAGATTTGTGGGAAAGTTTTTATAGTTTTAAATCATCAATGGAAATATGGTATAACATGAAAAAAAGTATGGGAATCAACGGGGTACCCTACACTCTTAAGGTTGTAGCCATGCTTAAGGGTAGGGTTTTGGATTTGAAGCCAAATGGATAGTCACCTTTACTTCCCACACGAGGTAAACATTACAAAAAATTATTAAATTTTTATGGTATCACTAGATATTTTTAAAATCTGGTGGAATGCATAGAAACCCAATGGGATGACCTAGACCACATGGGTTATAGTCAATCCTACTAGACAAGGTTTTAGGCCAAAGCCAAATAGAGAGTCAAAATTATTTATAACATTAAGTGATCAATAAAATGGATTTAAACATGTTACTAGGGTAAAATTATATGTTTAAAAGCAATTTTAATGTATAGGAAACACAAGGAGGTCTTTTTTAGGCCAAAAGCAACATCAAACCTATGGAAAAGGAGAAAGGAGCTTGATAGGAAAAGTTTAAATGCTCACATATTTTTGGAGGTTGTGCATGGGGATATAAGGAGTTAGGGGAAGTTGATAAAGGTAATAAAATATGTTATATTTTATTTTTTTGTTATATTCAATGTCCCATATTTATGAACGAAGCTTAATAAGGTGAAACACACCTAAACCCTCATAAATCCTTACCAGTGACTAATTCAAGGAAATGTGGTTCGAGAGTTAATGTAATGGAATATTTTTCCTAGGATGATGATTTAAAATAGTATAATACTCCCTTAAGATACTCTACATCATTTTATACTATATGAAACTATATGAATGGAGTGAAAAATAGGATTTTATTGATAGTTTTATGTATTGTACAAGTTGTAAGAGGTTTAAAGAGATGAAAATCACATGAGATGGAATATTATGACTTAATATAACTCCAAATGTTAATTTAATGCCTTGGAATAACTCTTAAATGCCTCCACCAATTGTTTAATCTTAGCTAATCAAAACTATCATAGTGGACAAGCTAGTTAGAAGGGTTGAAAACTTCAAGTGAGATGATTTTAAGGTGTACCTAATGATTCTAAGGCCATGGATGGTATTAAATTTTTTCATAAACTCCATACCACATATTTTTATGAAAAAATGATGCATTTTTGGAGACCAAGTGTGTAGGGTGCATGAAAGAAGAGTTTTTTGGAATGCAAATGATGATGGCTCCTTTTTAGATGATTAAGCCTACAACCAATGCATGGAGAGGCATGTTTGAAATACTTCCCATTAATTCCAATAATTATACCATTTATTAATTAGTTTTTGGATGTTCAAATAGGTCTAGATCATGAAGGTAGTTTTCTAAGCCAGAATAAAGAGTTTCATGCCACATTGCAAGAGTTTTATGCCTTGTATGGACACTTGTGCTTCTTAACAATCATGGTTTATCCAAAATCCTCTTATCATGTATAATTAACTAATTTTCTCATCTTTACAAGTGTCATTGTGACCCTTGGACTTATATATTCTTCTCTCTCTCTCAAGTTCTATAAGAACTAGCCATTTTAGCCATTGTAACTCATCCTCCACCTGAGTATGGTGAATTCCTGCTCATTTTCATACCATTTTATCAATAATACCATTTATTTTTACCTTTTCATGACTATTCATAGTGTGTTCTATTTGTATGATCAACATTTCTTAGTAATAACTAAGATTTCCTTAGCATGTTGTCTCATTCTTGCATCCTATTTGCAATTGGAAAGCTTCTTATTTTAGGGCATGTGAAGTGTTATAGGAAGTGTTAAAGTTTGAGTGAGTTATTCTATTCACTAGTGTCATTCAAGGTCTCTTATCTAGTCATCCTATCCTAAACATTCATCCATAACCTCATATTGTTACAATGATGTGAGAAGATACAGATTGGGGAAGTGTATGTTTAGTTTCTCCCTTGATTTCATGTGTAACATGTAGCTAGTTGTAAGTCATCATATTAGTATGTGTATCACCTCCTTAGGATATTTTTCTTTCATTTTTCTCTCTCCCTTTTCCTCACACCCCCAAATTTTAGGTGTAGTTGTGATCCAAAGTGGTACATCAATGGAGCTAGCCCTATCTAGAGATTCACCTCATTTTTAGGCTACTGATAAGCCTAATTATGTTTTCATTGTGCCACTTGAATGAGGAGAGATTAGGCATATCTTCAAAGGGTGAAAATCTAAGTGACAATAGTAACTATGATCTCCTGATAAAATTAAGTTCTTTCTTGTGTTTCATAATGGCATCCTCTAAGTCTTTCATTCTTTTGGAACACCTATACAAGTCCCCACACAATATGATCAAGATAGGTTATACTTATTCTTGGTTTTGGATGAAGGTTTGGGTTTAGATGTAGAAGTATTGGGTTTAGGTTCATTTTGAGGTGGAGTGTTCTTATTCGTACCCTTAGATTTTCCATTAGACTTAGGATGTGAGGCCACTAATGCTTTTTGAGATGTGGAAGACTCAAGGTGAAATAATTTGGATTCCTCCCTAGTGAGTCTCTCATAAAACAACTATAAATATGGAATTTTAAATGTGATACCTAATATATCCATACTAGAGAAAAAGGTATAAGTCAATATTTAGAATGGGCCACTCAACTTAGACAAGATGAATTATAAACATTCTTCATCATTTTTATCTCATCCAATCCACTTCAATTGTGTCAACAAATTCTTAAACTTTGTGAGATATTCTACAATGGAGTCAAATTCATCTAGATTTAGTGAAGTAATATCCACTTAAAACTACATCGCTCTCAAGTGATATACTTTCCCAAATAAACCCTTCAACTTAGTCTACATTTTGATTGGAGAATCACACCCATCAAAATGAAACAAAATAGTATCACTCACAGATCCCCTAACCAAGCCCATACATCCTTTAAACTTACACTGATGCTAATTTTTTTTAAATTCATGTGTAAACTATGGTTATATTTTATTCATGAGGGACCATAATCCTTTACATTTTATGATTGTTTCTATTTGATGTATACATGTGTGGTAATTATGTGTAGTCAAAGGCTCATAATGGTCAACACCATAAGTAGAAGCCATGATAGAAATCACTAAAGAGCTTAAAGAATGCAAAAGGTTCACAAAATTGGCATCGAGACAACCTCCCAATAGATTGTATTATAGGACCCCCCCCCCTTCCAAATTGGAACTTTATAAAAATAGTGTATTTTTTAAATTTAATGACAACAATGGATAGAGAATCAAAAAACATACACTTTTAAAAAAATAGAAATCAAATCCAAGTTATGGTTCAAACATTGCAAAAATTATGATTTACCATAAAATGGGTCAAAACAATGAAAAAACCACTACAAACAAATTTTAGTCACTAAAATGAAAAATAACATAGTCATCTAACCACTCTTTGGAATCTAAATTGAACCATTGTCTTATAGATGCTAATAGACATGAAAAAATATCCTCTTGGTTAATGCTATTCTTGCACAAGTAAACTATGATTCCACTTGAGGCAAAAATTCATCATTTTAAAATCAAAAAATGAATAAACAACTAGTTTTGAGAAGAGAAAAAAATATTACTATTGTTTTTAGACGATATCCAAAAAAGAAGATGCAAGCTCAGATCTTGTAAAAAAAGCAAGCGTCAAGGCTTGATCTTGCAATAACAAAGTTAAAAAATGATGCCAAGATCAGGATTTAAAATCCACTCTTTTCAACAATTATTATCTTCCATGCCAAGATTAGATCTGAATGCTAAATTCCAACCCCTTTCATAGATTCTAGAAAATCTGAAACACCTTGTATAGATAGATCTCCAAGCTTATAGGCAAAAATTTCAATGCAAATTTGTAGAGATATGATAGAGTCTATTGTTACTTAGCTCCAATATCTATATATAAAATTCCAATGCTAAGTGAAAAACACCTTTAGTAGATCTTAGCATATCTTTAAACCAATTTTAGATAAGGATGCCAAATGTATATTTTAGTAGATAAGGATGCTAAATGTAAATTTTAATAGATAAAAATTCCAAATGTAGATCTTCAAACCAATGCCAAGGGTTAGAAAATATCGACGCTTCGACATAAAAAAAGAGTGAAAATCTTCCTCATAAACTCTAATGACTCTTCTCTCTAAGCAAGAGGATCTGAAGTAATAAAATTTAATTCCAAACTAGAAATAAAAATCAACGTCAATGCCACAGATCTAAAAAATAAGAAAAAAAGGATGAAATTAACTCCAATGCCTTCCTAGAGATCTCAATGCATTCCAATGTCTTGGCTCAAAGTAGCAAGATATCATAAGGATGCCAAGATACTTCCTTTCTCCACTCTAAATTCCCAAGATCAAAATATCCAATGCTTTTTCTCGAAGCACCTCTCTCTCACATCTAAAACAAGAAAAAGAGACAAAAAAATAATGCTTCTTCTTTTCAAGTTGAAAAATATCAAAAGAACCTATGAATAGAATCAATGCATACCATTAAAGATTCAATGCCAAGGTGAAAAACTATATAAGATCATCAAGATTTAGAATTTATATGCCTCTTCTAAAAATATTCAAATGGAACACTCCTCTCCTCTCCTCAGGTTCTTCCACTACTTCAGAAGCAACAAAAGCTTCAAAAAATAACAAAATATTCAAGAAGTCTAAAAAGAGGCACTAAAGGGCACAAATATCTTCTCATACACATCTCTTCTATACTTCCTCTCCATGAAAATGGAATAATCGGTGATAAGAGGGAAGTGGAATAATATTATTTGAATTGCAGGCTAATGGATGGTTGTAAGTTCTTCAGGGCTCTAGTATCATGTTAGGAATGATAAAGACATTCCAACCCAAGAATACAAAGTGCTAGCAACAAAACATCACACATATAAGCTATAGATATGATATGCAAAATCAAGGCAAATCATATATTATTCATAAATGATGCATAATGAGGCATGATAGTAGAAATGAAGGTACTTACAAATATAGGAAAGATGAAACACTAAACTAGCTAAGCTAGATAATGTGGGATAAAGCCTCACATAGGACAAAATCACTATAAGATGAAAAAACTAGCTAAGAAACTAGAAAATACATACCTTAACACATGTTACCCAATCCTTAGGACCCCTCACAAAGTTATCTATCTACTAAAAATATTGGACACTTACTTGAGAGAGTACATCTACACTATAAATATATTTTTGAAAGTCTGACCACTTACCCTAGTCTACTATCCTACCAAACCCCGATGGATCTTGGATCTATCATGAGGCCAACTATGGAATTTGAGCTACAACTAGGATAGGATATGTGCCTAATAATCACATATTTTGGTGTGATTTTGACTTTTGAATGTTTGTTTTAGTCATTGACTTTTGTTTTAATAATTTTTATGTATTTTATGTACTCATCCTCTATATGGATTTGAAAAACCAAAAATGGGCATTAAAAATTACTATCACTAGATAACTTACACTTATAATAGGAAAGAGGAATTAAGAGAGCATGGTGTATAAGAATCTTGTAATTTCATGTTAAATAAGAGTTCTATATTGAAATCAATCTTAGTGTGCCCATAGTAGGATGGAATATGGGAAATGATGGAAGTGAACATGGAATGATTTAGTTTTCTCCAATCATAAAAAATGTGTAGTTTTAAAATGGTATAATGACAGGTAAGTATGAATCATTAGCATAAGGAATATGTTAAGTGAATGTAGATGTGAGAATAGTTTGTGAAAGTTAAAAAAAAGAATATGATTGATTTTAAGATTATGAATTCAAAACTCTCAACCATTTCCTTATTTTTTAGGGGAGACACTTATCTAATATTGCAGAAAAAAGCAATTTAGAAAATGAAGATTTGTGAGAAAGGTCTAGTCCTATCCGAGGTCTTACAATGCAACTCATAAAGGCAAACTATTTTAACCTAAAATGTAAATATAAGGTGATATTATCATTAACCCTATATTTTTTTAAGGGTTATATACAAATTAAATGGCACAAGGGTTATAATTAGATATATAGTAGGCCAATTAGTAGATAAACTCAAATATAAGCATATACTAAATTTATTATGTTGAGATAGTCTAAATATGGAAAGTGCAATTATGATAGATATGAAAATGATAAAAAAGTAATGTATTTATATATTTTTTATGTTAATGAATTTTTAGATCTAGAATAGGAAATAATTAGGGTGGAAAGAGATTATGTAATAGTCATTAGATTATGGGTTTGACACTTCTAAATCTCTAGAAATTAACATCAGCCTAGGATGATTGCATCGATGCTACTATATAGGTTTGACATAAGTTTCCTAAATGGAATAAAAATATAAAGGTATGTGACCACTTAGATGCTTCTATATATTACTTTACCTTCATTCTAGTTCATTCAGATATGGGTCATGGACTATCACTCCTTGTGAAATGGCAAAACCCTTGTTCTCTATCTCCATAGTGGCCTTGGGGAAGAATGGGTTAGTGGGAACATAGTTTCAAGTTTACCCCAAATACCCATTGTTAAAGGGTGATGCCTACATATACAATACTTCAAAAGAGGGCCTCAGACTCATGTAGTTCTCCCTTATGTGTTGTCTTGTGTGTGAATCATACAATATGTGCAAAGTAACTATAACAGTGATCTAGTTTATAACTTGTCAAATCAAGCCCTTGGGTTTCTCCTTTAGTAATTTATACCTATATATGTGTTTTACCTATGAATGGTATATAAATAGGGAAGATTTATTCAACTAAAATCTTGATAGAGTGTTTTTAATAAGTTGCCTAGGTCTCTTAGGTCTTTTTACTATGTCCTGCAGGTAGGTGAGTAATGAACGAGGGTTAATCTTGTATTTATATCAATCATTTTAGAGTAATAACTTGCATTAAATCAATTAGGCTGACTATTAGGATAGATTTCATTTTCAAAATAGATGAATTTAGGGTATTGGACATTTGTGTTAGTTTAAGATGCTAATGTCAACGCTAGTGTATGTCCCTGATGTTAGTGTCTAGGGAGTAGTAAATTAGGTATAGATTCAAAAAATTTAGAGATTAAAGATAATATATTTTAAGTATTATGGGAAAGAGAGAAGGTTTGTGTCATAAACACAAGATTGGTAGGGTTAAGACATATAAGCCAAGGGGTATAAGATAGAGTAGATGTGAGACTTGCAGAAGTGGAAAAGGTATAAGTTTGATAAGTGTACAAGACTGAGGTGTTATATAATCCATAAATATTTTCTACATTTTTCCCCATTCAATATATTAATGAAATTTCTAGTTAAAAGGAAAGGAATGTGTACCTAGGTGTGTATAACACACTTTGTCTTTGTGTGTGCCCAAATTGAATGTTTTATTGGTGACTAAACTACAACCAAGATCATTTTACCATGTATAATCAATGTAAATAATCTAAAATTAAAATTACTTGAACTAAATTTAAATTTAAAGATCAAGGTTTAGGAGTACACCTGCGTGTCAATGTAACCACCTTTCCTATTGGGAAGTTGACTTAAAAAAGATGATCATTGTAAGGATATAAAACTAAGATTAGGATAACTATAGATACATTTTTAAAGTGCATATATCCAATGAGATACTTATAGAGAGAGATCTAGGGAGAGACAAAGAGATATATTAGAAGGCACATGCCCAAAATTTGGAGTAGTGAATTTCCACCTGGTATTTGAGATTAGCTCAACTGTGAAACCTAATAATACTTATAACCTAGTGAGGATGGATGACATAATCAATTTAAACCTTAAAACATGGAAATAATGAGTGATTTGATCACCTCAACCATACCAAAATGTGAACCAACTACTATAATAAATTGGCTCAATAAAAGTACATAAAAGTAGGTGGGCTATCAATACAAAAAATTCCATGATGTGATTACAATCTGTAAAAGATTTTTTGAATCTAAAAATGATTTAGATTTTACAATATTAGGCACAAATTTCATATAATATGTACCTTATATATGTCTCATGCTGAAATTTTATATAATAATAGTAATAATGTATAGAATTTTATCACAACTATGAATTTGAATCATATAACTATGTGCTTTATTAAATTTGGAAAATTATGTACGTGTGGAGAACATGCTTCTAAAGCATTCCTATACTATATATGGATAAATATAAAAAATAATATAAGTACCAATGTGGAGAACATGTTTCTAAAACATTCCCCTAATGTAAACTAGAGATGTTGAATACTAAATAGGTGTGTAGAACATGATTCCAAAGCATGACCCCACTAAATTTGAAAATTATGAATGTGTGGAAGTCATGCCCATATGACATGCCTCCACTGAATCCAAAAATTGATATAAGTACCAAATACTAAATAAATATGGAGAACATGATTCTAAAGCATGCCCCTAATGAATCTAAAAATTGATATAAGTACCAAATACTGAATAAATGTGGAGAACATTCTTCTAAATCATGCCCATACTAAATCTATAAAATGATATAAGTACCAAATATTGAATGAGTGTGGATAACATGATTCCAAAGCATGACCCCACTAAATCTAGAAATTGTGTCAAGTGTGGAGAACATGCCTCTATGACATCCCCTCACTACTATGCAACCACTTTGAGTTGAGGGAAAGATATGAACTGATAGTAACCTCACCTCAAAAGAATAAGACCATTGTATGACCTGTGAATGTAATCATGTAACATATAGAAGGGAACATGTCTAGGTAAATGTATCATTGAAGTGTATGGAACCAATGTGATCATATGAAGGCCTAACATAAATGGTAAAGATCATGACATGTATAGATAATAACAATATAAGATCAATAAGTAAATAAACACACACATAAAATAACTCAAAATCAAGTCATGAGGTAATGGTCCAGGGAGAATGAAAACAAGGGGCATGTTCAAATGCTTCACAATCTAAGAGACATGACTTAGTAAAATGTCAATAAAGGCTAGGATGACATATTTAAATATCCATATAATAAAGAATGACATATGTAAATTTCAATGAAAGCATACATAGGTACGGGGTACACAATAAAAATATCATAATCAAATTCTTGAGAAAGGAATATAATAGCAAGTCAAGACACTCAAGTAAGTTCATAAAGTAAAGCCGAAGTAACCAACATAAACATGTCATAGTAACCCATGGATCAAATGTGTTATGAAAAAAATGTCAAGTGTATAGCATATAAAGTACCCTATGTAAGATATAATCATGGATAAATGAATGTGTAAAATTACATATGTAAGCTCAAAAATGATAATTAAAAGTGATCATTGAACCATATAACCTCTATGTATCAAGATCAATGAAGAGGATGCCCCCAATGTTTGCATGGCATGAGTAGATAAAAGGCCAAACTTATGGAATAAGAATAGATCATGTATCTATGTATGCCTATATCACACTCAAGTATAAGTGTGCCACATACATATGTATGTAAAAGTAATTTAATATACCATCCATCAACATAGACCTAAGACAGATGCCAAGGAGCCAATATAACATGTAGGTGCCAAAAATATTTTTGGATTTTTGAATGTTTTTTATTTTTCTAGGATATGTTTGAAGCTTTCCAACCTTAAGTTGGATATTTGACATTGATGTAGTGATAATTGAGTTAATCATTGTATGAAATGAAAACTATCTATAAATAATAAAGATCTACTATCGTGATCATGTGGTAAATTATCAAGTGGATTAGAACATGGTTTGGTGAATTTTTCATCTATAAATTATGCACTATCTATATGAGTAATAAGAGTAGAAGTGTTTTGATATGAAGAAGGGCTTGTAGTTTCCCCCTTTGTAACCATATTTACAAATTTAGATTTGTCAAGTGTTTCTTTCTTTGTTACCTTTTCTATTATAAATCTTATTTTGAATAGTTGATGTGCCCATTGCTCTTTTTGTAATGGTGCCTTTTCTATTTGTGTTTTAGTTTTGAATTTTTCTCATTTGTAATTTGTTCTTATTTTGCATTGGACAAATGTATTTTTTAATGATTTTCATTAGTATTATCAATAAATACCAAGCCTTGATGATCATTTTGATCATATGTGGAATTAATATGAGTAATGCCTTGATAATGTTTTCCCAATCCTTGACAATGATAACCAAATTTTTGTAAATATGTCATTCCTAAATTATACTATTTGGAAAACTGAGTATCATTATTGAGAGGTAAAGTTTTATCATTTTCTTTATCTAAATTTTCATTTTGAACCTTTTCTAGCTATAAGTTTGATATTTACAATTATTTTTCCTCTAAATTTTTCTTTGGTACCCACATTTATTGTTTTGGTACTTCTGGATTGGGATAGGTACACATATTTTGAGTGATTTTATTGGTTGATGTATCAATGCTAGGATAAAAAATGTGGTTTGGGAGAGGTACACATATTTTGATTGATTTTCTTGGTTGGTGTATCAATGATAGGATCAACATTGTGGTTTGGGAGAGGTACACATATTTTGAGTGATTTTCTTGGTTGATTTATCAATGATAAGATCACCACTATCTTTGTGACTTTGAATTCATTTCTTTAATTCAAAACAACAATCTCTGCGATGCCCATGCATTCTATGATATATATCATAGTACTTGGATCTCCGTATAGGATGTGGAGGAGGTAACTTGATCACTTTATTTTTAAGAATGTATCTAAGCATTTCACTTGGACTCTTAATATCTTTTTGGTCACTTTTTTAATCATTTATTTTTAATGTGGTCAATTTTTGCTTTTCATTTGGATAGGAAATCTTGTTGTGCACAACATTAGTAGATGAGGATGAAAACACATGATTAACACTAGCATGTGTTTGATTTTGTAGGTATGTGACTTGATCTTATAGATCATTTATTAACTTTATCCTACTATTGATTTTATATTTTAGGTCTTCACAAGCACAAACCCTGGGTATTTTAAATTGATTACCTTCATTTGAAACTATAGGGTGGGCCACTTTACTCCTTGGATAAATGATAGTTTGGACCTAGATAGAGGGATGAGAGATATCACCATTATTATGGTTAGGAGGATCATCACATGGTTGTTTTCCATTTTGTAAAGGTGTATCCATGGTTAAATAGGTGCGTATATCATGTTGGATAGAATGAATCTTGGAATTATTTTCATTACAAGGTGTTATGCCATTTGAAATGTCTTGACATTGAACAGGAGTAGAGGAAATAAATGCACTTGTAATAATTTGGTATTTTACATTAGAAATTGAAAAGGAGGTAAGAAAAAAAGCATTTTATATTTCATTGGAAACCTCATTAGAGGGAAGAATGCAATGTTCACTTTCACTTTTACTTTGTAAAGAAGGGAGAGATGATACAATGCTAGTTTTGATTTTATGTCGTATATGACTTGTTATTTATAAATGATACATGAAATATACTTGGGATTTTATTTATGACCTAAAACAATGAATTTTTTTTGAGTAATTCCTTAAAATTTTCATATGCATTCTCATTTTTTCCCTCATGCAAGACAATGAGAGACATAAGACATACATTTTGCTCATCACCAACTAGAGGGAAAGGACAAATTTGGCTATTTACATTTGGATAATACAGATAGGGAAAATAAATTTAAACATTAATATTAGTTGGAAAATAAGGCACACACTTGATTTTGTAAATATTTTCATTATGAGAGATAGATGAGGAATATTCAACTTCTTTGACATTTTCAACATTGGAAAAGGGAGAATTACACTAACTTTTTTCAATAACTAAAGAGGGTATGGATGTAATATTTTGATTTTAAAAATTATGAATGGTATAATTTTGTATGTTTATTGTCTCTTAATTATCATAAAATAAAGGAATGGGAGAGGTGTCATAACCAAGAGTAGAAACATCATGATCACTACTTTGCTCATTTATACTCGTATTTGCATCATTGATTTTTTCATTATCATAGTTATAAGAAAAAGATGATTTATCCTATTTTTGATATTCTAAAAGTTATTCATATGCAATATATTTCTTATGAGTTATATTAAATAGACAATCATAATGGAGCTTCCATGCATGGCATTTTGCTAGTTATGCCATAAGGTTTGAAATGTTCAAGAAAACTGTGAAACACACAATCCCTAGGGCCAAAGAAAAGATGTAACTAATAATTCATAAGCTATGACTATATAAGTAAGAGAGAATCAGATATTAAAATAAAACATCGAAATATAAAATGAACTTTTGAATAAGGTGAAAACCCTAATATGTAAATTAGGTTTTTGGTTCAATAAATAAAGGATGGGTTCACCAAATGTTTTACCATAAAATGTAAATATAAGGTGATCTTATCATTAACCATAGATTTGATTAAATGGGTATATAGAAATGAAATGGCACAAGGGTGATAATTAGATCTATAGTAGGCCAATAAGATGCTAAACTTATATATAAGCATATATTGGATTTATTATGTTGAGATAATCTAAATATGGAAAGTGAAACTATGCTAGATATAGAAATGATAAATAAGTAATTATCCACTAACATCATCTACTAAAATTCATTCAAAACATGGTTTTTATTTGAAAGACCATTACTCCTTCCACTTTGTCAATTCACAATGCCCTTTCAAAGAGGGGGAAAATGTATGCCTCTAAATTTGCTCACTTACATTAACATCACTAATATTCCTATTAGTAGACACTAATTACACCCATCTAATTTTTCTAATAAATATCATTCTAATATCCCCCTTTCCTAATCATTTATCTAATATCTCCTTCATTATCCATCATCTATTAACTGTATTCTATCCCACTTCATCCTTAATGTATCTTAAATCCCCATTATCCCATCCTAATCCAACTTACCTATTATTTGGGAATTTTAAATTCCCATGACCCACCTAACCATATACTAGCTTGTTCCTAGGCTCTCCTATACCCCTAGTCCCTAATCACTATTTAATCCATCCCTAAGCCTAATTAATCCTTAAAAGGATTCTAGAATCCTTTGTATTCTCACCCCTCCTCTCTAGAAGCCTCTAAATCTAGAAGCTTCCAAGGAATTTTAAATTCATTTTAATTATCCACCCTTGATCTCCCTCATTCAACTTCAAATATCCACCATTGATCTTTCCCTCCTATTTCTATTTAAATCACTCATTCCTCTATGGAAGGCCATATTAGAAGTCCATATCATCTCCATGTCCAATTAATCCTTGAATCAATCATCCAACATCCACTTTTTAATGCCATCATAATGTCAAATTTCAAAGTCAAGGTAATCAATATCATCCTAATCCTCTTGTTTTGAGTCCATTTGATCATGGTGTAAATAACTTAGCTTTAGGATTCTAATGTTTTGAATGGCTTATTTCATCTATTTGCATTGAATTCTAATGGCTCTAGATTATAACTAGGTAGTTTGATATTTGGGTTTGAATTTACATAGCTAAATCCATATTATGCCCAAAAATACTTTTAAATATCCTAAGTTCCATGATTTTTTACTTTCATTAGAATTATTTCCTTAGTTTTTTTTTAGATTTGGCCTTAGCCATTTGTTTTTAAAATTAGCCATTAGATTTTTAAATTTGAATTTGTTGAATAGGATTTTATTTATCTTTCCTATAAGTACTTGAAAAATTTTCTATGCCATGTAATGACTCTTTATGGCTCCTAATAATATAGGTCCCTTTAAAAAATCTTTCAACACTTAGTCAATTTTACATATTTTCTTAGATCCATGTGTCAGATTTTCACTCAATGGACTTAATCAATTATTCAAAGAGTTACTTACAACCACATGGCATATTTTCACCACCCTATAGTACTTAGTTAATTTTTAAGGATTTTACTAGTAGGCTTAAAAATCAATAATACCAAGTATCATCATCACAATGACCTATTGATCCTAACCAAAATTCTATAATGCAAAACCATCAAGAAATAATTTTAGTGGGATGCTATCATGTGGCATGATCTTAGTGACCTAATATCATAGAGGGATTAATACCAAGTAGCATTACCTAGAAAATTAGGTTAGCATAATGATGCCACATGGTAAAATACCACTGCTTTGCATCCCTTGGAGGTATGTACAATCCTATAGAGTAATATAACTCTAATTTAGTGAGATGATGCCACATGCTTTAATATTACTTCATTGTGGAAAAACATAGTTAACATAATATGAAGCCTCATTTTGAGTAGTGAAAAATAATGTAGCATCCATGTGGAAATAACCCTTTAAGAAAAGGACACATTAGTAGTGAGGAAACAAGACATGAGCCTAAAACTAATGGCCCATGTAGTCGTTAGAGCCATCAAAATCCAAGAATGTATTATGTGTCCAAAATGACATGCAGTGACAATTTTCAATGGCACATTAATGGTGAAATTGATCATAACAAATAAAATTCAAAGGAAAATCTAGGTGGAAACATTAAATTTGAGCAAGGTGTGAATTTTAGGATCAAGCACAAAGCACAAAAGACACATATGTACCTTAAAGAGGTGTGGATTCTAACTACAAGAGCATGATCAAGCTAATAGATCTATCAAAATTCAAACCACATTCCCTCAATCAACAGTGAATGTTTATAACTACCCCATTAGTGAGAAAACTAGAATGAGAGGGGGATCCTTAGACCTACACATCTATTTAAAATAAGCTCTTATGTAATAATAAGTGATGGATCCCATAGAATAAAGTATATTAGTGGACTAGACTAACTGGTCCTCCCTAGTTAAGTAGATGAACCATTTCCTTCATGTATTTTCATACTTCCTAGATTATCTTTTTGAGTTAAGGCTATTTGGAAGCCATGTCTATAACTCACATGGGTATCTAATGAATCCTAATTGATTCCTTTAATATAAATATATTTATCTGATAGCTTGGTCATTTGATAGAATTGGTATGTACATGCATATGGTGACCTTGTTTTCTTAATTGGCTCTACTACTTCTTCCCTCAAACTCTCACACTGGATTTATGTAGAGTTGTGTTAGGTCTGGTTCAACTAAAGATTGGTTTATGTAGGGATTTATTTTCTCAACAAAATCATGCTAGTCTATATTATAAATCATGGCCTTTCTTCTCTTTTCTCCCTGCCCTTCCCTCTTTTTTCCTTTTTATTAGTGTATTAGATAATATTAGTTTAGGATCTATGGAATCTACTCTTTATGTTATATATTTATTGCTTGTATCTCTATTTATAGATTATATTTCATTTTTACATATAACTATGCTACATACATGTCTCAATTAGATGCATTTCCATCCTATATTTGTATGTTGATTCCCTTAAGAATAAGCTCCACATTTATAATGCATTTTTTTGTGTAAAATATTCATCGAAGACCATTGATATGGAATGGTCACAATGATCCAACTAGGTTACCCTTTGTGATAAGACCTAGTAACTAAGACCGTGGGGATATTTGTTTGCAAAATTATCTCTTCAAGAGAGATAGGGCCTAATAACCACTATCTAAGTTGGCACATTGAAAGACCCATTGAAAAGGTACCACATGGGTGATGTGAAAATACTTAATAGGAATGAGACACACTAAATAAGTTGGAAAGGATAAAAACTATCAACATCAAAGACTTAAGACACTTTGACTAATGAACAAAAAGGTTGGGCTAATAAGTGAAGTATATAGATCATCCAATGAAGGCTATATGTAGGAAAATTAAAATGGATCCTAACTTATTACAATATGTTCACCACTCCTTAGTACCCTTAAAAAATCATCAATTTATTGTGAATATTGGGAACTTATGTGAGAAAGAAGGTGACATTATATGTATATGATATTATTTAACCTAAAATCTAGATTGGTAATCTAGGGTTAAAGGGGTAGAGAGCCTAGGACATAAGGATGGTAGTCTATCTCTAAAGTAGTCCAGTTAGTTGTAATTCTAAGATAAACATATATTGAATTTATTATGCTAATATATGCTAAATATAAAAAATACAACTATATTAGATTATAATGAAAATAGGATACTTAGCTAGTTCTAATGCTAATACAAATATAGATCTAGAATAGGTATAAATTATACTGGATATGGATTATATATAAATCGTATGATTTTAAAAATTGGACCTCTCTAGCCATGAACACTTACAGGATCTTAGGATAGTTACATCAATACTACTGTCTGGACTAGATACAGGTGTCTAGTATCGAATACATACTAAAATTAGATGTGACCACATAGATGCTTTTGGGTTATTTATTGTCTTCCCTCTAGTGCATTAAGATTTGGATCATGGACTATAACTCCTTATCAAATGATAAAAAAACCTAGTTCTTCATCTTCATAGTGGTTATGGGAAAAATGGTTAGTGGGTACATAGTGTCTTTCTACTTGTTGACCAATTTTGACCCTGAAGGTCATTATGTCAATCCCTACATATGAAAACTTGAGTGCCATGTTTTTATAACCTTGTTCATATATTTTTCATATTTTAATAGCCTTCAAAAAGTCTTCATAAAGCCTTATTAGAGTTTTTTAAGGTTTATTTTGAGAAATCAATGTAAGGTCTTGTTATGGTCTTGTAGTGGTCTAGCCATGTTATGGAGTGATGAAACTTATTCAAGAAGTGTCATATTTTTTTAGGTGTCCTTCAAGATCATTTCAAGCCTTAATAAACTTATATAAACATTTCATGATGTTTTAGAGAGTTTAAGGTTCATTTGTGAACTTTAAGGTAGTGTTTTATAAGGAAAAGGGTGATTTTGGATAATTTTCATGTATTTCAAAGCTCTCCAAGTGAAAAAAATATATACAAGACATTTTCCAAGTACCTTGGATAAGTTACATAACTACCACAGTTATCAACAAGTTAGAATATTGAGTTTCAATGCCAAAGAAGGTGTTTCAATCACTTGTATGGACTTACAAAGCTCACTTTCAGGTAAAATCATTTAAAGAGTGTCCTTTTAGCTTATATAGGTTTCAATTATACATGTACGGAGGTTTTGGGTCTTAAAAGTGCAAACAATTCCTCTCTCCCATTGCCCTCTTCACAAGCTCATGAAGGCCATTTTCAAATGCATGGTATAAGTTATACAAGTGGAATTTGAGGATAATAGTTTAACCATATTTTGGGACTCCTATGAGATTATAATTATTGGCATTGGTCATTTTATTTATATCCTTAGCTTTCTGAACAATCATTAAAGATTTAAGGTGCTTTTTTGAGACTCAAAACCCCAATATCTTAATGTTAGGGCAACATAGTTGTAAGTGTGAGTTAATGAAGGAAATTTTAACATTTTATAATCTCCTAAAATGTCTACACAATAATTTTACATCATTATTCATCACCATCTAGACTATATATGTATTGGTTAAGCAAGAAATTTATTATTTTACATAGTGTGCAAGTGGATGTCAGTGTTTTTCCATTGTCTTATATATTATGTAAGATTCCAAAATATAAAAGTGATGGCTACATTTTTTCCATCATATTTCCATCTAATTCAAGATCACATATGTCTAACCATTCTAAACTAGCTCTCTAACTGGTAACTATGCTTAAGGACTATGTTAGGGGTTCCCTATGCAAAAATGAACTCATAAGCCTTATCTACATAATCAAGTGATGATAAAAAAGTATTTATGAAGTTTATAAATAACTTATATTAGTATATAAATACTCTATAGATACTATTAAGTGATTCATGTCAAGAAAGGAGGTTCTTACATAGTTATAGGCCTAGACAATCATGCACATGCCTACTCACTAAAGTTTGTGTTTGATGGGAAAATGGAGGAAACTAGTGATGTTTAAATGGGATGATTGAAATGAAAAATATATTTAAATATATTTAACACCTTCCAAATTTTATCATGATGATAAATACCCTATTTAATGATCTAATCCTTCAAGTGGATAATTAATAACCAATATGGATACCTACATGCCTGTACAAACTAAATGGACAAGTTTGAAGTGGTATAATGTTTGGAAAAAGGTTTTACATGACTTTTTTAGAATTTAATAAGTAATATAATAATATTTGACACAATATATAAATAAAATAATTAATGTTCTATTTTCAATAAGTCCAGATATGCAAGGAAGAGGCCTACATGTTACATGCATGTAGGTCCTCTTTTGAAAAAAAATAATTTGTTATGAAAAAATGATTAGGTTTTGAAAATAAATCCTTGTATAATGAGAGGTTAAAAACAAATTCACAAGAATATAAGTTTTGGAGAGTTGATGATTGAGTCTATAAGCTTTATTACTCATACACATGGTCTGTGTATGGAGACAAGGAAATGAAGGTTTGAGGATGCTAAAAAAGGATAGTATCCCAAAGAAGTGAGAAATAACTCTAAACTATATTTTAATGCTTCAAAGGTGTCATGGTGTAAATTATAAGATCAAATTCAAAGACCTCATGCTCAAATCCTTCTAATCAACACCTACATCCACACCTTGAAAAGGCCTGAAGGTATCCTAAAACAAGTGTATGCTTGGATAGATACAAATTTTTGGAAAGTTAAAAAGGTTATGAAACCTTAGTAGGGTGAATTTTATGTACAATTAATATCAATAGGATATAAAATACTAATACAAATCCAAGACCTAAAAAATTGACACCTACAATCAGAAAAGATCCACAAGCATGTGCATGTTAATTGCAAATAAATCAAGTAATGAGACTTGGGATTAAGTGAATGAAAAAAGTTACTTAAATTAATTAAGGAGAGTCAGTAGGAGAAAGAGGATAAACCCTCATTTATATCCTTTATTATTATTAAACTCTTGAGGAACTATAGGCAAAATGATCTAAGTGACTTAAAGCCTGTGTACATAACTAGTTTGGCAATAAATGTTGTTTATTGCAGACAATGTGGTCTAATAATGGTAGTATGAGTGGAAATTATAATTATTTAAGCACTCATGACTCATATAAATCACTTCAAAACTTCCTTGGTTATTTATTATTAAAGAAGGAGAGCTCATCTATGGAGTTGGAAGAGACCTACAATTTTGCTAAGCAATGCATGTTAGTTTCAAGTTTGGAAAGTAGGCAGAATGTACCTAAAGAATATGGAAGTTTGGGTGAAGTGATATATAGTTAAAAAATACATTATAAATCAAAAGTAAATATGAAAAGTGATAAAATAAATTGGTCAAAAAAAAATTCACCCTAACCCTGCATACATAGCTAAGTTTGGCACCATAAGTTTGCCTTGTCAAGTAAAGGTGTATGCTAGGTTTAAAAGAAAGTTTGTATGAATAAGAGAATCATGAAAATTATTATATTATTTTTACATAACCTACATAAAATCTTCATACCCATCAAAAGGAGAAAATTTTCATAGACCCTATTTAGGCTAGATAAGCTTAAGATCAAGCATAAGCTCTTAGGTGAAGTCATGAGAAATAAGATTTGGTAAGGGTGGTATGAAAGTATAAAGATATTTTAAAGTGTGAAATGAAATTACATACACTATAATATCATTCATGGATAGGGGAAGGCAATAAAAGTGTCAATTTGGTCTTTGAGACCTATTTGAACTTCTCTCATGAAAGACTGTAATTCAAGACTAACCCTCTATTGCTTGGTGACATCATGACACTATGCATGAAGATAAATGGTTCTTAGGGATGGTAATCATTCCTACTATAATATTGTAGAAGTTTTTACTAGTTTAGATTCTTGACCTTTATGAACAAAGCCTAAGAATGTAAACCCCTCTCAAATACACACTCAACCATACGAGTAACACCAAATTTTGCTCACATATTTATTTGACAAGGTTAATTTGGATGAATGGTGTTTTCAGGTGTTATATGGGTTCCATCACTATTTTATTGTGGCATTAGGAGAGAGAAACAAGATCTATTCTTTATGAATAATCCTTAAGAATGAAACATGCCTAAAACCCTAGTAATGACTAGTTGAGAGAAATGAGCTTCTAAATTTCATTGAATGACATTAATTGTCATTAAAACTCATATAAATTGTTTAGGACTCCAATTTTATTCTCCATGTGTACTTTTTTTATACTTAAAATTGTATAGACTATAATAAATGCATGTTTTTACATGGTTTTTGATGTTTTATAAGGGATTTGAGAAAAGGAGAACTTGAAAACTATTGGATGAGGTCACATGAGATGTATTAAATATATAAAATCCCAAAAATATTCATAGGACATCCTAGAAGTGATCCAACAAAGCTCATTTTCCAAGGCTGGCCTAAACAGGCCTAAAAAAAGACTAGGTTGCAAGGCCATTTCATGGTTCTCAGACTTCCACAAGGTCTTTGGACCTAAAATTTTACATGGATATTGGTGATATAATAGATAAATTTAATAAAATGCCTTTGGTTGGTTTAACATGTGTAGGATAGGTATGGAGTATAAAAATAGGGTTTTAGGTAAGGAGGCCTAAATGAGGCCTAATTAAGGAGGAAGAAAGGCAAAAAAAGACACTTCCACTCAAATTTTAGATATGAAACTTGGCATGGATTTTTAAATCCAAAATAAGTCCTCAAATATTCAATTATTTTATCATTAACATAGGTAAACTTCTCTACACAAGGAGGTTTGCATGATTTTAGGGCTAAAAGGAAAATTATTCCTAATTGGATCTTTTGGTGTAGAATGAGTTATTAGGGTTATATTGAGACTTGAAAATGAATTATTAAAATTTAATATGATCTGAATAGACCATACATAGATATATAATTAATTGGAGAATATTAATCCATGTTTTGACACTTGTAAGCAAGATTGGCCTAGTGAGATGAAGAGGCTTCTAGACATCTAACAAGAGAATGAAGTGATATGTCAAAGAAAACCTGTAGAGATAAATTGAAAGATGTCAAGATGAGAAAATATGTAATTAAACATGACCTAACCATCAATAATTCCACTTATCATTCCATAATCCAAGGTAAAGGGTACATTTGGAGAGTTAGGTAAGGTATTACACAAAGTTTGAAACTTTCATGTCACTTGGAATAGAAGAAAATATTCAAAATACTAACACTTGTATTTGAAGACTTGATGGGGAATTTAAAAAATATTTTCTTGGACCTCTCTCTCTCTCTCTCTCTCTCTCTATATATATATATATATATATATATATTGAGCTTTAATTAGATAAGTTTATATCCTCCACCTTGGTATTATGAATCCCTACCCATTTGCAACCTTTGATCAATGATAATATTCTAGTTTTACCTTCTTTATGGATTGGTTTCAATATGCATGCTTGATTACTTGATCTTTCTAAGTGATAGTCTTGCTTCCTTGTCATTTTATAATTATTTAGAATTCATGTTCAATTTGGAATCCTTTTTATAGGTCTCTTGAAGTTTTAAAATGGAGTGTGTAGGGGTTTAGTGAGTTATATTTTCACTAATGTCATGTCATGACCTCTTGACTAGTTGTCCTAGCTCAAGCTTACTTCACAAACCTTCATGAGAAATATTGATGTAGAGAAGCAATTTTGGAGTAGTGTCATGTGTAGATTAGTCTCATGTTTGAATTTCATTTGTAGTTGGTTGGTAGTGATTAGATATATTTGGTGCATCACCTCCATTAAAATAGGTTTATTTCCCTTTTCCTAGCAAGTAATAAATTAGTTTTGAGCCTAAGTGATTCATTAAGGGGATCTAACATTTTAATTTAGAGATTCACCTCTCTCATAGGGTACCCATAACCTTGAGTTGTTTCCATGTCATATCAAATTTGGAAGGCTTAAACTTCCTTTCAAAGGGTGAAAATTTGATTGAGAACAGTTTTGGCATGCCCAGTGGGACTAAGGTCCAACATGGTTAAAGGATTTTTAGTGTTATCATTTGAAATATAAACCTTTTGAGGCATTAAACAAACATTAATGGGACTCTGAGTGAACTATAACTAGCATTAGTAGTCTAAGTTCCCAAAAATTAGAAATTATTATGTATTCTCAATCTTTATTAGGTAAAAATGCATACCCCACACTTTCAAATTATTCATATCAGACTAATCATATTCATGGATTCTATTTAATTAATATTTCATATGTATACCAGCTGGTCATAGCATTTATTCCCCTCCTGCTCTTATGCATAGTTTTAGCCAGCCTTGGCAAGGTCATTATCTTCCTAATCAACCTAAATAAAGTGATAAAAATCTGATCCTTTACTTTCAGATAAAAATCTGATCCTTTACTTTCAGAATCAAATGGAAGAGAATCATAGGATAAGGGAACACTATAAATAAAAAGAAGTGATTGAATATCAAAAATTTGTCTATCAACAAGAGTTTAAGTTTGAGTAAGAGTTTAGAGCTAGTCTAATTCAAGCTAGAAGAGAACAAGATAATCAACTACTTATAAAAATGTAAAAGAATGAAATAGTTATGATAAATATGGTTAAAAGAGTTTATCTTGGTCACATTATTCTTATTATCCTCAAAAATCTAAAATACTCATTACACTTTACACAAGGAGAGTGGGCATTATGTGAAAAATAAAATCAATATGTCCTAACAATTGAAAGGATACATATAAGAGACATAATTAAGTTCATGGAGAGTAAACTAGTGAGATGGAGGGTAAAAATAAAACCCAAGAAATTCCAATCATTATCTCTTATTCCTAGTCCACCTACTTTGATTTTAAGTCTTCCTCAAACCACACCTACCCTTATTCAAGAACCCAAGATCACTCCATCCTAGAAGCCTTCTTGGACCATGATTCCTGGTTACACCATGCCAATTATTGTGAATGAATTTTCTCATATGCCAACCAAAGACCAAAAGAGAGAGAATATGATAGAATTCAAGCCAATGAACCCTTTACCCTCTCTTCAAAAACTTCTCCAAGAACCTGTTATAGTAGTTTTATATTTTATATTTTAATTCAATTAATTTACTAAAAACATAATGAAATTGTATGGTTTATAAAGAATACCTAGAGATATGGAGATGGTTGTGCACCAATTGAATCTATAAAATGAGGGAGCTTATTTTTGTCTTGGAGTAATAACCTACACATAAGAAGACAACTTGGAAAAAATGGACTAATAGATAGATAGGTGAGCTACCTAGCTAGGAACTAGTCTCGAGAAGTTATGAACTTCCTCAAGTGGATGTTAGATCACTATTTTCACAATCAAGTGGATAAATAACTATTGAAATTACAAAACATAAATATGTGATAATATATTATAACAAAGTGATCATGAAATAATCTTTGTTTATACTATCAAAGTAAAATATTCATACCAATAAGCTTCCACGACATTCACATCCTCTTGTAAAACATCTAGTTGGTTAGAAGTGGCTTCAAATGAGGGAGAGAAAACAATGGCACAAAGCGATAACTTAAAGGCTATATCATTTGATTGGAAAAAAAGGGTTGATATATAATGAGAAGATCAGTAACATTAATTATGTCATGCATAATTCCAAGCAGAGTCATCTACACATTAATGCCTTATTTAAATAGACAAAACACTAAATTAAAATGGGTTCAAGATAGAGTTATAGGATTTAAAATGTTTGGGTTTTAAAATAAAATATAGTGGATTGATGTTGATCCTATAGAATAGGTGTCAATTCAGATGAATCGATGTTGATTCTTGTAGTGATATTTTTGAGCTTTATAGATTAAACTATGCCACAAGCTTTAGATGTATCCCAAGAAAGGATGCATGCAAGGGAGAGATGTAGGCTAGGATAAGACTAATTTGATGAGATTAATGATAGGTGTAGCTTAAATCTAAATCAATCAATATAATGTAGGTGATGATAGAGAAGATATGATATGATCATGTAACCAAAAGATTTTGGATGATGATGAGGAAAAAAGATTGAATGTTAGTCAAGTGGATCAAGAGGATTAGATTAATGATGAGAACTAAGGATGATAGATGATTAGATGAATGATGAGGGTGTACAGGATTGAGAAATCATAGTTGTGATAAGTCTCATCATAGTCTAACCAATCCGATAAATATGACACTTGGTAGTATACCCCATGATATAAGTATGACTAAGAGAACATTGTGCCAAAGTGGATGGGAAAATAACAAATTCTACATCATTGAGGTCACTTTTTATGTCCTAAAAAAATCCTTGTTCATTTTCCAATAAACAAAAAGAGACAAAATGTAAATAAAACATAATACAAACAAGATATATACATGATGCAAACAAGTCAAACATGACAAACAACATATAAGTAACACACACAAGTATCTACATGTAATGTTATTGTGTCTTGTCTAATGATAGGATGAGTCATTTTGGGATGGTTTGGACTAAGGTGATACGATGTGATTGTGGACATAGGATAAACATGGATTTGGATAGGATGATCATGATTAGGAGTAGGATGAGGATATTACCCCTAGTTTAGGAGAGAGGTATGGAGGATGGGATAAAGTCTTTGGATACTAATTTGGTATTGAAATTAAATGAAAAAGTGGCCAAGGAATGTGATTTGGAAGAATGATGTTGAATATGACCAAGTATTACTAACAAATAAGGCCTTACAAGAATCCAATCTAGCAAGGAAGCTAGGAGATGATGGGATCAAATACCTTTCATACTAGAAAAATGTGATTTGACGGGTGCTAGGTATGAAAAAGGCATTTATAGGTGATGGGATTAAATACATTTTACAATAGAAAAAGAGTGATTGGATGGGTCTTAGGTGTGAAAAGGTATCGATAGGGAAGTGAGGGGTGCTAGAATAAAATCTTTGACAATGTGATGTCTGTCAATAATGCATAGTCAAAAGGATGAGATTAAAGAGATGGAGAGATGGGTGACCTCTTCGATTGGGTTCCCAAACTAAATGTGGTATCTAAATAAGGGAAAATATGAGATGGATGGAGATGGATGTGACTAGGGTATTAGGTATAAGACAAGACATCATGGACTATTTTTGGGTTTTTCAAAAAAATTATGATTTCTAGGTTTTTTGATAGATTTCAATTTTTAGGGATTTTTGGGATATGTATATACACTATATAAATGGTGTTACAATGAAAGGGAATACCAATCCTATCAACTAAGATAAATGGATGAAATAATGGATGGGATGACCAAAGGGTGATGGTGATGCAAAAAAGTGTATGAGGACTAAGGAAGAAGGGACTAGGGATTTCTAATGACCACATCATGAATGAACCAAATGTCAAGTTGCGTAGGTATCCATTAGAGAATATAAAAAAGATTATTCTAGAATATTTCTTAATAAACCTTACTCGTACTTACAAAGATAAAGATGGGAAGAGATGCATGATATGATGGCTAATGATGGGTAAGAATAATGGATCAAGGGATATGATACAAATGGCATGGCATGGAAGGGACTGATAAGGGAGATTAATAGATTTACCCCCAGGTATTGAGGTACCATGTGGATAATTTATTATTTTACCATGATGTTGGAAATTAGTTTTAATCATGGTACTTTCCCAAGGGGATAAAACACTATTTTTCACCATTAGATGAATGGTTTTTTTTTTTTTTTTTAACTTATTAATGGCATCTTGATTTATTGGAGGAGGGCAAGATGTAAGATGCATATATTGATGTGACATTTAGCCAACACCTATTATAGAGATATATGTTTCAAGGACCTGGTCTTGGTTGCATCTATTTAATTATTGATTTAATGTCCTCTAGATGTTTTAAGTAGGTGTCTTTGTAACCCTTATGAGGGACAATGTTGCCTAGGGATTTGAGATGTGATGTGGATGGGAGGATGTAATGATTGTGATGATGGGATATAGGATGGGAAGGATGGATGTGATCATGAATAATATGAAAAGATGGGGAGCAGAAATGGGGTTTAATAGTTTCATACACCATTGAATATGGTGAATGGGATATTTTAGATTGGTGTCATGATAGTAAAGGATCTAAGACCTTTGATTTAATGATTATTTGACCCAAGAATTAAGAGGATGATCAAACCTATGATTATTATTTTGACTTTATTTTGAATTACTAATTAGATTTGACTTTTATTTCCCCTTGGTGCCTGATTTTGAGTTTCACTAGAGGAGATTGATTTTTGACTTGATATATGATTATGATTATTATAACTTTGACATTCCCCTAGTGCCTAATTTTGGGATTCAATAGGAGAAGACATTTTATGATTAGGTCCATGATTTGAATTTTCTCGATGGTGAATTATGGGATCAAAGATGATTTGATAATGAATTATGATTATTGGATGATGGTCTTGGATATTTGTATTTGTGGCACACAATATGGAATGTATAGGGGAATCCATCAATGCATGTTCTTATTCATTCTCATCAATGAAAATGAGGTGTATGATTAATGGTATGTGATGAATCAAGGGAATAATGGGAAGCATAGTACTCATCAAGGTAACTTTGAGCCATATCCTCAATGTCAAATAAGGTATCCTCAAGAGTTTCAAAAGGATCACTAAGACATGTATCCAAGGTAGGATTAGAGCTACTTTGAAAATCTTTAATAGATAAAGTGTGCAAGAGCTTAGTTATGACTTCACCATCTTGATAGGGATCCAAAGGTATGCCTAGTGATGGATTAGAAGTATCAAGATTAGAGTTATCCTTAAGAAGACATGCATTATCGCCATATACCATAATATCTATGAAGGATGATGTTTTTGATGAGGAATTTGATTTAGATACTAGTGATGAACATGATCCTTGTAGTGGCTATGATGCTAACTCCAATGGATAAGATGTGATGTTGCTAGTAGAAGAATGATTTTCCATGATTGGCCTCTCAACATGGGGTATTAGATGTAGTGGGTGAGAGGGATAAGATGGATGAACAATAAATTGAGCAAAGACAGGCCCATGAAAGGAATTATGGGATATAGGGGGAATAGGGTTATGGGGAATGGATTTATGTTTTATGGATGATTGGTTGATGATGAGGGGATAATAGAAGAAGGATAAGATGTCTTAATGTTGGTTTGGAAAGGGAAGGGCTTGATCATGATCAAAAATGGAATCTTGGAATTCCTCTTCTTGTTTACCTAGGGAGATAAAATCATCTAATTCACCCTCAATTACTATGTCCCCACTATTAATGAGGTCTTGGTCATAGTCTCATTAATTTTGTCATCATTTAATGTAATGCCCCCAAGTTTGATGATAACATAATAGTGGTTAAATTTATACTAGGAGGGCTTAGGATTAGTGGGATCAATATGTTGTATGGGTGGGTAGACCATCATGTTAGTAGTGACAAGTTGTAAAAATGATTCCAAGGATATAGGGAGGAGAGTATAAGGAACCTCTTCACTTTGTGTCTTGGATTTAGAATCATTAGACTTTAGATCAGATGGTCACTAACATGACTAGGTGGATGGTCTAGTGGTAGATGAGGTGGCTAAGATTGGATTCCCTTTACTAGTGTATGAATGGGTGGATAATGGGGTATGACTACTGAATGGAGGATTGAAATGTGACTCACACAAAAGGGTTTGGACTAAGGGTGAAATAAGCTGAAGGGGATCAATGCATTCAAAAAGTGGTACACCCTTCATAAGGAAATGCAAAAGTATATCGTATTTATTGGCAAAGATGTATTGATCTATGAGAGTGGGGTCTAACTTCATGGTGGCGGGAGATAAGGGGTGAGTGTCTTTTTGGGCTTGAGAGTTGGATTTGGAAGTGTTAGAATTGGAATAAAGAGATGGTGATGTCATCTTATTAGTGGATGATGAGGTTAACAAGTTAGGTTTTCCTTTACTAGTAGGATAAAGGAGTGGTGATGGATTATGATTGGTAGATGGAGGATTTGACTATGGAAAAGTATGAATTGGGGATAAGATGATTTAGATAGGGTTAATGGATGGTGGACTTGGTTAAGAGGGTATTTTAGGATTTTGGGGTCGAAATCATCAGAAAAGTGAACACCCATCTTCTATAGCCTCAAGAAGAACTCATCTTTATTCTATACGATGTATTGATTGATTAGGGTGACCACATCAAGGAATGCTAAGACTAATGTTTTGGGGCTCGATGTTGGTTTGGGGTGAATGGGGTCAAGATCAAAAGGTAGGAGAGCACTCATTTATATATATCACAAAAGGATGTCATCCTTGTTTGCCAAGATGTATTGATCTATAATAATTAGGTCCAAATCTATGGATGATAAAATATGGATGATGAAGGGGTGCCAATGAAGAGGTAGACCAAGGATTATATAAGGTATGATGGAGAAAATTAGGTCTAAATGATTGAGCTTATATGATAGGTGATGATGAGGATGGGATAGACTAGTGGATTAAATAATAGGACTAGATTTGAGATTGATAGTATAATAGGTGATATTAACCTATCAATAATACCTAGTAGTGAAGATATCAAAAGGATTGAGGATTGTGATGGGTGCCTAGATTTTAACTATCAAGATCATAATATTATGGGTACTAGTTATGAATAGGCAAACCATGACCTATGATTATTGAGACTAACAAAGTGATAAGATGCTGATAGTATATTGACTAGGTATGATACCTGACCAAGTGATGAGTGATAGTTTGACTAGGATGATAAGATGATATGGATAGGATAAAAGGACTAGTTCAAGCCATGGACCATTTTTCTCAAGATGGGATGGGGTAGGATTAATGTGATGAAGGTGATTAAGATAATGGGATAAGGACACATATGATGATAGGTGATGATGAAATGATTAAGGATAATGTATGTTGGGAATGGCTTAGACCCGTGTGTGACCTAGAGACCCAACTAGGATAAGGATAGACTAGATGGGTGATGAAGACAAGGTCAAGATAAATGATTGGGTATGGATTTTAGGACAAGATGTGGATGATGAGATATGATTAGGATATGTAGGTGATGGGGGGATTGACCAATGATGATTGATGATGAGGATGGGATATGATTAAAATGATATACAAGAGAATAAGAGGTATGTACAAGATGCTAGTTAGGCAAGGATATACAAGATGATGGGGTGATGGCTAAAGATAGGTGAATATAGTTAGAGTAGGAAGGTAAGGTGATAGTGATGAGATGAGATATTTTTCAAGGAAATAATATACAAGATAGATAAGTATAAAATGATGATAATATGTACAATATGGGTTATGTAAAGGTCCTAGCTAGGTGTATAGGTTTTTAGGTGAAGGATGACTTAGCTCACAAATAGCACTGGTTTAACACAACACAAACCCAAGTAGGCAAACCATGACCTATGATTATTAAACTAAAGGGTGTGTAACCCAATACTCATACCATCTAATGGGTTCATGGGTGAGGTTATAGGTTGATGACTCATTGTAGAATTGACCAATCCCTCTCAACCCCATTTGTACACAATGGCTACTTAGGAACTGATACTTACTCTAGTAGTGAGGTTCCTATTATGGTTGAAGGATCCTATGATAGGTATACATAAGGCTATAAAGGTGAATCCCTATATAAATGAAGGTACAGTGGGGCCCAAGTCTATATAGGATGTTTTTTGACTACCTTATGTATTAGAGTTTAACCATCCCTCACTCCATAGAACCCTTTATGGGGAATTATACTTAGGAGTTGTTGATACCTAAATTTTTTTCTTTAGGTTAAACAACCTCTATGGGAAGATTTACAAATGTGGGATTGAATGTGGTCTATAAAGTGACCTCCAAGATTTTAAAATCTAGCTCTTCATTCAAATTTGGGAAAAGGGATAGGAGGAAGGGAAATGAATCACACAAAGAAGTAAATATAAATGGAGGGAATACACCTAGATATTTAAAACATTTACCTACACTTTCATAAGATAGCATAAATTCATAACATTATAGACCAAAAATGAGACTAAAGCATGAATTAATATCTACAATGCAAGTAAAGATATATACTATAGAAGCAAAAGAACTAAAATAGCCAATTAGGATAATTTTCCACTCTAAATTAACCTATAACATTTCCTCCTCTTCATTTTAGATGGGGAATAAAATATAGAACATAGAGGGCAAATAAAAAGCATCCAAAACATATCTATGAGGTGTAATTGTTAAGGTTTCAGAATGGGAAGCTTAGCTACTATTATCCTAGTGTATTACAAGCTAGAAAAAATTGTAAAAATAATAACCATCCCCCTTACTAAAAAAAAAGATCAAGATAAATAGGTGAGGTGAATTCCTGAGGGAAATGACACCTATAGATTCCCTCAGTTGCACCCATGATGAAACCATTGCAATTGAAAGGAGGTCTTATGCTCATGAGTGCAATTGGACTCTAAATCTTGAATATGGTACAACTAAATTATTTTGTTAAGGCCACTATGCCTGAGAGAAAAGAGGTGGTGTGTAGAGAACCATGTTGATCTTCCCATTAACCACTTATTGGGGCCCACATTTTATTTCATCAACCAATGGCACTGTTTAGAAACCTAACCTAAAATGAGAAGGATTTGGAGAGAATGGGACCACCACTTATTAAGCTCACACTCCACTTGAGTGAAAATAAAGTCTCCTTGAGATGGATGGGCATTGTACTACCACATGTTGAAAATGGATGAAGGCTAAGACTTAGGTAAAATTTGGGGAATGGGGCCCGAAGAGGAAAGGGATTGAAAAGGGATCTACTAAAATGTACCAAGGAAGTGAATATCTATTGAGCAAGCTCAAAGAAAAAGTGAACTACTCTAAAAATTAAAAAAATATTAATTACTAGTCCATAGTTCATGGCAACTCATAGGGGTGTTGACCTGTGGGTGGGAGAACCCAAAAGCTCTGGTACTTAGAACAGTTGAAGAAAAACTAAAAATTTGGGGGGAAAGAGTGGAAAATTACAACTTTTGAAGGGCTACTTGCAAGGGCACCCATTCTTCCTCCTTTGGGTGGGTCTTCTTAAAGAGAGCTTTAAAGGCTCTATCTAGATCAATTATCTCCTCAAAGGAGATGTTTCCCAATCCTTCAACCACTGCTAGTGTTTGGGACTCTAACTAGGTGAGTGGATGCAAAATTTTCTCCACCTTAGAGACATCAAGTGATTATCTAAGGGATATGCAGATGGTCTAGTAATTATACTTTTATTTAAGAAGTACCTTGATTTGGTCCTTGGGAAGGATGCTATTATCAACCAAGAAAGGGTAGGGGAGTCCTAACCAGATTAATTTCTCTATGTGTCTTCACCTTTCTTAAACTGACCACTCGAAGGCATTAAGGAATGCCTTATACTTATTTATTATTTTACTACAGCTTAAAAACTCATTCACCTTCATTATTGCTTGCCTCTAGTTGCTCACCCTTATTGCTATGGATGATTTGGGAGAAGCATTGTAGAGATTTTGAATGAGGCTCTATGACTTTGGGACTTTTGGGGAGACTAAATCAATCATTTGATTAACATAGGTGCTTACCTAAGAGGATAATGTATGTTCATTTGTGATGAAGGTTAGTGTTATCCTTAGGTCTGCCACCATTATCTTGATCCATTCCTAGTAATATTTGTACATCTAATGGACTATGGGAAGGATCACAGTGGCCTATGTGTGAGTGACAAAATCATTTTTCAACTTTTCAATCTCTTGGTCCCTGACCATGGAGTCTTGTTGTTCTTGGTGCTAAATTATTGATATTACCAATCTAAATCATAGAGTTTTTGGAGAAATTCAACCATCTCATTCTCTTTTTCTTATAGCTTGATCTTGGTAACTAATCATAGGCTAGTCTCTTCCTAAAGCTTATTATTCAAGATGTTTCCATGGAGATTAACATGTGCCTTATTTTGGTTGGTATTCATGGCCTTAACCTCAGTATTAAGGTGGTTGATCATAGCCTTTACTTTGGAGAGCTCTAGCTTGGTCTTCTATAACTATTGGTCCACCTTTATATATTCCATATTTATAGACTTCTATGTTTCTTTCATGAGCTTGACTTAGTTAGTGGGTTAGGCTTGAGTAAGGTTAATGTTGATAGCTTGTATGACATAGTCTCTTGATTGCATTTATTCTTGGGGATTGAATACTTGGGGGGTTAAGTGGTAAATAATTAGGGATTGCTATATAGGGTCATAAAATGATTGTATATGAGCCTTAACATTGGCCTTGGCTTACTTCCCTCTCTTTATTTGCATGTGAGCCTCTTGGTCCACCCTTATTATGTCCACCTACTACTAATATCATTTTGATACTTGGATCAATTCCCCCATAAAGGGGATTCCCTATAGTAGTGTGAATGGAATAACTATTTGGCACTACAAGGTAGTAGAACCTACTCTTATGAAGTCAAGTGAGTAAATGGTGACGATTGAAGGTGAGAAAGGTGGGAGCCTGTGGGATGAGGATAATGAGGATTATATCATGAGGGTGGATGAGATGAATGATAAATGTAGGGGAGTGAGGAAAGGAATATAGGAGAAGATAGGAAGTGTAGAAGAGAAAAAAATTTGAGTTGCCCCATGGAAGTTTGAGTGGTTAAGGATAAGATTAGAGCTAGGCCCCATGGAAGTTTGAGTGGTCAAGGATAATATTAGAGCTAGGGTGGTGCCAAGTTGATTAGTACAAGGTGTTACAACCTATGGTGGGACTTCCATGGTAGATGATGAAGTGATAATGGGAGATGAAGTGATTGATTGGTCAATAGATGATGTTTCCACTAATATTGGAAATATAAATGGGGATGTAATGATGGAGAAGGAAACAAAATTGGAAAGGAGGGGATCCACAAAATGAATCTTTTATGGGGAGGAGCTAGTGGAGGGCTAGAAATGGTTATCTAAGTGTTATTGAGTTCGGAGGACCTAGTTGTGGGGTTCTTAGAAGGATCATGTTATTTTTTTATGATTGAGGGATAATATAATATGGGAGGTAGCCATATTAAAGGCACATAGGTGGCCATGACCTCCACTTTTTCTACTTCTTTCTTTAAGGGTGAGTCTCCAGCCTCCTCCCCAAGAGTGTCTACTTCGTATTCCTCATTTATACTTATTTCAAACTTGGGAGTGGATACTCCATTAGGTGTAACTTCTAGGCAAAAATCATCCCAAATCTTCTTGAACTATTTATATTAGTCTTCATCATTAAAGCCCTCAATTAGCTTTTCGATTTCAAACTTGTACTTGGTAAAGGTAACCTCCTTCTCTGTGGTCCAATCTAATTCAGAGAGTTGGTTCCTCATCCTTTTCAATAATTTTTTAGTTGGGTCATATTTTTGGACCTTGGTATAAAAAGACTTCCATAGCTTAAGGACATATTCTATCATCTAGACTAGGTCCACATGAATTTGGGGGAGATCTTTCATGGCTAACTTCCTCTCCTCCAGGTAAGGCTGAGGTTGATGCCTGAGAGTGCTAACAGATTTCAAATTGACTATGTATCCCATTAGATCATATTCCCATTATTAATTTATCAAATCAAGGCTGATATCTACTAACTTGGCCATGAGGAGGCATCCCTAGTGATTTTTATGCATTATGATGTCATCTCTTGAAAAAGGGACATCATATAAGCCTTTTTTCTTATTCTCTACCCCATAGATAGAATCCACTATATCAAGATGGTGAGCCAATTCGATGGCTAGGTTCCTATCACTCAATGTGTAGGGAAGATATAAGGGCTCTCCATTGAAATGATGTGCTCAAATGAGGGAAAATTGGGCTCCCCAAAACTAGTTGATGGGAGTTTTATTGTTTATGAGCCAAGATTGTTACAAATATATCATTCTAGAGGTGATAACATGTCAACTAAGGTCTATAATAATTATAACCATGAACCATTCCAAGAACTCATATTATCCCATAGTCTTTGATAGGACATGAGTTCATATGGTGACAGGGGCCACCACATTTGGAAAGACCTTTGTATAGAAGGTGTTTAGTTAGAGGTACCTAGAAAAGAATTGAGAGTTTTAGTATAAAATTAAGTGTACAAGGAAGGATGGGTACCTAAAGGTACTCATCACTGAGAAATTCTCTAGTTCTATCCTCATGTTGGAGGTGATGGATTTGATGAAGTCCATCTCAAACTCTTGTCCCTTCTCAACCATAGTCATAAGATAGAGTGCACCCAACTAGAAATAATCAACATTATCATCAATGTCCATGCCTAGGATGAAGGTCAACATGGATAGGGTGTCCTTCAAATGTTGCATGGGGAAAGTTAATAGGGATATGAGTAAAAGGGGCATCTCCATGACCTATTATTTGAGGAGAGCTATAAATAATCATGCCTTTCTAGATCCTAAGGAATCCCAAACATTATGGAGGCTTTTAATGTTGCAAATATTGGCCTTTAAATTATACTTGAGTTGAAGCATCTCTCTGATATTTTCTATGCTTATTTTTACCCATAAATGGGAATTTTCAATGATCACTCTAGTGCTAATACCATATATTTCTACACAAAGAGTGATAATCTTGGGGCATGGGTGCACATACAACACTATGTATTGTGCCAATGTGCAGTCCCATATTTTGCATCCAAAAGAGTGATACTCTTTCCTACTAATCATATCCATCATTTAGGTATGTGCACCCTCCATCAAATTCTTGGGATTTTGGGATAACTCTAGGTCAAAAATATCATCCATAAATTTTGTTACCAAATCCCATTTTTTACACCATCCCTTAGTTGCCTTTATGGTATTTGGAAACCTCTCCTTCACTAGAGCAAGGGCTGAAGCATATGATTTGATCATGGTGTGCATGGGTGGAGGATCTTCAATGATTCTTTAAATATGGGTTTTTTTAATTTGAGGGGTGTTTTCCACTCTTGGATGAGGATTTAGAGGCCTCTATATTTATATTTTCTTAAACAATCTTTCTTTATCCCTACCCTAGATGACATAAATGATGGTTCTTTGCTACCTCATTTGACTTGCAAACTCTCTTTATTCTCTTTTCAATTTTATTGATGCTCTTTCAAAAATCACAAAGTGTCAAATTCTTGGCTTGAAATGAGAAAATGGGTAGTTATGTGCTAGTGCCACTAGGTGAACTCATCATGCAAATTCAAAAATGGGTGTCCTCATAAATGATAAGGGTAGCACATACGCTCAAAGATCCATAAGTGAGAGATTTGGTGGAGATCATCATAGGTAATTGTGTATAATAAATTAGCTAACATATATGGTAGGTAAGGTGGGTAGATAACCATCCTTCAAATAATGTTTTGAAGATTTGGGGAGATTAGAGGAAGGACACATGGTGATTGAAATAGGCACTTGCACCGATGGCACTTATTTTAACAAAAAAAGATGTAAAAAAATACTAAGGGAACAATAATAAGGGGAAAGAAACACACAATGGAAAAATCAAAAGGAAACTAACTAATTATGTAAAAAGGGGAAGATGGGTAGGTCAGTCGAAATGCTTTAAGTTGATCCCATTAATAGGGATCTCTAATGTGTTGCCCTCTCAATATTTTAATTTAAAATAATTTCCCCATCTATTGTTGATAATGTGAAATGACCCAATCCAAAGAGAATCTAACTTCACATGCCATCTCAGATTCACTGCTCATTGGTAATATTTGAGAACTAAGTTCCTTAGTTTAAACTTGGGGTCTAATGACTTCTTGTCTAACCATCACTTTACTAATTATTGATGGAAAATATTTATATCACCTACCTATTCTTTCATTTCTTAGAGTTTGAGTAGTTCTGTAAGCTAAAAATCCATTTCTCTATTTTTTTCTATTTTGATAGCCTTTTAAACCTATCATGTTGGGATCTTTAATGATACTAGCATAATTACTTCTTTCCCATATATACGTTCATACATGGAAGTATTCAAGATTATTTTGGGAGTGATGTGATCATCCCATAGTGCCATCCTTACATGTAAGTTTCAATCCCTTTACTTGTCATCACTCATCCTCTTGATTAGCCTAATCATATTTTTGTTTGTGGATTCTACCAACTCATACCCTTATGGGTAATAATTAGGTGAAGTCCTTAAGAATATGCCATTTTAAAGTGTAAATTTAGAGATCTTGGATCCAAGGAAGGCCTTTACATTATCAGAGATGACTATTTTAGGTGGGCCAAACCTAGTGATGATTTCTTTCAAGAAGCTGAGGATCACACTCTAGATTGCTTCTCTCAGTAGGACTACTTTAGTCTATCAAGTGAATTAGTCAGTGGCCATCAATATCCATTTATGGCCCATGTTAGAGGCTATGATGATCATATTGATAAATTTTAAGCCCCATTGTGTAATGGGTTCATCACTCATGATTGAGTTGAGAGGCATGGATGAATTTGTTTTCTTTCTAGTGAAGAATTAGCATTTTTGGCACTTCTTGACTACTTGGTGGCAATCCATAAACATGGTTGTCTAGTAATATCATGCATGCAGGACTTTTATCATAGTAATTTTGGCTGATAAGTGACTACTAGGGGGAGAAAAGTGTATATTTTGGAGGATTTTATCCTCCTAAGGCTTATCAACACATCGAATGAGGTCTCCATCAAAGTTATTTTTGAATAGGACCCCTTAGACTAGTGTGTAGCTAGACCCTTATAGCCTGTAGTAATGTATTTTATGTATGGGGAGGCCATTGTGATACTTACCAATCTACATGAAGTGGAAATTATCGATCACCCAAGATGCATCCAATTTGAATTGGTTCACTAAGGTTATCTCAGATGTATTTTGATTTTTGGTTGAGACATTTGCACACTAAGCTAGGTAGTCATAGATCCCTCTCCTTCTAATTACCTTTAGCAACCTAACTTCTACATCATATTATAGGATCTTGGTGATTTAATTGGCCTTATTTTTTGTATTCTCTCCTTCCATGATGTATTCATTGACACTTGAGTGTGCCATGTACACCATTATTTTGCTACCTATCACTAAGAACCTACACATATTAAGGCTTTTAATGATTGCAAAGCCTTATCTCTTTACAAAATTTTATTTGGTTTCATATTTTCATAATGTTCTAGAGTAGAATGTGATTGGGTGATATTCTCTTCCCTCCTCTTCCTTTTGAGTTAGCACAGCTGTGAGACTATGCTCACTCCTATAGATGTATATGATCAAGTCCTTAGAAAAGTTAGGTTAACAAGTATGGGTGTGATAAATATTGCACTTTTGATTTATTCAAATGTTGTTCTTCCCTCAAGTGTCTATTTGAAAACCTTATCTTTCTTCATCATCATGGTGATTGGTATAGCCAATTTGGCAAAGTCCAATATGAATTTTTTAATGAAATTAATCTTTTTAAGGAAGGATTGGACCACATTTTTGTTTACTAGTAGAGCCAATTCTCTAATAGCCTTTATCCTCTCTAGATCTATAGTGATCACATCTTTGGATACCATGTATCTGAGTATCCACCCCTAGGGGACTCTAAAGACACACTTTTTGGTGTTTAAAGACACCTCAAACTCTTGGCACCTCTAGAAGACTTTTTCCTAGTGGTCGAAGTGGTCTTCTTTCTTCTTGGAAAATACAGTGAGATCATCTAACTAGATGAGGATGATCTCATTAATTAACCCTTTAAAATCTACACCCATTACTCACTAAAATGTTTCCCTAGCATTAGAAAGGCCAAAATGCATATTCACATATGCGAAGTTTCTCCACTTTGTGGTGAAAGTGGTTTTGTGTTGATCATCTTCTTTCACCCATACTTGGTTATACCTAGAAAAACCATTCATCAATGAAAACATCGCTGCTCCCACTACCATTTGGATGATTTATTCCATATATGGGAGAGGGTAATGGTATTTAAAATATTCCTTATTTAATCTTGAAAATCCACACATAATTAGATTTCCCAGCTCCTCTTTTGTATAGGGACTAGACTAGATACCCAAGTCAAATGCTTGATTGGGCATATGATCTTCAAGTCAATCAACTTTCTTAGCTCCTAGGCCATTAAGGAATCAATATTCAATTTCATTGATCTTTATTTTTGTTGGACTAGATTATCTCCTTCTATCAGATCTATGGTGTGCTAAATGACCTCTCAGTTGTATCTTTCTAGGTCATCGTAATTCCATACAATGATACCTTTATATTTGTCACACAAGGATACTAGTCACTCCTTGTCTCTTTGAGGAACCTCCTTTCCAACCCTTAATTTTCTTCCCCTCCCAACATAAAGCTTTTAATAATCACCTTTATCCATACTAAACTTGTGTTCGTCCTTCCTTGCATCATCAAAATCAAAGAAATTTTCTAGGGTGATGAGACCCTTTGGGAGCTTGTTGGTTTTCAATTATGTAATTTGGTCTTCATAGGCTTCCTCAATATTTGACTAAAATTGTTCCATCAACACACATGATTGTTGTAATAAAATCACAATTTGAGCATCATTTTCAAACACTTGCCAATTCTGGTCATTATCTAGGATAATAGGCCTAATGATTACCTACACTGCTTGTTCATTTGTGAATAAGTTCATTATTGAGTCAAATTGAGATCCCACTATTGCTATCCTATCAACCTCTACATTCATGGTTCTTGGGATGATCTAAATATTGAAGGCTTCAAAAGCTTCAATTAGGCCCCATATGTGGTGGTGGTAAGATCTCATGCATACATTCTTCACAACTACTACCCATCTTACCTATCTTATTACTAATTTTGAATCACCGAATACCCTTAGCTGGGTGATGCCCATTCACTCAGTAAGGTCAAGGCCATGGAAAAGGGCCTTGTATTTGGCCTCATTAGTTTTATCAGCAAATTGAACTAAAAGGCATGAAGGGTTAATTTTTTTAAGGTGTATGTCAGTCAAATACCAACCCCAGAACTAGTCTTACATTTTACACCATTGAAATGTAGCATCCAAAAGTCAGACTCATCCATAAGATTTTTGATTTGATCTTTCTACTTTTTCATGACCTTGGAGATAACCTACTCTTCATCATGATTAACAAGGTTATAATTCCCATCACATGAAAGTTTATGAATGGGTCAATTTTAATGAATTCATTAATTATGGCCTCCTCTTTAGGGCTTCTATTATTAGCTACCCCTTCTTCGAGCATTTCAATATAGTGCATCTCCATCTTTGAGGTGTGTTTTTCTTCAAAGTTTTCCATTAATTCATATGTTATATATTTTGGGTGAAGAGGTTCAAATAAAACCTTCATTTTTAATCCATACTTGGTCCTCAAAATCAAGGGAGAGTAGTCCAATGATAGATAACAACCAATCTTGGTGGTGAAATATCTTAACAAACATAGCCCAAAAATGGGTGGGATGTCTATCACCATAATATCTTATAGAACAATGATGCTTGGACAAGAATATAATGTGAGGTGAATGGCCCTAATGATCCCTAGGGTCTGAACCTTCTTCCCATCTAGCTACATCACCCCTTTATTTAAGGGTTTGTATTTCAATTATAGCACCTCAACAATCAATTTGGGCATCATTGTGGTGCTCACACCCAAGTTGATCATGGAATTATGTAACAACCTCTTACCCAAAATTAAGGTTAGGTAGAATGGGGTGGGTTTTGTTTTACTAACCCCTTCCTTGGTGTTGATGAATGTGGAGGGTACTTGAGGCTATATGACCATGTTGTATTCCTTCCTTTTTTCTTTTACAATCTTTGTAGCCAACTTTCTTTGTCTAGCCTTCTCCATATCCTCTAAGGCTTCTTTTAGTAGAGTGTTTTGTTCTGGGATAGATAGGACATCCTAAAGGGAGATGTTAGTGTATACCTTCTTTATCTTCTCAACCACATTGTATGGCTTTAGAGGTGAGACCTTAGGGTCTTTTGCCTTACTTTGTACTACCTCACCCCACTTTGGATAGACTATGGGTGTAGGTTGTGGCATTGGAGTATTTTTTAAGGTTACTTTGGACCTTATAAAAGCCTCATAGCTTTTAACTAGTCTTTTCTTAGAGCATTTATAGTAGTCTGATTAAACTTATGGAGCCTTATACATCAACACTTCATTATCAAAGATAGTGTCCTCATCTTCCAACTAGGATAAAATTACATGATCTAAGGATATTTTACCCTCTTGATCTAGAGACATACCTTGCATTTATGCTATCAACATGACGTCTTTGAGTTCTAAATATTGGTATGTATAGGTAAATTCTAGTACATTCCTTTATCATCTCTACTCAGTGACTATGTTGTAGGTTGCCCCTCAAACAATTTCAAAGTCTATGGGATTCATTATAGTGGAAGCACCATGAGTTGGAATCATCTACCAAGTCATTTTGACTAGCCACTAACTCTCTACTTGCACTTGGAGACACTATGTGTAGAGGGTCTGGGATTGAAGCCATCTGATTTGTGGGTTGCATATGATGGTTTGGTGCTTGGTGGTTCAATTTTTACCTTTCCTAGTATTGATTCTATCGGTAATGTTGTCTTCTCTCTTGGTAGTTATTGTAAGAAGGTTTCAGAGGCATGACCTTTTTCCTCTTGATATTAATTATCTTATTAGAGAAGTTCCTTAAAATGCTCTTCATATCATTCATTTCAACTACCAATGAAGATGCAGTAGATGTGCTCACCTAAGTGGGTGGGTACACATATATGGAAGGGGGTGGGGATCCTAAGGTGCTTGAGATATTTTTTGGTAGAGGTATATATATCTTAAGGAACACTAGAATTGATGGCCAAGGAGGGGGTCTTCCTACATCTATCAGGTTGTTCTCAACCCTTACCATGATGTCATATGTATCTGACAGTGTCTAACCTTCAAAAAATTAGGTCATGACCATAATATTTGAATTGAGAGATTTGAGATAGAACATAATTTCCATGCTTATAGGTGGTTGGGCCATGAATGGAATCCTTTGCCAGGTCTTTTTGAACTCAGTATTAAAATCAACCATAGCCTCTTATTGGGCCCTCTTGAAGGTTATCAACTATTTTAGGAGTGACAATCGGTCTACTTTCTCATTAAAATGCTTGAAGAACCTACTGCCTAGGTCATCCTAGGTCTTGATCAGGTTGGATAGAAAAGATTGATACTAGTCAAGAGCCCACCCTTTAAAGGAGGCTATTAGTAGCCTTAGGAATACATTATATGTGTTGACGTAATACATGGTACACCAATTATCCACATCTTAGAGGTGTTTATTTTCCATCTTGAATTATTCTCCTAAAAACTTTAGAAGTTCCTTCAAAATTTTGGCAAGGATTGGATTCCATATGATTGAGGGTGTTAGTGGGATAAATGAGCTACCACTAACCCATGACACAAAGTTCCTTGGTGGGATTGAATGTGTCATTTACCATTATTATTATTGTTACACATCAAAAGACCCTGAGGCTCTTTGGCAAGCAAGAGATCCCAAAGGTGGAGTTAGTATATTTAGATAATTTGTAGTCTATGATCTTGTTATGAGCCTATGGCTCATAAACTCAACCTTCTAGTTGATCATACTAGCAAATAGTCTCCCATTAGGCACACTAGAAAAGAAAAATATTGATGCCTAAAAATTTTGCTTCAGGTTAAACAACCTCTATGGGAAGATTTATAGATGTGAGACTCAATGTGATCTATAAAGTGACCTCTAAGGTTTTAGAAGCTAACTCTTCATTCAAACTTGGGAAAAGGGATAGGAGGAAGGGAAATGAATGACATAGAGAACTAAATCTAAACGGAGGTGATACACCTATATATTTGAAACATTTGCCTAAAATTTCATAAAATAGCACAAATCCCTAACACTATAAGCCATAAAGGATCTTGAATGATGAATTAAGATCTACAATGCAAGCAAATATCTATACTATATAATCAAAATAATTGAAATAGCCTACCAAGATAGTTTTCCACTCCAAATTAACACATAACATCACATCCTCTTCATTGTAGATGGGGAATATAATATATAAGGCCATAGAGGGCACATACAAAGTGTTTAAAACACATCCATGAGGTGTATTTGTTAATGTTTTAGAATGGGAAACTTAAATGTTTATATCCTAATGTATTACAATGGTTGCTCATAAGCTAGGAAAAATTACAAAAATAATAAGCAACCCCCTTACTAAATAAATGAGCTCAGGATAAATAGGTAAGGTGAATGCCTGAGGGAAGTGACACTTAGAGATTCCTTCAGTTTTACCCATGATGATGACATTTAAATTGAAAGGAGGTCTCGAGCTCATGAGTGAAATCAGCCCCTAAATCTTGAATATGGTACACCTGCATTGTTCTATTAAGGCCACTATGCTTAGGAGAAATGAGGCAATGCTACATGTGGAGAATCATGTCAATCTTCTCATTAATTACTTATTGGGACCTATCTTTACTTTTAATGTTCAATGGTGTTGTTTGGATGCCCAACCCAAAATGAAAAAGTTTTGGAAAGTGTGGGACTACCACTTGTCTAGTTTGCACTCCACCTAAATGAAAATAGAGTCTCCTTGAGTTAGATGGGTGTCATACTACCACATGTTGAAAATGGATGAAGGCTAAGACTTAGGAAAAATTTGGGGAATAGGGCCTGAAGAGGAAAGGGAGTAAAAAAAGATCCACTGAAAGGTGCCAAGGAACTGCATATCTACCAAGTGAGCCTGAATAAAAAAGTGAAATGATCTCAAAAAAAAATGTGGATTACTAATCCACATATGTTTAATGACAACTCTCCTAATTTTTATACTTTTCTAAAACATGGAGTTTGTACTAGTGCGTGGTGGTGAAATCTATGGTCACTAGCCCCCTAGAAAATAAAAAGGGTGGAAGGTTTATAGTTGCTTTTTGATCCCCCAAGAATCACCACAATGATATAAGGGGGAGATCATACACTAACTGTATCCATTTAGTTACAAATAGGTAGACCAAAATATTACTTAACTAATTATATTAAGATGTGTGATTATGTTTATAAGATAAAAGATAAGAATATACAAGACAAATGATTATAACAATATATGCAAGATAAAATGATCAAAATGATTTTCAAAATGACACAAGGGTTCTTTGATAGGTGGCATGTAATCACATAGTAAGTTGTTTGACTGTGGCACTCAAAAGAGAGGGGTCCTACAACACAAGGATTAGTAGTTTGACTTTGGCACTCTAAAAGAAGGTAACCTTCAAGACAATGATTAGTATTTTCAATTAATAATATTGAGGGGTAACCTACAAGACATGATGTTAAATCAAAATATGATATATAAAAGATGGTGTTAAAAAGACAAAATAGCCTCTAATTTTCCCCAGTAAGAAATAATATGTTAGTCTAATATGCCTTAAGAAAAACACCCTAAAAAGTCATGATTTGTCTTTATAATTCCTTTAGGGTGAGCAGCCCATGATGCAAGGGTCTGGGGGTGGTAGCCCCTAGAAAGATCAAGGGGCAGATCCTAGAATGGCTCAAAAAACATTGAAAATGGCTCAAAAAAGGTTATTTGGGCCTTACGGGGGTCCCAAAATGACTCAAAAAACACTAAAAATGACTCAATAAAATGCACTTTAAAAAACCAAATCAAAGGAAAAAATTAGTGCAAATTCACAACTAGAGAATGTAAAACTATAGATTCCAAGTTACAATTTTGCAAAAATTAGCTTAATTAGGACAGTCAGACTACAAAATCATGACTATTATAAAAAAAATGCAACTGAAAGTGGAAAAATTGTAATTATTTATAAAATGATAATTACAATTTTGTGATAAACTATAAAACCTTAAAATTTTAACACTTGACCTAGACAGATGTATATATAGATTATGATAGATTGTTTAGATGTCAAGGATGTCTATATATAGATGATCTATGATAGATTAAAATTGATTTATGATATATTAAGATTTTAAGATAGATACTCATATATGAACCAAAATTCTGAGCAACCAGATGAATAGACAAGTGTTTACTAGTTAAATATTATCTTAATTCTACCTTATAGATCTAAAAATGATAATTAGTAGATAGAATCATTATGAAATGATAAAATGGACAAAATCACTACTAAGGACGTAATATCTCAAGTCCACAAAGTGAATTTGCTAGTACTAGGATTATGTGATTTGTGGTTTTATTGAAAATAGGGGAAAGGTTAAGATCTTATGTTTGGATTTGTCTTTTGATCCTCCTACCTTGTCCTCTTCCCTACTACACCCTAAAAAACCACATAGAAAACTATACAAAGATAAAACCCTGGTTATAAAATGTGGTTAGTCAACAAATATGTGTTTAAAGCAAACACACCTTAGATCAAAAGATAAAAAAGGTGTTATGAATAATGAAATGCCATATTGGGTGATGATGGGTGCCTTGTAAAACATATAAAATTAAGATAAACCTTCAAATTAGAGGACAATAGAGGACCTTTTACCATTTTATAAAAAATAATAATATGATGACTTATAACCTCAATGTCGCAATTACCAGGGCAAAACCATGACTTTTGAAGTCATAGTTTTGTCAAAAAATAGAAACCTAAAAAATAGACTGTTAACGATTAGGCAAAATCACTATTTGATAGGGCATAATCAAAATTATAAAGTCAAAACTATGATTCGTGAGTTGTAGTTTTGTCTAAAGGCAAAAACCTACAAAACATATGAAACCGTTAGTGGTTAGTGAAAAATCATAAGTCTTGGGACAAAACCATGACTATAAGGTCATGAATACCAATGCAAGGCCATAACTTCCACCTGTACATGCAAAAATTCAAAAATATGATATTTTTCTTGATCTAATTGACCTTGCAAGCTTACAAAAACACAACTAACAAGAAAAATTAATTAATTGAGATCAAGAGTTCCACCATGATTTTCAAAATGTAATGAGATTTTTGAGATCTATGGATTAAACTATATAACTTAAACCACTCAAACATTAAACTACTTAGTTAAAGTCTAGAGCCATTAGGACTAAATGCAATAATATGAATAAACTATTAAATATTACAATTAAATCCTAAAGCTAAATGCTCCAAACCATGATTAAGAATTGATTACCTTAGACTAAGAATTTGGACATTATGATGCTTGATCAAGGATGTTGAATGCTTGTGATTAATTCATGGACATGGATTCAATGCATGGTTGTTAGTTTCCATTCCATGGAGGAATGGAGTGGTTTCAATAGATTTTAGAGGGAGAGATAAATGGATGAGATTTGAAGTCAGTTGAATGAGATCAATGGTGGAAAATTAAAATGAATATAAAATTCCTTGGAAGCCTCTAGATTTAGTAGCTTTTTTAGAGAAGGGGTGAGAATAGAAAAGGTTCTATATTTAGAAGGTTTTAGAGTCCTATAGGTTATTGATGATTAAATGGGGGGATTAGATATGGATTAGGTGAGTGCTTAGGGACTAGGGGTGTAGAATAACCTAGGAATAGGCTAGTAGGTGGGTAGGTGGGTCATGGGAATTTAAAATTTCCAAATAATAGGTAAGTGAGGTTAGATTAAGATAAAGAGATGATTAGGTGAATTAATAATGAAGTGGGATAGAATAAGGTTAGTAGATGAAGAAATATTGAGAGAGGACATTAGATAGATGACTAGGATCGGGGATATTAGGATAAGATTAATTAGAATAAATGAGATAAGAATAATTAGTGTCGACTAATAATAATATTAGTGATGTTAATTGAAATGAGTGAATTTGGATGCATAAAAGATAAACACCCCACTTCATCAAATTAAATCCAACTTTGTCTATTTTATATAAAAATTACTAAAAAAATAATAAAGCTTATAAGTATTTAATCATTTAGTCTAAAATTAAAGCATTAATAGACTAAATTGCTTAACAAAAGAAATAAAAAACTCTGAAATAATTAGACATTTTTCACAAACCTAAGGTGAAATGGTCTAGAAAATGAAATTAAATCATGTTTCCAAATAAACCAAGACCTATTAGACTTATGGAAATTCAAATATTCACATTTATACAACCCTAGATATGATTTCTATCACAAGTTTTTATGATGTAAGTTTATTATTATTTAGGTTTGGTTAAAATAATGAAGCACATTCAAATTTAAATCTTCACATCTAGTGAGAATGCACTTCCAAGAAGGTAAATTTAAATATGAAACCACCAACAGACTCCTTAAGGTAAAACACCAAACTCCAAAGAAAAAAAAGGGTATATGTTTTTAGTTTGAAAATGGGGCATGTTTTACAAGCAACAATAAATGGTGACTCCTACTAAGAAATACTCCTGATTATTTCAAGAATCTAGCATCTCTAATTTTACAAGAATAAAAAGAATTATCTGAAAGCAATCATATATAACAAGTCATAATTCAAAGGTATTAAATTCAATAGGACAAGTAATATACTAATCTAATAATCTAGCCAAAGAACATCCAAGTGTGTGATCAAGTGATTAATTCATTTTCTTTGCATTCACATGTAGTATTTTAGATTTACATAAGGTTATAACTTTTAAAGAAAAAATATTTTGCATTTTATCTTGGAGGGAAGTGGTGTGGCAATTTCTCTGTTGCTATCCAAGCATTCATAACCCTGACATAGATATCTCTTGCCCCTTCTATAATTCTTGCTCCACTACCAACCAAGATGGAAAGCCTATCGTGAAGACTACCAATATCACTCTTTCAAGGAATATAGATTTTTCAATAGGTTAAAGATTATTTTGAATGGAAAATTTGCATTTTCATCTATAGAGAGTTGTGGACCAAGCCATGGGTAAAATGTAATCAACAATTTCATGACAACTCAATACAAATCAGAATTAGAGTAATGCTTTATTTATTTAGATATTTCATTAAGTGTATTATATGGTTTTGAAAAAGACCATAACTTTTATAAATTTAAAATATCTATTACAAATCATTGACTTTTGAAATTCAATAAATTAATAAATTAATCACTGTAGTTCACACAAAATTTTTAGGTGAAAATACAATTAGGTTCTATGATTGTCACTTATGTTACATAAGAAATAACCATTCTTTTATTTTCTTTGATTAACAAGGGAACCATAATGGAAAATAGTTGGGATAGAACCAACATCTAAAGTAGAGAATAAATAAAAGTAAACTTAAGCTAACAATAAAGGATATGAAGGAAAGAAAAAAAATAGGAAAGGGAAAATAAATTACCCACAAGGGTTTTCAAGAAAACACATGCTTGAATTAGTTAGAAAACTGATTCTTCAAAATTTTGAGAATGGTAAAGGATAATATTAATTTATCCTATGTTGCCATTTATGATAGAATACACTATCCCATAATGATTTATCAATATTCTTTCTAGGAAAATTAAGAAATTTAAGATTGTGTAATTCAACATTATGTTTACAATTAATTTATAAAAAGTACTTGGGATAGGGTGAATAAAATACCTCAACCCATGAATTGTATTATGGTGTGAGGGATAAGGTTGGGAATTCATACATATCAGAATGATTGGAAGATCCAACCTAAAATTAGTATGTTCTTAATTGTAAATAGATGCATGCATAACATCCTCTTTGTTGTCTCTGTCATTAGGAATGCATGGGAGTGGTTTAAGTTCTTATTGTTTCAGAGACTTTTTGATTTTTTCATTAGTGGCCTAAGTATGTGAAGAGTTGGGTTGTATTATAGAATTCTCATCTTGCATCTCCAATGGTTTCACTTCTCTATTTAGATGACAATGCTTATGATCTTATATTTTTATCTTGACCATCTCTATTGCCTTGAACATGGAACATATTGGCATTGGGTAATCAAGGATGGTTATGGTATAATCAAAGTAGTTCATGAGATATTTATTTTACTTTAACTCAAGCTCAAATAAGAACCCTTCCTCATCTGGGCATGAATGTTCTTGACTTCCCATTTTGGGAATAACTACCTTTGCTAGAGGAATATTTGAGTGATATCAATTGCTTTAAAGGTAAGGTTAAATTGAGGAGAGGGATCATTAATTTCAAACTCTTTCAACTCACTTTCTTCAAAGGAACATCCTCAATTTTATTCTTCTTGGTGTAAGAGGTCTAGCTCAACATTGTCTTCCTTAGGTTCATCCTCTTCTAGTGATGAGGGGGAAGATAAACTACTACCACCAAGTTATTGACCATCTTAGATTAGTTTGTTGAATATAGGAGCAACAACAAAGGGCAAGAATTCTTCAAATGAATATCGTGCATATTCTTCATCTAATATCTCTAACTCCTCTAATTGTTCTTTTGGTTGATTCAAAGACATGTTAGATTATTCATTTGGTGTGGAAAGATCTTCATCAATTTGCTTTTTAGGTGTTAATTTTCTTTCAATAGCTATTAATTCATTATCTTCATAGACATCATCACCACTACTACAACCTTTAAATAATGGATCAAGCTTGTGAAATGGGACATTCTCACATTCATGATAATCTTAGCATTAATAATGTAACCAAATTCATAGAATCCACATGATGCATCAAGGAATGTAGATTCATAGCTTGGATTGTGCATTGTTTATTGATTATCTCCTAAAAAAATGGTATTTTATTAGTAATAACATGCAAATATAATGAATCACTAAAAAAATACAAATAAAATTATTTATTATACATATAATTAACTAAGTTACATTCCTTAAAATAGTAAGAAGGGATCTCATTAATCATAGGAAAGTTTGTTTTGATGAAGTCTTGGGGCAATGCTTTGTTAAAAGGCACATATTAATCTATGGGATAATTTTTAGGATGTAACTAAAAATATTATGGGCATAAATGCCCTATTGTTGTAATAAATAAAAAGGGTTAGAACTAAATCCCTAAGTTATTGAATGTAGTTATATATTGACACCCTCTTGGTAGACTAATATTAATGATGCAAGAGTAGAAGGGTTCTTCTTAATGCACATTGCAATCAAATAATATAGAGCATAGAGGTAAACTACTATGGGCACAACCTTAGTTTATAAGAAAGGGCCCATAAACCTAGTGTATATATGATGAAATATATAGTTGAAAACACTAGTTGGTTCATTAGGCTCTTTACAGGTTATGCCAAATATATAATAAAAGATAGAAGGGTCAATGGGCACATTAAAATGGTTAAGGAACAAATTTTAAAATATGGTCAAAGTGATGATTCACCCTTTTGCTAGACCAAGGTATAAAAAATAGGATATTTAATCTAGTGAATAGGGGAATATGTGAGAAGCCACATCCTCATGCTAAATCTATTTTCTTATAATGGCTTCTTTAAAAACCCAAACATGTTCCTTAGTAGTCTTAACCCTACCATAGATATACATCACACAAAATTTTTGTGGGCATTTGGGAAAGTTATGTGAAGTTCCTAGAATATTCATAGGATAGTTATGTCATCTTAGCTAAGCAAGAGCCATTGGAGGGATCAGATAATTAGTTTTTCCAGTCTAAAAACCTAAAAAACATCTAAGCAACTTCTTAAAAGCAAATAATAAGTCTAAAATAATCGATTTTAGGCCCTCCTTGTAGAACCAATATTTTGATGGGTATTTTGACATGTTAATTTAGACATGGGTTATTATGCCCTGTCTCTCTTAAAATAAAACTTACATAAACAAATATTCCCAAGGTTTTAGTTACCAAGTCTTAGTACGCAAGGTAACCTAGTTGGATTTTTATGACAATTCCATATCAAAGGTTTTCAATGAATATTTTATAAAAATAAAAATTCATTCTAAATATGGATATTATGCCTAATAGAATCAACATACAATTATAACATGGAAATACATCTAGTTTAGACATGTATGTAGAAGAATTAAATACAACAATGCAATAGTAGCTACAAATAGAGCTTCAAATAATCAAGATATAACATTAAGAGTAGATTACAGAGATCCTAAATGAATCTAATCTAACAGACTGATAAAAAAGAGAAAAAGAGGGAAGGGTGGGGAGAAAAGAGAAGAATGAAATAACCACATTGAGTTTTATCATAATATAGTAATTTTTGATATTTTCAATTAATTAAGCATATTCATCTTAAATATTTCACCATGAAAAATCTAATTAGTGATATTTAACTATCTGAATTCATTTAATTAACCATAAGGTTTATATCTAATCCACTTATCTAAGTATCACCATGAACATATATAACAATCATGAGCAATGCTAAATAATCAATATATATTGCATCTAAATCATTAATGAAATAGTACAAATTCAGCCATAGATGATACAACATTACAACCACTACTATAGAATTACATCAAATAAATATTACAATTTTTAGAAATAAATAATATCTCAATTAATATTACATGATACAAAGCTCCATGTAGCATGAGTTTCCATGACTCAAGTGTCTCCATGACTCCAGTATCAATCTACAATCTCAAGTGTAGTACTCCTGTTGTGAAGGAAATCATCATCCAAGTGCTTTTCCACATCATGAACCATATATCCCATGCACTACCTCCCAACAATGAAATGTCCCTCCTTTCATAGATGGGTAGATAATGATGGTGTGTGAATTTAGAGTAACAAACCAAAATGTATGTGTTGTAGATATATAATACATAATGTGTAACATAAATAAATCTATTCCAACATGATATTGCACAAATATGAAAACTCTATAAACATATAAAATGATAATTTTTAACTATAAACATTACTTTAGCCAAAATTTTCAATAATTAATGACCTCTAGGATCAGTCATTTTCATACACACCAGTCAATTAGATTACACCTCATCTTGCATTAATTCTACTAATTAATCCAATGAGATCTGTCCACAACTTATTTAGAGTCATAAATGCAAGATTTGGTTAAAATATATAATATAAAAACTAATAGATTCATTTAAAATATTTTATTTTAGATGATATAAATTTGATAAGTATAGAAATATCACACACACACACACACACACACACACACACACACACACACACATTTATTTCATTGAATGTAATGCATTAAATCTAATATCATCTAGTTTATTACTAAATAATAAATAGAATAAAAAATTTCCCTTAATATAACTTACCATCTTGGTAATGATCATATTTAGACTATCAGTTACCATAATCACAAAATAACTTATAATATTATTTGATCATCAAAATAAAAATTAAACGCAGGCTTATATATTTGTTTATAATCCTCATATATAATAAAATCTATCTAGAAACATCTTAATAAGATCTATATTAAAATATTCAAATACCTTATTTTAATGCTTTTATACAAACATTAAAATATATAACAAGCACCCATTTTACCCTATTATGGTAATACTATTTTAAAGCATATCATAGGTGTAAACATGTGTGTGCGTGTGTGTGTGCGCGCGCGTGCGTGTGTGTGCCTGTGTGCGTGCATGCGTGCAATATTTTATTTTATATGATATAAATATGCTAAGTATATAAATATCACATACACACATTTACTCTATCAAATGTAATGCATTAAATCTAATATCATCTAGTTTATTACTAAATAATAAATAGAATAAAAAATATCCCTTAATATAACATACCATCTGAGTAATGATCATATCTCAAATGTTAGTTACCATAATCATAAAGTATATTATAATATTATTTCATCTTTAAAACAAACATTAAACACATGCTTATATATTTGTTTATATTCCTCATATATAACAAAATCCAGTCAAAAACATCTTAATAATCTCTATATTAAAATCCTTAAATATCTTATTTTAATTCTTTTATACAAAAATTAAAATGTATAACAAGCACCCATTTTACCTTGTTATGGTAATACTATTTTCAATCATATCACAGGTGTGTGTGTGTGTGTGTGTGTGTGTGTGTGTGTGTGTGTGTGTGTGTGTGTGTGTGTGTGTGTGTGTGTGAGTGTGTGTGTGAGAGAGAGAGAGATAATCTTATTCATATCTATAACATAGTCAAAAACCATGTAACTTATACCATGTATATATTAATAATTCTTAGCTGAAATTTCTATATAGTACAAAAAAATTATTATATATAGTATCTTCTAACAAAACATCCACTATAAAATATCCTAGAGTATTCTATATACACTAAGTATACATCCTACTAATAAAAGAGTCCCGATACCTCTTCTATATACTAGATAATTTCCAAATTTACTTGTTTGACTAAAAACACACAAACTACATGATGATTTATCATGCATACATAGTCAACTAATTTTTGTCCAAATTCCATTTATTTAAATTACTCAAATCAATATATTCATAATAATATTGGAATTTCTTGCATATAAATATGATCAAGACATACACTCCATCATTTTATGTCAAACATTGAGAAATTTGTGACTATGTATCTTAGTCCTAAAGTTTACACTATTTGCAAAAGGTACAATTGATAACCAATCCATATTTATTTTACTATCTGAATCAATTTGTATAGGGACTATGAAACTCATCTCAATTATGAATTAATTCCTCTATCTTGGACTTTCAAAATTCCTTATACAAGTAAATACATAGTTGAATGTTTTAAACATAACTCAATTTTATCGAATACTCAGTCCATAATAATAAGTTTAGTTCATAATCGTAACTCAGCCAAGATAATATACTACTTACTCAACTAAAAATCTATTATTGGCATCCTTACCAGGTTTTAGACTTCCTATGTTTAGGACTTACCCAAAATAAACACCTGATTATGAATATATTAAACAATATATAGCTGTAAACTTTTATAAATGTCATTGAGTATATATTCCATAACTAAATTCATAAAACCATGTTAAATCTTTGATAACAAAATGTTAATTGAAACCCTAACCTTCTAATTATATATTTGTATCTATATATACAAATACCTATATATGTTTATATAATTTATCAAGCATTAAGCTTGAATATATATTATATATAAATCTGTGTGTGTGTGTGTGTGTGTGTGTGTGTGTGTGTGTGTGTGTGTGTGTGTGTGTGTGTGTGTGTGTGTGTGTGTGTGTGTGTGTGTGTGTGTGTGTGTGTGTGTGTGTGTGTGTGTGTGTGTGTGTGTGTGTGTGTGTGTTTGTGCGTGTCTATATATATATATATATATATATATATATATATATATATATATATATATATATATATATAATCAATATGTTTTAAAAACACATAATGTATTTCACCTTGAAATCCTAATTAAGTATAAACATAGTCGAACCTCATGTAACCCAAATAGGATTTTACCTAAGTTATGAGTGTTTTTTTAATGTTAATTTTGAGTTTGATAATATTGATAGAATACATATAATAGGTGATTAAATGCTTTACAACATACTTATTTTGTAATCCCACATGAGGTAGTTTCAAGAACAAAGTGGTAGATTTCAAGAAGTACTTAGGGTAGTTTATTTTGTTTTAAAAAGCTTGTTATTTTTGGATTCTAGGGATTTTCCAGGTTGTATTCAATCAAAATAAGAAAATGGATATTAATTCCTAGGAGAAACAAATGAATAAAGATTGTGAATATTGATGATAAGCCTATAGCATGTTGTTTTTCTACATAAGAATTAAAGAATGACTATGTAATAAGATCAAAGTGGGATGATTTGAACATGTGTTTTAATACTATATCATGTTTTTGGTATATTTTTGTATGCATTCTTGATATGTTTCAAGTTTAAATTGTGATGAAATTCAAAGACTATAGTTATTTGCTTCGAAGTTATAGACTTGATTGTGTATATTGTTTGTACCCTGAGGGTCAAAGACTAAGAATGCACCTTAAGAAGAAAGAAGGAATTTTGTATAAGAAAACAAATTTATTGGAAATAACTCATAAAATGTGCATTCATAGTTAGAAAATTTTATTTGATTATTATTGAATGATAAAGAAATATAGCCAAAGCTATGGTGAAAAGGTTAAGTGTGAAACTTGTATTGTTGTGTTTATTGGGTGAAATAAGGGTTATGAGTGCATAATTAGTAATAATAGTGATAATGAGGAGCATGAAGATAACTAGAAGATTGGAAAATGGAGATAATTGTGTAATCTAGAATGAAGGTTCGTAATAGAGAACAACTAATAATGGTTTTCAATATTTTGGTTATACTAAAGTTGTTGTAACATGCACTATTGATGAATTGCATGTTATGCATTATTGAAATTAAAAAATATCAAATCTATTGGTAACACACCAATAAATATTGTGTCAAAATTTATCATGTTCAATTATGTGGAGAGCATGTTACACCTTTCAATAATCAAGATCAGAATTATAGTAATCGGTAGGGTCAAAATCCTAGTTATTTTGGTAGTCAACATGCACAAAGTCCAACTATGTTTGTGAAGGGGTTTGACATGAATCAAGAGGAAAATTTTATTTTTAGCATTTTGTCTAAGAATTTCAAAAAATGTGGAGAGATTGTGAATATTATAATTCATGTGGACAAAGAGTGAGATGAGAGTAAGGGTTATAACAAACTATGCATCTTGTGTATTCGAAGGGCATTGTAACAATTTGAATGAAGGGGATTTATGAGTAATGAATGTTAGCCAAGGAAAATGAATTTGTGTTAACTCCTTTTCATGCATCCATGGAATGTTGTGAATCATTGGAGAATCCATAAAACCCAAAAGCGCATCCATAAACCTGTTTATTGTTACTATGTAGGCATAAAATTAAAAAATATTATGAAAATAGGGAATAGAGGCATGCAATTGGATTATTAGTGATCTAGTAGGGTGATGAAAGGTAAAGGGGTCCTACACAACTTTCATTAAAACTTGATTACAAAGTTATAAAGAGTTATAATAAGATTTTTAAAAAGTCTAATATCATCGAATATAGATAGTGAGATTAAAACCTCAGAGTGGCTATTAAAGCATTTGTCCCTTGACAAGAAGGGTTTGTTGATAATAAGGACAATTTTAAGATTTGTGGTGTAAGCTATGCATCAGGTCCTTACATACAGTCCCTTTATTTTCTATCTCATTTCAAAACAAATGAAACCCATTAACCTTTTTCAATTATTTTTCAAAAATCCATCAAACACATCACACAAAAATTCAAATTACATTACCAACTTGTAATATTTTATAATTATGCAAAGAAATTTGTATTTAATCTTTTTCCTTAGCTCAAAATTTCCTTCTCTTCTACCTATTACTCCTTGTAAGTTGTGCCCCATAGCCTTCTTCCTTATTTTATTCTTCCTCATCCTCTTACTTGCCATCAATTTATTCTCCATTCTCAACAAAAAAAACCCACTAAAAATATGCATGTTAGAATATCTCAATAGAAACCCCACTAAGTTATAGTATACCACCATTTCTCCTATAGTCAATGACCAACTCGTATCATGATTTTTTCTAAGAATGATCGATAACTAGAGACAATGAGATATTATAAACCCTAATCATCTTGAAACTTCCCATGATTGATTAAAACAATCATTATATATCCTTAATAATATATGCATGCCTTTTGAATTAAATCAAATCTATCATTGACTTCAATTAGTCTACACAAACTGACTAAATAACAAGTCATAATCTCTATCTTTCCATACAATGTTGACTATCGATAATTTAATCAACATAATGACTATATGGTATGGGTAAAACATATATGTCTTTAAAAGACTATTTTAATTTTTACCAAATCATCCAAATCAAACACTATGCATTTGACCTCAAACTATAGGTTAACCCTCTAGGTTTAAATAATCACAAACTTTAGTAAACACTTAGACAAACACAATGATGTTTATATAATTATTTCACAATGATATTATCTATAACACCTTGCATTACATTATGTTTATTCCCTAAGCACTATACTTAAGTCAAAACACAAATCTCATTTTACCATTCCAAAATCATTCATTATTACTTAACAAAGAGTTTATAATTCATTATGTATTTTATAGGTTTATATTACTATTAAAATAAATAATAGTAATCTTATAAATGTAAATAGTCACTTAAAAACTTAGCCAAGTAATAACATACATTTATTATTTCTATTAAAGAATCCAAACAAGCATTTTTAAATGGATATTTAGCTATATTCAATACCATATTAAATCATGTTAAACTTGAAAGGTACATATTTATCAAATATAACTAATGACATCAACAAAACTAGTTTAGTGAAATCACACAATCATATAATATGATTTAAGAACAAAAAATATCACAATATATATTCATAATAAAAACCAAATTATACCATAACTTTCTAACTCAAATAATAAATCACAAAACATGATATCTTACTGTGGTGTGTGCATGGGTTTCTGGTTTCACTCTCTTTCATCCCCCAATTCTTCCATCTACACCATCCTCTCTGATGATGCTCTCCCTCCATCATACTTTGACGGATGGATCTATCCTACATCTATGTCACAACAATGAAGGTAGTTAGCCTGAAACATAATTATATCCATAAAATAATGATAAATAGTTAATAAATATGATCATAATGTAAAGAATATAAAATTACAACTATCTCATATCAAACCAATCATGTAAATAAAGAACCATATAGCTATCCCATAATTATCATATGACATAAAGCTTATTTTATCTACCCAAGTTGCACCCTTGTTAAAGTAGACTATCATATCCACCTCACACTTAGACTAATATTAGATTGACCTATAGGTTGTGGGCTACCTGAAGTCTAGATAAAACCTCTATTTTTGTGGGGATAGCTCCCATAATTTGTCACTTTAATCCTCTCTCTAATACCCAATCCTATTGTGATGAAAAGGGAAAAGAAATGAAAACTTATAATAGAATCGACACTAAAATGGTGTTACACTAATGATTAAAGATCCTCTCTTGGTTTGTCCCTTAAAAAAACTAATGAACATAATGAAAACAATAACTGATTAGACCTATTGATAGAGTAATAATCATGAATATTTCATATGAAAATCAAGTGGAGGATTTGTAACTTGAAGTCTAAGAACCTAGGTCTGCAAAAGACATTGTTAGTCTATCAACACATCAAGAACATTCTTACTTATCAATACTTCACACAAATTGCATAGATTGATGAAATGAAATTAGGTACATGAAAATACCTATAGATTATAACTACACTCATACATATTTTAAATCAACTCTCATAAGGTACACTACCATTCAAATATGAAGTCTACAACTATTATTCTATTGATTCAAAGGCACAAGGTATAATTTTGGTAGAGCTTTGCTACACCTAGTAGAGGAATAATAAAACAAGATATTAAATCCTACTTATATAGAGTTTTTGAGATATAAGAGAGAAAAATATAGGTATAGGATAGGTCATGAATGAGACCAAGTTGGCAAGGCAGTTACAACTGTCATAGTTATTCCTCTCATGCATTGATGTCCTTCATTGACTCCTTTTTGGCATTAAGGTGAGATGTGGAGGATGTAAAATCCTTATTTTACCTCATGTAGAGCCTGAACATGCCTTAAAATATTCCATTTCCCCTTTGATAATAGTTACATAGTGCAAATGGGATGTGAATAGGCCTCCAATAGGTGTTGAGCAACCTTCCTCTTCAATGTGCATGTTGACTAAACATTGAAACTATCTCTATAGTTTCATAGTGGCCTTTAATATAGAATATTCTCACCTAAATTATAGTTTAAAATACCTCAATATGGATCATTAATGTCACAATTCCACTCTATGCCTACTAGGCCCTTTTACGTACATGTTAAGCAGGTCTATTCTATTAGTTCCTCACCTTTCTGCTCATTCATTATTTAAAAGATGAATGTAACTAAAAAAATTCTAAATTAATTTGAAAAGACTTAGATTATTCTTAAATTTAACATTTTGCCTTGGTATTTAGACCCTTTAATAATCCTCTATCTATAAACTTATCTATCTTGCAAGACTAGGCCTCTTAGATTAGCTCTATAGATCTGTTATTTAGACAAAGTTGGAAGAGATGCCTATAGGAAAATACATGAACATTTATATCCTTGGAGGAGTAAAAAAATTATATAACTAACCCTTCCCATGATTTATAATTCTTGATCAAGTCATATAACCCATTTTCTATTGAAAACCTTATAAATTTGCATTTTATGAAGGTGTCTATATAACCTTCATACAATTAGGTACCATGGTCATGGGATCCTCTATGTTGGAAAAAATATCTAGGTGTTTTTCAAGAAATTACTAAGTGTTTAGATGCATTTCTCACCAAATATCCCTAGTCAAGTCCCTATTAGGGTTTAAGAGGGGTTAATGAGTATTTAGGACTCTTAATAATGGTTCATAGAGATTAGATCCTGAATCTATGAACCAATTGCACTAGATGAATGTTGATAGATCTCTCTACCTCCTTTGAAGTTTTTGGCTTCCCGTGAAAATAATTTGTATAGCTATGAGCATTTAAAAATTCTCCCTAGGTGAGAAACATGCTATTTAAGTAGAGTTAGGGTGATTTCAAGCTAGAATGACTCACTGTGAGAACTCTATAGAATCCAAATTTACCAAAAGGCTTATAAACACCATGATGAACTCCTCCAAGAAAGTTTGAGGCATCCTTATTTCCCAAATTTATCTCTTCCCCACCTTTTAGTGACAATATTATAGTGGAGGTGATAGAATAATCTATCTACACATATGAACTCTAAATTTTGAACCTAACCTTAGGGTTTTGAGGTGTTTATACCTTGTTACCAACCTAAAGATTAACTCAGAGGTCCTATATACTATAAAAATTTACTTGATCAATCTCTTGATCATTGATGAGTTCCTATAACCATTAATATCAACATCTATGCCTATCTACTTATAGAACCAGTCATGGAGGTTACTATGATAACTACTAAAGAGATTATTTAGAGTCTTCAGGACCCATTTTCCTTCCTTAACACCTTGGTACACACATAAACTTCTCATTTATTTATTATTAGGCTTAAACTATTATTCTTGGGCCTATTTCATACATTCTAACCCCTACACATACCTACCAGTGAGTTGTCATGATGCTCAAAAGACTTAAGGAAACCTTAAAGGTCATTTCAAGGTAAAACAACCTCATTTGGATTTGTTTTAGATCAATAATTCACCATCAGATCATTTCTAGGGTTTAGATAGGGTTTGAGACATCCACCATATTAATTATGGTTAATAGCATACAAACATCCAAGCTAGAACCAATTGACATTAACCGATAGTGAATTGACCTTTTCATCTTCCATGAATAGCCTGGGATCCCATATAGAGGGTGTGTGGAGAGAGGAACATTGGAAGGTGACATTCAGGATCTTATAAGCCAATTTCAACAAGTTATTCTCTTAAATATCATTCATAAAATGTATCCCCTTAATTCTAACCATTCTTTCATGGTTCTTTAGTCCATAGGTAGACTTAAACTTCACCAAGAGCCTTGGGTTTGAGTCCCTTAGTGGTGAAGTGTGTCAACACTTGAAGTTGGGATTTGAGTTGGTTGTGTTGGGGTTAAATGGTTCAAATAAGGTTTTGAAACTATTCATGACTTTTCCTTTATTATCTACACTTGAAACCTCTTAGTCATGGCTTAAAACACTTTTCTATCTTTCCCATAGTCATTTGTATTATTTTAAGAGCTTAAAGATGCTTCAATGTGGCAATAAGGTGTATGATTGAGTTTGAGGTCTGTGTGATTTATCCAATCCCCAAGGGAACCTATATTCAAACTAATATTTGTATTTCCTTATAGGATGTATGGATACCTTAACCATCATTTCACATTGTTTTAGAACCATCTATGGACTCTAGCATGCCTGCTAGCTTTCAAAGCATGAATTTACTCATCGAGCCCCATAACTGACTGTCATACCAAAATTAAAGAATGGGTGCCTTAAACCATTGAAAATTAACATTCTTACTAATTTATAAATCCTAAACATACGTATTGAGACCTCAAATAATCATTTTTCCTAGACTAGTTGTAGGCTACATATTGTCTGAGTGGTTAAGCATGAGAGTTCTGAACGGGATCTTATCCTTCTTTTACTTAACTTCTCATGATGATATGATGTAAATTGTGTGTTTTAGAGATAATTATATTCTAATATGGTAATTTTACATCCTCCCTTATCTTTTCATACTTTCCCCTTCTCAAGCGTAGGGTTCATACTTAAGAATATCTATTTGTCCTCAAATCTAGGGTCAGATGTTCTTTTGCCTTCTTAGATATGATAATCATAAAATTTTACTCTTCCTTAGTGTGAACCTTGATTCTAATTTTATTAGTGTTACCTCTTACCATAATTAATATATGGTTCTTTATTATTCATCAACAAGGCTATATGCATTCATCTACCTATGTTAACTGTATACAGGGGTTTATGAGATGAGTTTCTGAGGGAATAGGGTGTTTTGAGTAATTTTAAACTTCTAGTGAATTATTTAATATTATCCTCTATCCATATTTGGTATCCATTCTCTAGATCATACCACCTTCTATGCCCATGAATGGTCCACACACAAATTTCTTGGAGACTCTACTACAGTAGGCCCAAATGACTAGCTATGGGTGGTTATTTGCTTCTTGAGTAAGATGTATGATCTATTTAGGTATATCCTTCATGATCTCATTTTTATTTAGGCTTATATGATTTTTTTAGGCCTATATCACATGTTTTATACTTGGAGGGAATGGTGGAGTGAATGAGGATGGTTGTGCAGTGATCTAGGGGTTAGAGCATGAAATATAGGTTTGGAACACATTATAATGGTAATCAAACAACATGAAATGGTAGAGGATAAAACATGACATGAAATAGACTATGGAAAACCTTCTAATATAAACCATAGAATATTTAAGACACTCACACATATACCTAATCAAATATATCATTTACGAGGCATAAAAAGGGCACACACAGCCAAAAAATGGAACATAGGAATCTCCAAGAAACCTTAACATTGGCAAAAAAACTTTAACTTTTGTTAAAACTGACTATGTGAGATTTGGAGGCAAGGAGGTTTATTTTTAGGCCTTTGAGACTATCATTTAATCTAATAAAATTACTCATAAATATGTTATGATGACCTAATATGGATTTAACACCCCATTTTAATATTCTTAGTTGTATTTTTAGGCTCTAAATGTGACATTGAACCACCTATAGTGCTCACCACATAGTGAAACTTAGATGGATATGACCCCTTCATTTTAGATTACCTTAGAATGTAGGAGGCTAATGTGAACATAAATATTGAGCAAAATAGGTATGGGGAATCTTAAATCACTCAACTAATCTTCAACATTGTCAGCTTATTCTGATGAGAGCATTCAACACTTTGTTCATTACCCAGATCTACTTGTAGGTTATATACTATGCTAGTTTGGAATTTTTTTTGTTATATAAGCTGACACATGTGATAAAAATACTAAAAATTTCATGAAATTTCCCTTAAATACTTGAGGAAATAGGATCAATCATTGGTTTGACCAAATAATCTAGGAACTCATGAAAATCATTTTATTCTACTTAGCCTATGAAGACAAGGATGGTATTCATATCCCTTAATTTTTAAAGTAATGTTCATATATATTAGGGGACCAATCTAGAGAAAAATTCCCATGTATTAAATCTAACTAAGTTTACTTCCCTTGGTTAAGAGATTTGGCCTCTATTCTCTCTCCTTTGTATGATATGATCACAAACCTGAGGCACTCTCCAAGTTTGTTAATGAGATCAAGGGGAATGTAGGTAAGTTTTGATCTCTCCAAGCACTGAAACACTCTAGTTTATTCTCCACTTTCCATTATTTACAACCTATAATGCCTCTACATCTTATATTATTTTAGACCAAAAGACATTGTTAGTAGATATGGTGGAGGGAAAATAAGAGTCATGTGACGTTTTTAAGTCCCTAATATGAATTGGGGAAGATTAAAAGTTATAAATTGGGATGTAATTGGGGCAATAGAGGTAATTAGGCATTGACTTTGGTGATAATGGTTTTAATGGTGTATGCAATGATTTAGTGGTGGTTTAATGAATCTCATGAAGTCTATTGAAGGCTTGGATAATGTCTTTGTGGCCCATCAAGGTCAAATTAGGTCTCAATATGGTCAAAAATATTGATTTTAGTACATACTCATGACCTTGAAGAGACATATGAAAAGAATATAATGATAATATCTATGAAGAGACCTTTATGACCTATTGAAGACATTAATTGGATCTCAAGACACTTTTAATTCTGTTCTTGAAAGATTGAAATATGAACATACCTTATATAATTAAACAAATTAGAGGTGCTTATGAATCTTCATTAGACTATCTTCTTAACTCACCTCCACCATGTCACCTTTGACTATTAAAGCTTCATTAAAATAACTAAGGACCTTTATACATGTTTAAACATCATGAAACACTTGACATAAGTTGAAATAGAGGTAAGGAGGGTCATCAAGCAATGTTATAACATGACAATAAAGTGAACTAATGAACAACCCAAACTCACAAGATGGATAAAAACCATGAGGAATGATATTGGATCAGAACTCTAGGGCTTGAATTTGACCCCTTTCTAGGTATGATGCTAGAAATTTGTCAACAACTTAATCAAATTATAGTTAATCAACTTAGAACCATAATAATCCATGGATCAAATAGGTTATTTAGGTTAGAGAGAAATCAAGATGTGACATTCTTCCCCCTTAAAGTTAGTCATCATTCAGATGAAATTTTTTGAACACAAGTTCTAAATTTAAAACATTATTCAATAAAAAAATAGTTATATAATATTCATCATCAAATCAAGTAAAAAAATGTAGAAACAACTGGTAAAACTCATCATAGTCCTCCCAAGTAAATATCTTCAAAATATTGGTCCCACTATACCTTGCACTGTGACACTTCTCTATTACATAAACTAAGTTTATGAGTGTCAATTATTCATATTGATTCTACCATGACCAACCTAAGATCCAAAACCTGCAAAGCATTCTAATCTGACATGTGTAAAGGATCAACAACATCCTTTTTAAGATAATACACATGGAAGATATTATGAAAAAGAGTTAGAGCTAGTGGTAATGTAAGCCTATACATTATAGGATTAACTACTTCCAAAACCTCAAAGGGTCCTACATATCTCAGTGAAATTTTGGTTGACTTCCCAAATTTAATCAAGCATTTCTAAGTCTTAACCTGTAGAAACACTTTATCACCTAAAAAAAACTACTTAGTTATTCTCTTCATGTTAGCATAGCCTTTTTTATATCATTGGCCTTAGCTAACCTATGTTTGATTGTCCTAAATTGATCTTCCATTTTTAAAAGAATCTTAGGTCCAAAGACTAACCTATCTTCTAACATGTCCCAACTGATTGGTATTCTACACTTCCTTTTGTGCAATACCTTAAATAGATCCATCTTCAATGTTGATTGGTATGAGTTGTAAGAAAACTCAACTAATGGAATTTACTCCTCCCACTTGTATTTTTAATCCATGCAATACATACAAAGGATATATTCTAAAATCTAGTTAACTCACTCTATCTATACACCAATTTTTATGTGATAAGTAATGCTAAAATTCAATTATGTACCTAGATCTTAATTTAGAGTCAACAATAACCTAGTAATCATCCTCATATCTTGATCTGAAATGATGTTCTCTATAAAAACATGCAATCTATACACCTCCTTCATGAATCTCTTTGTAAGCATAGGTGCATCATCTATCATGTTTCTCGGTATGAAGTGGACTACCTAGGTTAATTTTTCAACTACAACCAAAATCATATCATATCAATTTCATGATAAGGATAACCATTTGACAAAGTCCATGGTAATCACCTACCACTTATATTCTATTATATCATGTTGATATAGAAATCTAGCTGGATATACATGTTCAACTTTCACATGTTAACATTCCAAACAATGACACACAAAATTCATTGCATCTTTTTTGTTTCCTTTCCAAAAATAGAGTGGTCTAAGCTCATCCATTTGCTTGGTTACCCATGGATGTCTTCAATATTGGGAATTTCATAATTCCTTTAGGAATGTTCCTCAAATTTTCTCTATTAGTTACATACATCCTACCATTATACCAAAAAATACCATCAATCTCTATTTTGAATCCTTTATACCTAGGATTCTGAGCATTCTTAGACAATGCTTTCCTAACTTGATCATAGAATTCATCTCTTGCTAAGAATTTGATTACCTAATCTTAGAAAGTACTCATGATAGTATCCATAGTTGTTATGTACCTCTTACGGCTTAGAGAATCAACTACTATATTCTCCTTGATTTTGATATAATTAATATCAAAATCATAATTAGATAAAAAATCTAACCATCATATTTAATGAGAATTCAAGTTTAGTTGGGTGAAGATGTTTTTGAGTCCCAAGTTATCAGTATTGAGCTCAAATGGTTTCTCCAATAGATAATGCCTCCAAAATTATAAAGCATACATAATTATTACAAGTTCTAGGTAATGAGGGGCATAATTCACCTCATATGGATTTAGTTTCCTATACTCATAGGCTACCACTGAGCCATCCTAAATAACAAATTCTCCAATTCCATCCCTATATGCATCGGTGAACATTTATAATTAACCACTAGGATCGAGAACTCTTAGCACTAGTGCTAAAGTAAGCCTCCTTTTCAATTCTTAAAAGGCTATTTCACACTTATATAAACAAACAAATCTTATATTCTTCCATTAGAGAGAAGTAATTGGACTATCTATCTTAGAGAAATTGGAATGAATTTCCTATAATAACTTTCTAATTCCATGAAACTCCTTACCTCATGCACATTCTTTGGTGTTGGTCACTCCATTATGGCTCTTATCTTTGTTGGATCCACTAAAATACCATCTATAGAGATAATATGTCCAAAATACATCACTTTATTTTAAAAAAATGAACACTTAGTATTGGAAGCACAAACATTAAGATGGGGGTAAATTAGTGTCTTAAAAACATTCATTCAACTCCACTTATCATTTATAAATCATTCATTCAAACACATAGATCAACCAATGCATAAACAAGTGTACACAAGAGCATGAAACATAAAACACATAATATATGTGGGAAACCCTCAAGGGGAAGAAGACATAATGAACCATAAAAATGGAACATAATCATATAATGATAATATCCAAATTTATCTAATCACCAACTCCACAAGGAGCACCAAACCCTACCTAGTCAAGCACCCACTCAACTAGTCTTTAATAAGCATAAACTTGCAAGGAGGCACCAAACCCTTAAATGATTCAACACCAACTCAACCACCTATAAATTTTTATCACATTCATAAACCTATGTTACTCATACAATAGATGATGATTACCTTCTTCTATTCTTCACACACTTCTATCTCTCTCAAATAACCTTCTAGGCCTCTTCACTTAATTAGCCATCTTCTTGACTTGATTAGGTCATGTGCCCTTTTTATTTAGCTTAAAAACAAATACTAGATCCTCATAATAGTTTAAATCCACCTCTCTGATGGTCTACAAGACCTCCTTGATCTCACAAAGCTTCTATCTCATTTGCTTATTCAACCATTCCTCTCTCTTGCCAAATAGGCATATTAGGCCTTATTCTTATACTTGACTCTTGATTGCACATACCTTGGTTGGCCAAAAACCTCTTCACATTTTTATTACCCTTAAAAATTTTCAAATAACATGTTTCATACATGAAACAACCACTACATGGGTCGGTCACCACTTATAAGGACCAAAACCACCATTAGGCCTAAAGGAGACCTAATGTTATTAGGCCTTCTTAAGCAACACGTTACACTTATACCTATTAAAAATTATTGAGACTCAACACATAAATTAAAAAATTCACACACACTTCAAATATACCCTTGATAATATCCATTTAGGTCCATACCATCTTTTATTCCAATTCACTCTTTGGACCACATTATTAACACTACTCATAATTAAGCCTTCACACACCCAAAAAGTCTATCTTAAAAAACTAAAGAATAAAAACAATTTTTCCACATAACCATAAAAAAAATCACATATTAAAAACCTTCATGGCCTCAAGGTCATAAAAAATTTCATTAGACACTTCAACATAGAGCTTAAAGAATCAAACACACTTCTACAACATGACCACTCAAAATTGTATGAATGCTCCAAAACCCAGTCATGAATAATTGACCACAAACATATATAAAAAGACATTTCATGACTCTAAATTAACACATATGAAAATTAGATACCTTTATAACATATTCATGTGAATTTTACTCTTTAACTCTAGGAAAATCACCTAAAACTCATATTTGCTAGATGACTACTTCAAAACTACCAAAAACTTCAAAAACATAGTCATGAACATATGTATCACTTATAAAACCTTCAATATATTATTTTACATATATATATATATATATATATATATATATATATATATATATATATCACTCTTAAGTATTATTATTAAATATATAATTCCAAATATTGGTCTTGTAGACCAATCTCTTATCTTTAGTATACACAGTTAATTCTGAACTAGTTTACTTACTTTGGCTTTACCACTTAATTGACTTTCACTAATTTCCAAGATTATGTAGAGTATGAATAGAATTGTAATGGAATAAACACTAAAATATTATTCTTTGGATGTTTTAGATAAGTTCAGAGAGCCTCCAACTCATCACTCCCACTTGCTTACTTAGAACTACCATTTTACCTTGAGGACCAGTCTTGATGATTATGACTTTTAGCACCTATGTGGACACTTATAAGAACTATTAATTAATTTGTATTATCTTATGATATCATTAGGTAAATCTCATATATATAGATACCATTTTCAATTGATAACATTGGTCTTTCAGACCAATCTCACAATTGTACCTAATCATTGCCCTATCTACACAAGAGAGGTCAACTCATGAAAAACATTATCAACATATCTACTGAGCATCAAAACATATAAAAAAAACATGAATATTTATTATAGGTATTTAATAACAACCCCATGAATTTATATAAATTCCTAATCCATGACAATACCTCCATAATCTCATTCTCACTTTTACTTGGTTTTTATCATTATCTTCCTCAGTAGGCCTTTTTAATGATAGGTCAACTTCAATGACCAGTTTAGCATATTTAAATTTTTTATCCTACTTATAAACCACCATGGAAATAATATATAAGTCTCAACCTTCAACCTCCATCCATTCACTTCTTCTTATCAATGCAACTTTTGAGAACTACATGAACTTATTTACAAATATGCTTGTAACTGATCATTTTCTATCTCCTCTCTCTAACTAATATCACTTACAGGTGAATGAGAGATTTGAATCCAAGATAAAATCATTAGAATAACCTTTATAAAAAAATTATAATTACTTTTGAATCATATGTCTAACATCGGGTTCAACTTAGGGTTTTAAGGTACTAAAAACTAGTTTCCACTCTTAGCAATCATTCATACAGGATTGCCCATTATTCTAAAAAATAATTCCTAGAGAATAAAACTATAACCCTTAACCAAATACCAAAAACTAATAAGTATCCCATGCAAAGTATTTACAATCCAAAAAGCATGAAAAAAATCCTTCTCGAATCTATAACACCTCATTCTAGCACTCGAGAGACCTCAAATCCACTTTTTATGATTTATTCTTCAACTCAAGACCTTAAACTTCACCTAGACACATGAAAAAACATGTCAAACCTCAAACCATGCTCACATTATCTCAAAATACTCCAAACCTGATCATGATGCCTCATCATGCCACCTAGGGTCTTAAGACAAGGCTCATTAAAAGACCACCAATAAAGAACTTACCACTTTGGCTCACTCTAAGATTCATGTGATTCACTCTACATATTTTTATCATGATCTAACATTGTATTTAAAAAATTCAATTCCATTCACACCCATATCATCATCATCATCATCATCATCATCATCATCATCATCATGATGCCTATAAAGCCATATCCATGCTCAAAAACTTGTCCATCAAACAAACTTACTAGGCACCATAACACTTTGAGATTTTCAAGACTCCTTATGTATCTCACAAATCATATCCAAACATCTAAGATATTATCCACAACATCTAATATCATTCTCCTTTGATCAATACCTCTCAAACCATATAGGTCATTTTCCAAGACTAAACTAGCCTTTTTCATCACACAAAACATGAAGACAAAAGACATTAGTTGTCTTCAAATTCTCTCTCTCTAAACTCATGAAGCCCTAAAGAACTTATTGACACTATAGATGCACTCTAAAACTGATTATCATGCGAAAAAACCTCATACCATACTCAACCACTACCACACATCTTCTCACAAGACTTAGTCTATTCACCTCACTAATCTTCACTATTCATGCCTTCACCAAGACAATAATAGGCTTCACAATACACCTTGTCCACAAAGACTTTATTCTTATGCACTTGGTCAATAATGAACTTATCACAAAAAAGACTTCAACATAATCAACACTCTCTTTTTGATGATCTCTCATAGCAATACAAAACAACACTACTTATAAGCTTATCACATCACAACATTATGCCAAGACCTTATGCATAACTCAAGGACCTACTAGATCGTGTTTAAGCCATCATGATCACTTTTAATGCATATTCACAAGAGAACATTTGGGACATCAATTACACTCAAGTATGTTTGACATCAATGACAACATCAATGCCTCAATACAACAACAAGAACATACCTCAATAATATCCCCCTTGGTCATTGATGGCAAACATTTTAACAATGCAAATCATTATCATTTCTATAAGCTAGATCTCCCCTAAACTCATCTTTCTCCCAATCTGTTATTTCTCCCCCTTGGAAATTAATGACAAAGGGTCATCTCTAATAATACTACCATCTAATCTTTGGACCTAAAACATGTTTTCTCCCTAAACAAGATCAACCTTCCTCTAATCAACCAAATAGGAGATCAACTCACAAAAGTACTCAACCATGATCCCCTTAATCTTATGCATAAACCATCATATGCCTCCATACACTCAAATGCATCTTTAGATATTTCAAACATTTAAATTAATAATGTGAACATATAACAAACTCCCCCTTTGTTCTTATATCTTTTACCCTCATAAGAACACATAACATTTTCAACCCAATATCACTATGCATACAGGAAACTCACATGCTTTCACATTTAACCACCTTTAATAAGCTCTTAAAACCAATTAGAAACCTTAGCATATATCAAGATCACAACCAATTATTTTCATGAACACATTGGTTTTATAGACCAATGTATAACTCAAATTTATTCTTGACTACTATATATCTTCTTGGCATACACACCTACTCTTGGAGCATGATTAGATCCATTTATCTCCAAGAGATATTCAGACACTATCATGAATGTGACTGGTTTGATCAAGTCATTATACAAATACTTTGTAACCCATCTCTGCAATCACACCTCCAACAAACTATTATCTGATCCTTAGATCTAAACATCAATAAAGAACATAAAGCCCCCTCTAATTTGATGTTTTCTCTCATGAACACTTGATGACCAACCATCTTCAAAAAAATATCACTTTTCACTATAGATATCTTCTCAAGATAAATCTTTTTAACTTCAACCTCATACATCTAATGATATAGGAGTGTCTCTAATGCTTCATATACATGCTCAAGTGTCCTTGAAAATCTCCCTTACAACACTTTTTAAGGCTTCCATACCTAACTCTAAAACTCATATAATGCAAACCAACTTCTATTTAACCTAGGATCACTTACCTCACCATACTACCTACACATACCTTAATATATAGAACAAGGCTTTTCAAGACACTTTGATGCCTTGGCATGTTCCATCCATGTTATGATCTCAACATAGCATTAATAAAGAAGATATGAAACACTTGGAATTGTACCTTTCTATCACATGGCAATCACTACATATAGTCCTTTAATCCATGGACTTGACCACTCACATAGATAGAAAACTCCCTCTTTGTCCATACATACTTCACATAACTTGTTCTCATTAGGGCTCTCAAACCATACTAAATAAAACATGTTCCTTAATTTTGAAAAAATCTCACACATGATCAAGAGACTTGAGTTATCTCCCTTTTATATTATCAACTTGCTCACCATGTAGACCATTTTAACATGTCTTCATACTTTATTTAAATATAATACCTATGAAGACTCAAAAATTATCCATCATGCTTCCATTTTCAGATGAGTGTCTCCATGAAGCTTAATGGAGTCACCACTTATATAGGGAATTATAATAACATAAGTACAAGATATCCCCAAGTCTCCATGTTCTCATAAGACTAAAAATTCTTTAATGTCCTTCCAGACTTGAATGTCAACTTATCTTTGACCTTTGACTTGACTTCTACATAGTCCTTTTGAGTTGACAAAGAACACTTTTGACATTATTTCAAATCTGAATTATGACCTATAGTAGTAAGCAACTCACCTTACCTTATGAGTTTATCATGACTCATGTTGTCATCCTTATTCTTTTTAATCAACTCTGCCAGTACCATCATTACAAACATGATAAACACTATCATCATTATAATTCAAGCTTACATTTCTTAGGATCACCTTTAATTTGTTAGGCCTCTCTCAAGGGACAAATCTCTAAAACAAAATGTTTAAATCACATCCACTAAGGTGGGGGGGTGAATCAATGACTTGAAAACATTCATTCAATTCCACTTATCATTTATGAAGCATTTATTCAAACACATAGATCAACCAATGCATAAACAAGCATATAAAAGATCATGAAGCACAAAACATGTCATATATGTGGGAAACCTTCAAGTTAATAAAATACACTTAACCTTGAAAATGGACTATAGTCCTATAATTAAAATATTCAAACACCCACTCAACTAGTCTTTAGCAAACACCAATTTGCAAGGAGGCACCCACCCCCTAAATGACTCAGCACTAGCTCATCCACTTGGAAATTTTTATCACATTTAGAAACATATGTTTTTCACACAACATATTATTATTACCTTCTTTTTCCTCTTCACACACTTTTATCTCTGTCAAACAACCTTCTAGGCATCTTAGCTCAACTAACCCTCTTCTTGATTTGACTAGGACATATGACCTTTATATTCAAATTCAAAAAAAAATAATAGATATTAATAATAGTTTCAATCCACATTTTTTATTTTCTAAAATACCTCCTTGAGATCACAAATCTTCTATCTCATTATCTTATTCAACCATTCCTCTCTCTCTGTCACTAAATAAGCCTATTAGGCCTTATTTTTGTACTTAAATCTTGTTTGCACATACCTTGGTCAGAAAAAATTTATTAACACTTATATTAACCTTAAAATTAGTCAAATAACACGTTTCATACATGAAAAAACCACTACATAGGTCGGTCACCACTTATAAGGACCAAAACCACCATTAGGCTTAAAGGAGACCTAATGCAATTAGGCCTTCTCAAGAAACACAATACACTTAGCCATATTTAAGATTATTGAGCCTCCAAAAATTGATTAAAAACTTTTACAAAAAAAAATAGACCCTTGATAACATCCATTTAGGTCCATACAATCTTTTAGTCCAATTCACTATTTGAACCACATCATTAGCACTACTCACAATTAGGCCTTCACATACCCAAAAAGTCTATCTTACAAATATGAAGCATAAAACCAATTTTTACAAATAAAAATAATATATTAAAAACCTTCATCACCTCAGGGTCATCACCAACTTCATTATACACTTCAACACAAAGCTTAAGGCCTCAAACTCACTTTTGTAACATGACCACTTAGAACTGCCTGAAAGCTCCAAAACCCAGTCATGAACAATTAACCACCAACTTATATACAAGGACATTTCATGAATATAAATTCACTAATATGAACCTTATATACCTAAAAAAACATATTAATATTCATTAAACACTTCACCTCTATAAAAATCACCTAAAATGCATCTTTGTTAGATGACTACTTCAAAACTACTAGACACTTCAGAAACACAATCATTAATATTTGAGCTTCAATCCTTGAAATAATACTTCATATCACTCATAAAACCTTAAATATATTATTTTAAATCTATATATCACTCTTAAGTGTAATTTTTTCAATATCTAATGCTAAATATTGGTCTTGTAGACCAATCCCTTATCTTTAGTATACATAGTCAATTTTGAGCCAGTCTACTAACATTGGCTTTACCACTTCAATCACTTTCATTGATTTTAAAGCTTATGAAAATTATTAATATAAAATTAATTAAATTAAAAATAATAAAATATTAATTTTATGCTTTATCTAAGTACATAGATCCTCCAACTCATCACTCCCACTTGCTTATTCAGAACTATCATTCTACCTTGAGGACTAGTCATGATGATTCTGAATTTTAGTACCTATGTGGAAACTTATAGTAACTATTTATTAATGTGTATGATCTCATGATATAATTAGGTAAATATCATATAGATATATACCATGTTCAATTGACAACATTGGTCTTGAAGACCAATCTCATAATCTTACCTAGTCACTGTCTTATCTACATAAGAGAGGTCAACTCATGAAAAACATTCTCAACATATCTATTTAACATAAAAAAATATAAACAACATGAATGTGTAATATAGGTATTTAAAAACAATCCCATGTATTTATACCCATGACAATACATCCCTAATCTCATTTTCACTTTTGCCTAGTTTTTCTCATTGTCTTCCTCACTAGGCCTTTTTAGTAATAGGTCAACTTCCATGAATATTTTAGCATATTTTAAGTCTATAAACTTATTATAAGCCACAATGGGAATAATATATAGGTCTCAATATTCAACCTCCATCCATTTGCTTCTTCTGTTCAATGCAACTTTTGAGAACTACATAGATTTCTTTACAAATATTCTTGTAACTGATCATTTTCTCTCTCCTCTCTCTAACCAATACCACCTAGAGGTGAATGATATATTTTAATACAACATAAAATCATCATAATAACATCTCCAAAAAAAATTTATAACTTTTGAATCATATCTCTAACATCAAGTTCAACTTAGTGTTTTAAGCCACTAAAAACTAGTTTTCACTCTTAGCAATAATTCATAAAGGATTGCCCCTTATTCCCAAAAATAATGCCTAGATAATACACCTAGTAATATTCCCAAACTAACATTAACTAATCACTATCCCATTCAAAGTTTTTGACGATCCAGCAATCATGAAAATAATCATTCTCAAGTCTGTAACACCTCATTCTAGCACTCGAGAGACCTCAAATCCACTTTTTATCCCTTTTTCTTTAATTAAAGACCTTAAACTTAACCAAAACACTTGAAACAAAATTTTTTATGTCAAACAATTCTAACATGATATCAAAATCCCTAAACCTGATCATGATGCCTCAACATGCTACCTAGGGTCTTAAGACAAGGTTCATGAGAAGACCATCAATGAATAACTTACCTCTTTGGTTCACTCTAAGAGTCATGTGACTGACTCTACATTTTTATCTCATGATCTAAAATTTTATTTCACAACTTAAATTCCATACACATCCATATCATCATCATCATGCCTATACAATCCATATCCATACTCAAGAACTAGTCCATCAAACAAACCTACTAGGCACCATACCACTTTGACACCTTAAAGACTCCTTCTATAGCTCACAAGTCATCTCAAAACATATAGTATAGGATAAAAAATTTCTCCCATCAGTATCCTTTGACCAAGACTTCTCAAACCATATAGATCATTTTCTAATACAAAACTAGCCTTCTTGATCACACAAGACATGAAGATAAAAGACATTAGTTGTGTTCAAATTCTCTCTCTCTCTATTCATGAAGACTTGAAGACCTTCCTAACATTGTAGATGAACTATTAAACTCATTCTCATGATAAAAAACATCATACCATGCTCAACCACTTCCACACATCTTCTCACAAGCCTTAGTCTACTCACCTCACGAAGCTTCACTATGCATCCCTTCACCAAGACAAGACTAGGCCTCATAATACGCCTTATCCACAAAGAATTTATTCTTGTGAACTTTGTCAATAATTAACTTATCACAACAATCACTTAAACACAATCAACACTTTATTTTTTATTATCTCTCATGCCATATCCATGCTCAAAAACTAGTCCATCAAACAAACCTACTAGGCACCATACCACTTTGACACCTTAAAGACTCCTTCTATAGCTCACAAGTCATCTCAAAACATATAAGATAGGATAAAAAAATGTCTCCCATCATTATCCATTGACCAAGACTTCTCAAACCATATAGGTCATTTTCCAATACTAAACTAGCCTTCTTGATCACACAAGACATGAAGATAAAAGACATTAGTTGTGTTCAAATTCTCTCTCTAAATTCATGAAGACCTGAAGACCTTCCTACCATTTTAGATGAACTCTTAAACTAATTCTCATGTTAAAAAACATCATACCATGCTCAACCACTTCCACACATCTCCTCACAAGCCTTAGTCTACTCACCTCACTAAGCTTCATTATTCATGCCTTCACCAAGACAAGACTAGTCCTCACAATAAACCTTATCCACAAAGACTTGATTCTTATGAACTTGGTAAATAATTAAACTATCAAAATAATCACTTAAACACAATCAACACTCTATTTTTTATTATCTCTCATGTAATACAAAACAACACTGCTCATAAGCTTGTCACATCACAACATTGTGCCAAGACCTTATGTAGAACTCAAGGACCTACTAGACCATGTTTAAGCCATCATGATCACTTATCATGCATATTAAAAATATCACCTCTAGGACATCAATGACACTTAATTATATTTGACATCAATGATAACATCAATGGCTCAATACAATAATAAGAACATACCTAAACACTTAGACCACTTACCATACAACCTATGCATTTTGTAAATGTTGTAAAACTAGTTTTAGATGTTGCAGGTGCTCTTAGTAATATTTTGAATAAATTATCATGTCATCAATAAATACCAAAATAAAATTATCTAGGTAGTCTTTGAACACATTGTTCATAAGATTATTAAATGATGTTAGAGCATTTATCAATCTAAATGGTAACACTATGAACTTTTAGTTCCCATATTGAGTCTTGACCACTATTTTTGGAATATCCTCTACATGGATTCTTAATTGATGATACCATAATCTAAGATCAATCTTATAAAAGACTTTTTACCATCAAATTTGATCAAATATAATATTAATGCATGGTAATGGACATTTTTTTCTTGATCATTGATTTGTTCAACATCCTATACTCTATACATAGGAAAAAAGTGTCATACTTATTCTTGATGAAGACAATCGGTACACCCCATGCTGACACACTTGGTTGAATCATCTCTTTCAAAAAAAACTACTAAATTTTTGACTTTAACTAAACCAATTCAATGGTTGTCATTTTGTATAATGCCTTAGACTATGGTTTTCATCTAAGTATGATATCAATCAAGAAATCAAACTCACGCTTAGGTGGTAGTCCTGGTAATTCTTATAGAAGCACATCATGAAATTATCTTATAATAGGATAATATTTGATGGATGGTTCCTTATACTCATCCATCTCATTTATATTAATTATAAATTCTTGGCATACCTTCCTTTGAGATTTCTTGAGTTGAATTACAAAAAATTTCCTAAGCTTCAACTCCCTTTTCTCACCCTGAAGTTGTGTTTGATTTCCAAAACCATCTGAACACTTTACCATCTTCCAATAATAGTCAACCTTATATTTATGCTATGAAATCAAATTGACTTGTATGATCACATCATATGACCCCACTGTTACAACAAAAATATCCACTACTATAGTTAATTTAGGCAACCTAATCTCTGATTCAACTAGACACATTTTTAACTTTGACCTTAGACTCATTCCCATATTGTACTAACAATGCATTTTCCATAACTCTATCTTTTCTAGCTAATTTTATAAGCATTTTAGGAATAATGAAATATTTTATAGCTCATATGTCAATAAAAATAGAAATTAGATGATCAAACAAAATACCTGACAAATTTATGGGTAAAGCTTGATACTCAACTTGATGATTATCAATAGCTACATGAATCCGCTACTAAAATGTACCTTGCTAAGAAGTAGAACCCTTGTTCTTTGACTTATCCTGAGCACACTATAGATCATAATGGTTACCTTCACATATGAAACAACCTCTAACTTGTCCTTTCTTGTCAGACTATTGGTTTACCTTAAAACCTCCTTTGAAATCATTTCCTAGTTTCTTATTCCCTAAACCACTATTAAAATTTTTGTATGCAATTGGAAATACATTGTGTCCATAAATCAATCATAGATCAAATGGGATAGATAACACCTACACTTTTGATTGGTAGGCATATAATTGTTAAGTGAGAGCATGACCAATGTGAGGATCCACTAAACCCAATTAGGGGATCACTTGTCACAACATACCATGTGAGATAGGGTTCCAAAGCCTATAGTCTAACAAAATCGCATAATAACCCTAAAAGAGTCATATGATTTAATATCTCACTAATCTAATAATAAGAAAATTAAATCTAATCTAGTGCACACTAAATCTTGTGGCATAAAGTGGGGGTTAGAAAAGTAAAGAAATCAAAACATGCATAGGAAACTTCAAATAAAGTAAGTATGAGTAACACCCTGATATATAGAATATGAAGAGTAATATTATTTGAGCCAACACTTATGTTACTTTGATATACTAAAAGAGAGGAGAAAAAAGTTAGAATATACTTACCTAAATTTAAACGCATCAAGATTCAATCTCTCCATTGTCCAAATGGGTTTCACAAGAGGTTGTTACGGTTTTTAAGGATCACTTTGGCCAAAGCATCCATGACCTATCCATGAGACTAGATTCTCCAAAATAAGAAACCTAAGCTAAGTCTCCTTAAGTAGAATGGTGGAAGATCAGATTATGAATAATCATGAGAAAATAAATAATTCTTAATTGCACATTCTAATAATGACTGAAATGACCTTGTATTTATAGGTGGAACTTACCTTAAAATCATTGAAGAACATGGACTGTACTAGGTCAACCTGATCAACCTAGCATGTTTTTGGGCTAACTCACTAGGTATGTGATAGGTTGGTTAGGAGGTTAACACACTAAAAGAGAGAAAATGGTCTCTATATTACACTAAGTCAGCCAAGATGACCTATTATGTTGAATAGGTCAAAAGGGTTCCAAGCAAGGAAATTAAGGATAGAGAGAGGAAAAAGATGAGAAGACTATGCAAGGGAGGAGAAACAACTTAGGAAAAGGTTTTAGTAATTGGTTATATTGGTAATAATATGGAAAAAAGGGACAAAAACCTTATGACGAACCAAATTTATACCCAACCCTTTCTTGGTGCACCCCTTAGGGTGTGCACTCAGAGACATTGAGTCTCAATGGGTTCCTGTAAGATGTAAAGCATCAATAATTGATAAAAGTGTGAAAATATTATGTGTATACATATTACCCACTTAAATCTCATCACGTGTCACTAAGGTGTAATAAGGGATGGTGCTTTGAGAAAGAACATAAGGACACACACAACACTGATGCTAAAAATAATTATAGTATTTTAAGAACATAAAATAACTAAAAGTAAATGACTGAAAGGAAAACTAATCTAAAAAGTAAATAATTGAAAAGTAAAATGTAATGCATACCTTGACTTATCTTTTATCATGGGATTGTTGTTTGTTTTATTGTTAGTTTTTATTATGTAGGGCACAAACACTCCTTTTGGCAAACCCAAGAATACAAAACTAAAGAGAAAAAATAAACAAACACAAGAAAATTGAAGATAGCTGATGTTATGAGGATGAGATGTACTTGGAAAATTTGGAAAGATGGGTAATAGGTGTCATGTTAGGCCAAATGACCAAGTGAAATAAACAAGATTAAATAGGTTAATTGAAAATCTAAGGCTACTAAAGACCAAAAAACTCAAATAAACTATCCTAAAGTAAGAAAGACAAACTCACCAAATCAAACCAAGGATACATGTTAAACAAGATTGTAAAACAAAAAGAAAATAAATGGTAAAAAGACTAACTATAAAGACAAAATGATAAAACAACATTGATGAGTGATTAGTAATAATCCACATCTCAATCATCAATGGAAAAAAGGATTCATAAAATGGAAAACAACCTTGTTGAGTGAGCAGTAACAAACTACATCTCACTCAACAACGAAAAAAGGGTATGAACTCAAGTGTCCGTAATATCAAGATAATAAAATTATGATAAATGGTAAAAGGAAAGTAAAGTAAGTCTAGTAAATTTAAACAAATATTGTAAATAAAATGATCCAAAGTTTTCCAAACATGTTTTTTTGATCTAAAGATAGATAAAATTGAAACAAAGTAATGTTAGCATGTTTTTAAGAGATGAATAAGAAGGAATTAGAAGAAGAGGGACAATAGATTTAGAATCACAATTTTTCTATCAAGGGGGGAAATGAAATGGGTGGAAGGGAAAATGAAATAAAAACCAAGGTAGAGAGAACTCTTTATCGAAGACAAGACACTCAAATTAGGTTTGTCAAAACAAGAGGAATTTCGACCTTAAGAACTATGAAGAACTTCTCTGAGCAACACAAGTCTTGGGTTAAAAAATGGAGTATATAGACCATCCCATGAAGGCTATATGTATGGAAAGTAAAATGGACCTACCTATCCATGATGTGTTCCCTACTCTTTAAGACCCCTTATAGAGCCGTTGATCTACTTTGAAGATTAGGTACTTATATGAGAAAGTAGGTAGCACCATAGAGTTTTTTTGAACTCCCCTATACCAATCTACTGGCCTACCACAGCCCAAAGGACTTCAGTTCTATGTTAAGTTGACTGTGGAGTTTGAGATTTGATTGGAGATAGGAGATTTGCTTGTAATCACATCTTTTGGTGTGATTTTGACTTTTAAGAATTATATGTTGCCTTTTAGATATCATTGCCTTTTATTTTCAAATGATTTGGATTTTAACATTCTTGATGGATTTTTATATTCCTCCTTCATATGGATTTAGAAAACCAAACATGGGTGTTAAAGATGATTTTCATTAGAAAACTTGGGATAAGGTTGATAAGAGAGAGAGAGAGCATGGGGTCTTAGAGTCTCGCAAATCTAGGTGAAATAAAAGTGTTATCTTAACTTTGACCTTGTTTTATCCAATGCAAAGATGAAAGAAAGGGGAAATCATGAGGAATGACACATGGAATAATTTGAATTGCCTCAAATCACAAAAAATGTGACAAATGGAAAAGAGGGATACAATGATAGTAAAGTGTGATTCCTTATCATAAATAGAGGGGAATAGAGGAAAACATGATAATATAGATTTGTTTGCAAATTTCATATAGAAAAGGAAGCAAAAGAAAAATTCTAAGAATAAGGATCAAGAAGGTGAAAATAATTGTAATTTATGAGGAGGGTTAGGTCTTATCCATGGTCTTACAAAGCAACTCATAAAAGAGAGACCCATGAGGGTGCTGAGAAGTAAGAGAGAAGCAAAGTGAGAGAGCCTTTTTATAAAGCACCTCACAAATAAAAACCCAAAAGATGCCAAAAAAACATTGTCAAGTAGAAAAAAGAGAAGGAAATTATAAAAAGATGGTGGTTTTATGAGGGATGTCAATTCCTATACATGGTCTCATAAAGCAACTCAAAAAAGAAAGACCCAAGGGGTGTGAAAATCAAGCTAAAATGCAAGAAGATAAGGAAGACTATGGTACATCAAGAAACCAAAAGACTAAAAGGGATGACTAAAGGTTTGTGAAAAAAAGGAACTTGTTATAGAAGGAGAGATCCATGCTTAAGTAACCTAAAAAAACTATTATAAGGATATAGATAGAAAACATGATAAGAAGGAAATGTTTAGGAAAATTACTTTTTAAGGAATTGAGAATTGATGGGCTCTTTAAAAACATACCTTCATTAATTTGAAGATCGTAAGTGTTTGGACCAAGGATGTCTTTGACTAAATATGGGCCCCATCATTTTTGGGCATATTTTCCTTCTTTTTCATGGGTGTAATATAATTTAATAATAAGATCACCAACATTAAAGGTGCAGATTTTAACATGTTTATTATGTTATCTAGCGATACAAGCCTTGTATTGGTGGTTATGTTGTAATGCAAAAAGATAATGTTCATCAAGAATATCAAGGGCATGAAGGTGAGCTTCACATAATTCTTCAACTTATGAAAAGAGGGAAGCTCAACTTATAAAAGAAGAAATGACTCAGATCCATAGACTAACAAGAATGGAGTTGCCCCAATGGTAGTATGAATGCTAGTTTGATAGGCCCAAAATGTAGGGTAAAGATGAATATGTTAATCTGTGGGTTTCATGAATTATCTTTTGGATAATTTTGTTGAGAATTTTATTGGTGGCCTCAGCTTGACCATTTCATTGCAAATGATAAGGCATGGAAAACTTATGATAGATCTTGAATTTGGTACAAAGTTATTTAACATGTTTATTTTTGAAATTACCACTATTATCTAAAATGATGGTATGAGGAAGGCCAAATTGGCAAAATAATTTGGTTAAAAATAAACTTATATATGGTAGGATTGGTAAAATTAAAGGGGCATGGATTCTACCCATTTGGTAAAGTACTCGTAGTGGTGATGATAAAAATATGCCCATCTTAGGAGTGAGGCAATTTACCAATGAGATCAATTCCCCATGTGGGAAATGGCCAAGGAGGTTCAATAGTCTAAATCTCGATAGGAGGTGAATGGATAATATCATTGTAAAGCTAACAAATATTTCACTTCTTAGCATATTCAATTACCTCTTTTTCAAGAGCAGGCCAAAAATAACCCATATTTAGGCATTTGTGTGTTATATCATGTCCTCTATAATGACCACCACAAATTCCCCCATATGATTGCTCAAGTAGAGGAGGAACCTCATCTTTCATAACATAATAGAGAAAGGTACCTTTGATGTTATGATAGTAAAGGATGTTATGTCTAACTACATACTTGAAAACTTGCTTACAAATGTGTGTCTTATCATGAGAATCTAAATCAGGTGGATAAGTTTGATGTTTTAAGTATTGAATGATATCTTGATACCAAGGGCTTTGTCAAATAGTCAGAGCTTCAATGTGATAGATAATTGAATCAGGTGGTTGGGTAGATGATGGAAATTTTGTGATTTGTATAATAAAGGAAGGATAAAAAAACTTGATGTGGATGAAAGAGAGAAGCTGAAGAAGTAAGAGAATCAACAATGGAATTTTGGTCTCGAGAAATAGGCTTGATAGTGAGAGAGATAAAGTCCTTAGTAAAAGTGGTTGCAATTTGATGATAAGTAATGAGGCTATCCATTTTATATTGATAATCACCATTAACTTGATGACAAATGAGTTGAGAATCTCCTAAAGCATGAAGATATTGGATGTCTAGATCAAGAGCAGCTCGCATGCCTAAGAGAAGAGCTTTATATTTAGCCATAGTGTTAGTGACATTGAAGGTAAAGCAAAAAGCCAAAGGAATAATCTTACCAAGAGGACTTTTGAGAATGAAACCTACCCCAAATATTTAAAGGCATTTAGCACCATCAACATGGAAGGTCCAAGTATCCTCATGCAAGTCAATGTTAATTTCAAGGAGCTCCTCAATAACTACCTTTGGTTTAGTAGTTCCAGAGGGAGCAAAAGATTATTCAAGATTATTGGCTTCAAGATCAGTAGTAAATATATGAAAATAGTCTTTAAGGGATATATATTGATTAAAAACTTCAATGTAAAAGATATTATCATCAGGAAGATCATCTTAAAGTGAAGAAGTGGTTAGAATGGGTGCGGTGACGAGTTGGTCAACTATGACTTGCCCTTTAATAGCTTTTTATGTGACAATATGAAGATCAAATTCCATAATTAAGACCATCCATTTGCCAATTATATCTCTAAGAAGAAATGATTTGGATAATAAATAATGAAGGGGATTGGAATGAATGATGACATAAGTATTTTGGTATAACATATAATGACAAAGCTTTTCAATCGTAAAAAGATAACAGAGTAATCACACTCAACTTTGGTATAATATGTTTCATAATTAATGAGGCCACAGCTAATGTATTAAATAGAATACTTTATTCATGTATCATCTTATTTATTAAGCATTTCCCCAATTGAAATAGGTGTGGAAGAAGTATAGATAATTAAAGGTTTATCATTGGAAGGTGGATGAAGTGTAGGTGGATGAAGTAATGAGTCTTTCATATTATTGAAGGATTTTTGACATGGATTAATCCATTATAAAATTTTACCTTTCTTGGGAAGGGAATTGATGGAGTGAATGTGATAAGACATTTTGGGGGAAAGTCATTTAATTTCCCCAAGTTTGTCTAACTAAATACGAATGTAATGAATAGATCGAAGAATGGGCATGTTGACTATAGCACTAATTTTGGATGGGTTAACATTGATGCCATAGAGAGACTAAGAATCCTAAAAATTTGTTGGATGTGACTCTAAAAACACATTTAAAAGGATTAAGTCTAAAATTGTATTTAATGAGATGGTCAAAAATGATATCAAGATCAAAAATATGGTTCTTATGATGTTTGGATTTATCAATAAGATCATCCACATAAGTTTCAACAATGTTTTAGATGATATCATGAAAGATGTGAGCCATAGCACATTGGTAAGTAGCTTCAAAAAATTTAAGGCCAAAGGGAATTTTAACGTAACAATAGGTTCCCCATTCCATGGTGAAAGTAGTCTTATGTTGGTCCTCAAGAGCAATGTGAATCTGATTATATCTCGAGAATCCATCCATAAGAGACAACATTTCATAGCCAACTATGGAATAAATAATGGAATATATTAAAGGTAAGGGAAATCTATCCTTAGGAAAATCAAGATTAAGGTTGTATAAATAAATACAAATGAAGATAACCATAGTGACCTTATTTTGAATGGGAACAATGTTAGAAACTCATTCAGGATAATCCACTAGTTTAATGAATTTAACATCTAGTAGTTTGATGATTTGCTTATGATATAGATTAGTAACTTTAGGTGGAAATTTTCATTTCTTTTGGTGCATTGGATTAACATCAAGATAATTTTTGACATTATGAACCACAATACTAGGGTCAATGCTAGGCATGTCTTAGTAGGACCAAGCGAATTCCTTTTGATATTTATCAAAGAATAAGCTAAAGTTGTCATGCTCAATTGGTGAGAGTTCTTGAGAAACCATGATTGGTTAAGGACAATATTGGGTACCATAGTCGATATGAGTTATTTATTTGATAAGCATGGCATTTCCATCTTGAAAACTATAAGGTACATTAGGCAAGGCTGAAATTAGATTCATTTTAAGATCAATGCTAATGACAAAGTTGTTAAAGCAAAGAGTGTTGTTCTTGAAATTTCCATGTTTATGATGTTATCAAGGAAGTTGAGGTTCCTGGGCATGAAGTAACTCAAGAATAGCTTCATCACTAGGCAAGGTAGGAAGAGGACCATAATATTCAACATCTACTTTAAGGTCTAGAATTTGATTGACATGGCTATCATATTCAGAATGAATCTGACAGACATCAGTGGCCTTGGTATCTAGTGTAATTTCTAAATTAGATGAAGGGGATGGATTTGAAGAGATGGGAGTGTTTATAGATTTGATGATGGGATAAGAATCTAAAAAGATGATAGGATATATAAGAGGTAGAGAATCTGATGGAACATCTATAATTTTAGAAGGTGTAAGTTGGTCTACCACCCAAGGAGTATTGATAAGTGGAGAATTGGTGGGAGGTACATGACCTTTAGGATCTAAGTCATGATGTGTAGATATGGTATGTACATTTTGATTGAATGCATGAATTTGGGATAAAATATTTTGATAGTGTTAGACATCCAAGTCCCTAGATTGAGTTTTGGCCATGATATAGTTGTCATCATATATTGGAGAAAGCATAGATGCTTGGGAATCAGGGGGAGTTTTAGAAGCTAAAATCCCAATGTTGATAAATATATGAGGGGGCATGGTGAGAGGATCTTGAAATAATTTAGCCACTCTAAAATCATTGCAAGTGAAGGCATCTTTAGGTAAAGATGGCTCCTGAGCATTGCATGGAGGGGGAAAATTAGTAATCTCATCCATGATATGAATAGTATGATCTCAAGGTAAGAGATAAGGGGGAAGCCAATCCAAAATATATGGAGGTAGCTTCTTAGTATGGCAAGTGTGCTACAACTCATTACACTCATCATCATTAAAATTTGTAAGAGTAACTTAAAGATCAGGATTCATGTTGATGAACTCAGGTAAAGGAGCACTATTGATTTTAGAAATTGTAGGAATTTAATATTGAGGCTTAGGATTGGGAAGTTGGATGCTCCATTGGTTGGGATCAACTTCATGTTTGTAATGTTTTAAAATATGTAAGTATTTAATACACTGACTACTAGAAGAGGTGATGGCCCACATCCAATGAGTCCATGGATGACTAAGAAGAATTTTATAAGATAAAGGAAGATTAAGGACCATAATCTTGGTCTTAATAGTCTTAGGTCCAATGGTTAATAGAATTAAAATGCATCCAAGTGGCTTTTGATTAGTCTTGTCAAAGACATGATAAGTAATATGGGCTTGTTTAATATGATATTTGTTATAACCAAGTTTTTGAATGAGCCATAAGGATGTGACATTAATACCAAAGGATTTATCAATTAGAACTTTTTTGATAAAGGTGATATTCATGGCTACTTTGATAAAGAGAGGTTGATCATTGGTGCAAAAAAGAATTTCATCATTAATCATGTCCTCTTCAAGAAATTCAATGGAAGGCTTGGAAGAAGGACACATAGCCTTAATGGTATTGACATTAGTCAATCGATAATCTATAGAAGTTGGTTCATCTATGGAAGATGGATGTTCAATTTATTGAAGTTTTTTCATCAGAAATTTATGATGATAGGGTGAAGTATAAACTAACTCCATAAGAAAAATCTTAAAAGGGATAGAGTTGAACTCTTCAAGAAAATTCCAATGTGATTTAGAAGAACCAACATGAGTTTTAGAAGGCAAATTATATTTAGGAGGTATAGATGTGGTGGGAGGATTGGAAGGAGGAAGTTGTTCCTTAGGTGCTTCCATATCATCATGAGTGGTAGTGGTATCTTTAAGTAATTATTATTCTAAACATGGCTTCTTAGGCTTGGTATCAATATCTTTATGAGCTGATTTATGATGATAATTATCCTTAGTAGTGTTGATATATTGAGATTTGTTATAATATAGGTCATAATTGGCATTGATGGCATAAACATCCTTAAAATTTTATTGATTATTGTTTGAAGAATATTTTTTATTATTAGAAGTAGAAGCTTTAAAGTTTTGTCATTTTTGAGATGCAACAACATACTCTTGACGATGAAATTTGATCATATCCTCAAGTTGAATGAGTCATCAAGCATATAATAAATGGCACAATTATTGAGCCCTCAACAAGATTCATGAGAATGCCTAATGTCGGTATAGAATTAGTAGAATATATTGGGATCATAACACTTAGGAAGAACATTGGGATAATAAAAGGTTTTGAGGGTGGTAAAAATTGTTTCATTTGTTGAAATGAAAGAGGTGTATGAGATGGTAAAAGAAAATAAAATTTGGTAACTCTGGGTTTGGTTTGGGAAGTGTTACTAGTGATAGCATTAAATGTTTGAAAATATCCTTTATGAAGTTTATGATTGGGTTCAAATCGATTCCTAAGAAAATCTTGATGTTTAGCTTGGTTAAGAGCTTCATTAAGAGTTTGATAAGCAAAAGTTTGAAACTTGTATTGAAGAGTGGGTGTCAAAATGGTAATAAAGAGTGCGAATAAATTATCATTAGTCATGTTATGATCTACTTTATGAGCTAAATATTTCCATCTTTTAATAAAGTCATGATCTAATTCATTAGGAGATTATTTAGCATTTATGAAGTGACTAAGACAATTTTTAGGAAGATTATTATGTTGAAACTCTTTAACCAAAGGATTGATCAAATATTCAAGTTGCCAAATAGAATTTTGATGAAGTTTATTGTAACATTATAATACATCACCAATGAAAGTTTTGACTAATAGTTTAGTTGTGGCAAATGTATTAGTTTGGATCTACTCTTTGTAAAGGTTATCAAAGGCTTTAAGCAATGAAGCAAGGTATTTAGTCCCATAATATTTGATAGTTGGAGTTATGTTACCAATATCAATGAATATAATGAAGGGAGTTAAAGGTTCATTATGAATAGTTTGAAGCATTTTTTTATTTATTATGGGTTGAGGAATAACATAACCCAAGGCATCCCTAAAAGGTGGAGGAATATAATTAGGATTAGCTTGAGGATGAATAGTTAGAGGTCGATTAGTCACATTGATTAAATTTTGTTGAGGTTACATCATTTGGTTGGTATTAGAGTTTTGCATGATGTTCATTTTTTGAATGACTTGAGCTAAGAGTTGGGTTGTATCAGGATGTGAGTTAGTGTTGGTTGGAACACTCCCTAAATTAGTGTTAGGGGGAGGATTATTAGAAGGATTATTAAAGATATTTGTATCGATCACTCCCACATTGGTTTGGATATTTTGAGAAGTATCTTGACAAGTATGGAAAGGATTGGATCCATCAAATTCATCTTGAGGTGTTATTTACACCATGTTATAGTTCATAGATGAAGGAGGAGGAGAAGTGATCCAAGAATGATGGTTATCTTGGGAGGAAAAGAGAGGAAGGAATGAACATCCCATATAGTATCTAAATGGATTTAGGTTGTCCAAAAAGATTCTGATAGGATACCCCATTCTAACTAAAGAGATATGAACAAAATACAAATTTGGAGAAATGAGAAATTAGATTGAAAAATAAGAAAAGCAAGAAATAAAAATAGATTGACCAAATTGACCTAGTATAAGAAATAAGGCTTGTAGACTATACTGGGTCAACTAGGTTAATCCAATATAGTGCACAAAAAATGAGAAAAAGTACAAGGTTGACTAGTTCAGCCTAGTACAATGAATAGGGAAGAGGAAAAGATTGATAACAAGCTTAGAAATGAAAAAAGATAGTTTTTAGTTGATCTAAGAAAGTAAGTGTAGAAAGGAAACACACAATCAACTAAATTAATACTGGTCAATCCAATTGATGCACACAAATCAAAATCTTGCACTAATGCTAGTTAATGCAAGATTTTTCAAAAATAATTTATCAAAGAGTAAGAAAACAAATTCAAGGTAAATCTAGCTACTTGGTCAACCTAGAATGTTAATTAGATTATTAATAATGATTATAAATGTGAAAAGGAGATTTGTTATAAATAAGGTACTAGATAGCAATCTATGGATAGTTTTAGGTAAGTTTAGGATGAAAGGGACTATAGTGGAAATGATACATGCTTGGTATTAGGTCTTACTCCCTTACTTCACACACCAAAACAATAAGGGTAATGGGGGCTTAGCCAAAATATACCATTAACCATGCTTTATACTTGACCAAAACATCAAGTTCGCTCCCCCCTTGGTGATGAAATCTAATTAGGTAAACTTGGGTAATCAAATGTTTAAATGATTATTGATTTTTATGTGGCTTGGCCATGTGTGCAAAAAAATAAAAATATTTCAACTAAGGGATTGATTGAAAATCCCCTAATTATACTATGTGAACTATTTTACAAATGCATACAACTAAAAGGAAAGAGGTAATTAATCATATATGATTAATTCCAACTTTGAAACAAGGTATAGTTGAAAATTTATATGGAAAATTATATAGAATAGGGTCAATAGGGTTGAACCTGTACTACTAAGATAAGGTCTAGAAAACCTACAAGGTTGACCAGGTTGACCTCGTTGTTTTAGATTGCAGACAAAACGCAAAACTAGGTCCGTAGGGTTGGACTAGTTGATTGTGTAGGGGTAGTTTTAAAGATTACAAACTATGAAAAGAAAGTATAGAAAAGGAAAGATATAAAGGAATAGAAACTAACCTAAATAGTTTAGAGATGAAAAGGAGAATATTGTTAATCTGATACCTTGGATAAAACTGTCAAAAACCTACAAACTAGGTCGAGTTGATTGACCAAGCAATACAAAAACATACTAAAAGAGTGTTGAAAATACACTAGGTCAACTTGGTTGATCTAGTAGGTTGAATTGAAAGTTTGAAAACTTGAAAAAATTGTACTGGGTAGAGCTGGTCAATCCAATTATTTGAATAAATATCTACAATTTTAAGAAATATGTACTGGGTCGATCTAGTTACCTATTCTTGCAAATTTACACATAGAGATAAGTAACTGGGTTGATAGGGTCAATCCAACATAGTAAAGATATGATAAAATAAATGATGAATATAAATGAAATAATTAAAAGAAATCTTTCAAGGGTTTGATTCATGAGGTTCACCAAAATGTATGTAATCATAAATGCATCGTGTCCATAAATCAATCTTAATATTGGATGGGATAAATCACACTTGCACTTCTGATTGGGGGGGCATACAATTATTAAGTTAGAGCATGAACAATGTGAGAATATACTAGACCTGATTAGGGGATCACTTGTCACAACACACCATGTAAGATAGGGTTCCAAAGCATATAGTATAACACAATCACATAACAACTCTAAAAGAGTCCTATGATTTAATATTTCACTAATCCAATAACAAGAAAAGTAAATATAATTTAGTGCACACCAAATATTGTGGCACAAAGTGGGGGTTATCAAAGTAAAGCAATCAAAACATGCATAGGGAATTTAAAATAAAGTAAGTATGAGTAACACCCTAATACATAGAATATGAAGAGTAATATTATTCAAGCCAACACTTATGCTACTTCTATATACTAAAAGAGAGGAGAACAAAGTTAGAATATATTTCCCTGAATGTGAACCCATCGAGACTCTATCTCTCCCTTGGATAAAGGGGCTTCACAAGAGGTTTTTGTGGTTCATATGGATCAATTTGTTAGGCCAAATAATTTAAGACCTATTCACAAGACTAGATTCTCTAAAATAAAAAACCTAATCTAAGTCTCCACAAGTAGAATGGTGAAAGAGCAGATTATGAAGAAGTGTGAGAGAATAAATAACTCTTGATTGCATATTTTAATAATGACCAAAATGAAATTATATTTATAGGTGAAACTTACCTTAAAATCATTTGAGAATGTTGGCAATGCTAGTTTGACATGGTGGACCTAGTACATTTTTGAGCTAACTCACTACGTCTGTGCTAGGTCAGTCGAGAAGATAACAAACCAAAAGAGAGAAAAGGGTCCCTAAACTATACTAGGTCAACCAAGTTGACCTAGTATGTTAAACAACTCAAAAGGGTCTCAAGTAAGGAAATGAAGGATAGAAAGAGGAAAAATACTATAATACTATGTAAGGGAGAAGAAATAACTTAGGGAAAGGTTTTAAGAGCTAGTTAAATTGGTAATAATATAAAAAAAGGGATAATAATCCTAAGAAGCAACAAAGGTCTGCCCACCCCTTTCTCGATGTACCCCTTAGGGCATGCACTCAGAGAAATTGAGTCTCGATGGGTTCTTTCAAGATGTAAAGCATCAATAATCAATACAAGTGTGAAAATATTATGTGTATACACTTGGAATTTTTATTGTTGAACTAACTATTGGAGTCTCCACTCCTCTGCTTTTAGTTTTTTTTTTGAAAGTTGGTTTTTAACTTACAAACTTCTTTTTGAACTTATCTCTAACTTGGGTAAGATATTTTAGTTGTTTCTCCTACTTGATTACCTTTTTGAACACATGATCTATGGTTTATGGACCATACACATCTAATTCACAGCTAATTTTGGGTTTAATCCCATGATGAATTTTTTGATCTTGAATCTCTCATCCACCTGATATTAAGGTACATACTTAAGGAGCTTAGTGAATTTATCCCAATATTCATTCACTGATGTGTTCCCTTGATATTCTAAAAATATGTAATATTATGATCACAGTATAGTTTTGGAATCCATGTTGACCTAAACAATCTCATAAACTATTCCAAAGTGGTGGTGGTTGAGTCAAGGTTCATCTTAAGCCTCTTGTTTTCCCACCAAGTTGATACTTCACCAACAAGCTGATAAGCTCCCCAAACTACTTTCATTATGTTAGAATGATTCTTAATCTTAAAATATTTCTCCATTTTTATTAACCATGCTTCAGCTCCATCTCCTAATATATTTCCATCGAACATCAATGGATTTACCTTTTTCATATCCTATGCCAACTTTTCAACTATTCAACCTCTCACATCATATAGTACTTCATCATGTCTTTGCTCTTGAGGATGTTCTTACTCAGCAAGATGCTCTTCAGGTTCATCCTAAGAATTCTCCTCTTTATGGCTATGCACTTCATGTTTAAGGGCCACAATTCGGTCCCTAGTCTCTTGCATGGTTGTGAGGATTTGGTCTAGCTTCATAACTTGCTCATTGATAAACTAATTTGCATCTAAAGGGTGATTGGTATTTGAAGTACCCTCATCTCCTAGTCTAGTTCACACCATTGTTTTAGATTAAGGTAAAAATAGGTTTTGAAGGGGCCCCGAAACCCTTTACATCAGATAAGATAAAAACCTTAAGCACACCCAGGAAATGAAATAACCTGGAACCCACAAAAGTTAAACTAGATTAACCAGTAATCTGAAAACAGTAGCCAAGAGCTAGACAAACAATAACTATTAGTTATTATTATTTTTTTACAAGACTAAAGTTTCATATCTAGAGGAGGGACCAGAAACTTAGATTTTTTCTTCTTAATAGTAGTCCAACCATCCTCTACCTTAGCTACCTCAGCAACCCAATCCTCTGAAGGTCAAGAATCATGAAGCCCAAGGGGCGACAAAACCTTAGCCAAAACCTTAGGAGAACCAGCCAACAACTGACTCCTAGGAGAATCCTTCAAAACAAGTGGAGGAACCACCACGTCCTCAGAAATCAGTTTAGGAAGATTACATAATCCAATCTCCACCAAACCTTCAATAGGTACAGTCTCCAGCTGAGACTCCTGATCTGTCGAAGCAGATAAGATACTCTTTTCATTCTCATTCTCAGAATCAGTCGAAGCTTCCTCAGGTTGTTCTGCAATATAGTGATCATGATCAGCTTCAGCCCACCAAGAAGGAGATCTTCTGGGTCTGGATTTCCTTGCAGTGCATCGGGCAGCAACATGCCCCATCAGGTGACACTTTCTACATCAAAAAGGTAGCCCTTCAAAATCTAACATTTGCATCCAAGATCCCCTAGGGGAATCCAGACAAATCGCCTCAGGAAGGCCCTTAGAAACATCCACCTCAACCATAAGGCGAGCACAGGTCGATTTGAAATACCTCTTGGTTTCTGCGTCCATGAATAAAAATTCCCCTATGGCATTTTTGATGGTTTTAAACACTGATTCATGCCATAGATGCAATGGTAAATTAGGGAGCCGAACCCAGACAGGGATCTTGTTGAAAGTTTTTGTAACAGGATTGAAATCCATATGCCACCGTTTGGCGAAGAGAGGGTATTTACCCTGCCAGAAGAAATTTCTGTTGGAAAGAATAGTCTTCCTATCCTCAGCAATGTGAAATAAAGCTATAAAAAAACCTTTACCACAAGGATAAATTTCAACATTTCCATCTATTAGTGGTAGCCATGTAGTTCACACCATTGTTATTCTTACTTAACAAGAGAATAATTTTGCATTAGCAAAAACATTAAGTCCTAGATTTTGACCCTTAGATCTAATACCATAATGTAATAATCTCATTAGGTTTTACTAGAATATAGTAAAAAAAACTTTTCAATTAATTACACATATTCATCTTATAGATTTCACCTTGAGAAATCTAATTAATGATCTTTAACTAACTACATTCATTTAGTTAACCATAAGGTTTATAGCTAATCCACTTAGCCAAGGATCACCATAAATAGATATAACAATCATGAGAAACACTAAATAATCAATATATTACATCTAAATCATTAATGAAATAGTACAAATTCAACCATGATTGATACAACATTATAACCACTACTGTATAAGTAAAATGAATAAATATTGTAGTTTTTAGTAATAAATAATATCTCAAATAATAATACTTGATACAAAGTTTCATAGAGCATGAGTCTCTATGACTCAAGAGTGTCCATGACTCTAGAATCAATCTACAATCTTAAGTGTAGTCTCTAGTGTACTACTCTTTTTGGAAGGGAGAGCATCATTTAAGTATTTTTTACATCAATCATAGACCATTTATCATGTGTGCTATATCCCAACAAGGAAATAGACCTCCTTTCATGGATGGGTAGATAATGACAAGACTAGAATTCAAAGTAATAGACTATAACCCATGTATTGTAAATATCTAATTCATAATGTGTACCATAAATAAATTCATTCTAACATGATATCGCAAAAATATGAAAACTATATCAACATATAAAATGACAATGTTTAACTATAAACATTACTTTGGCCAAAGATTTTAATAATTAATGATCTATAGGATAAATCATTTTCATACACACCACTAAATTAGATTACACATTATCTTATATTGATGGCACTAATTAAGCCAGTGGAATCTATTCAATGCTTATTTAGAGTCATAAATTCAAGATTTAGTTAAAATATATATAATACAAAAACTAATAGATTCATTCAAAATATTTCTTTTTAGCTGATATAAATATGCTAAGTTCAAAAATATCACACAAACACATTTAGTCCATCAAATATAATGCATCAAATGTAATATCATCTAATTTATTATGGAATAAATAAAATCAAAAATATCCCTTAATATAACATACCATCTAGGTAATGATTCTTAAATACCTTATTTTAATGCTTTTATACAAACATTAAATATATAACAAGCACCCATTTTGCCCTATTATGGTAATACTATTTTCAAGCATATCATATAAAATATATATTAAGAATTCTCAGCTAAAATTTCTACACAATACAAATGTTTTATTATATGTAGTATACTCTAAGAATATATCCACTGTCAAATGTCTTAGAGTAATTTATATATGCTAAGTATACATCCAACTAATAAAATAGTCCCAATACCTCTTATATATACTGGATAAATTCCAAATTTACTTGTTGACTAAAAACACACATACTACATGATGATTTACGATTCATACACAGTCAACCAAATTTTATCCAAATTCTATTTATTTAAAATACTCAAATTAATTGATTCTTAATAACATTGGAATTTATTGCATATAAATATGATCAAGACATACACTCAGTCATTTTATGTCAAACATTGAGAATTATGTGACTATGTATCTCATTCCTAAAGGCTGCATAGTTTGCAAAAGGCACAATTGATAACCAATTAATTACCAATAACCATTCCATATTTATTTTACTATCTAAATCAATTTGTATAAGAACTAAGACACTCATCGTAATTATGAATTAATTCCTCTATCTCAGACTTGAAAAATTCTTTATACAATTAAATATATAGTTGAATGTTTTAAACATAACTCATCCTTATAGAATACTCACTTCCTAATAATAAGTTTAGTTGATAATCATAACTCAACCAAGATAATATACTATTTACTCAACTAAAAATATAGTTTTGGCATCCTTACCAGGTTTGAGACTTATTATTCTTAGGACTTGGCTAGAATAAACCCTAATTCTAAATATATTAAACAATATATAGCTACAAACTTTTGTAAATGTCACTGAGTATATACTCTATAACCAAATTCATAAAACTATGTTAAATCTTTGCTAACATAATTTTAATTAAAACCCCAACCTTCCAATTATATATTTGTATCTACATATAAAAATACATATATATGTATATATAATTTATCAAGCATCAAGCCTAAATATATACATATATAAATTTGTGTGTGTGTGTAGTCAATATGTTTTAAAATCACATAACATATTTCACCCAAAAATCCCAATTAAGTATAAACACAATCAAACCTCATGTAACCCAAATAGGATTTTACCTAAGTTGAGAACTAAAGCTTATATCTTTAGATTGGTTTGAAAAACTAAAACTAAATCATAAGACCCTAAACAAAATGCCTTAAAACATAATAATCAATCAATGAATTCACCAATATTTATGAATTGAAAAAGGATTAAAGACAAAACTTTCATTGAGGTATTTATAAACATGGTGAATACCTACAACCATACCCCTTTCTCTTTGGGTCATTTGGGTTGGATGTAGGCTTTTGTGGATAATCGAGCCATCCACATGGCCCTACATATAACCCCTTTATATTTCTATTTCATTTCAAAATAAATGAAAACCATTAACCCTTTTCAATTCTTTTCCACAAATCCATCCAACACATAACATAGAAATTCAAATTACATTACCAACCTATAATAGTTTATTATTATTCCAAGAAATCCATATTTACTCTTTTTCCTTGGCTCAAACACTTCTTTTTCTTCCTGCTACTCCTTATAAGCCATGAATCACAACCTTCTTCCTTCTTTTATTATTCCGCATCCTATTAATTTCTATAAACTTATCCTCTATTCTTAGTAGACATAACCCACTAAAAATATGCATGATAGAATAGTTTAGCAAAACCCCCACTAAGCTACAGTCTGCCACCATTTCTCATGCAATCAACAACCAACTTGCATCATGATTTTTTATAGATTAACTAGAGTCAATGATAGATTATAAAACCTAATCATCTTGAAACTTCTCATGACTAAGAAAAATAATCATTGTATATCCTTAATAATATATGCATGCCTTTTGACTTAAATCTAACATTGACTTCACTTAGTCTACACAAACTGACTAAATGACAATTCATAAACTCAATCTTTCCATGCAATGTCAACTATCGACAATTTAATTAACATAATGACTATATGGCATGGGTAAAAAATATATGTCTTTAAAAGATTATTGTAATTTTTACCAAGTCATCCAAGTCAAACATTATGTAGTCAATCTCAAACTATAGGTTAACCCTCTAGGTTTAAATAATAACCATAGACTTTATCAAACACTTCGACAAACACAATGACATTTATATAAATGTTTCACAATGATATTATCTATAACACCTTACATTAAATTGTGTTTATTTCCTAATCATGATACTTAAGTCAAAACACAAATCTCATATTACCATGCCAAAATCATTCATTATTATTTAACAAAGAGCTTATAATTCATTATGTATTTTACAAGTTTATATCACTATTAAAATTTAAAATAATAATCTTATAAATGTAAATAGTCACTTACAAACTGACTCAGATAAGTAATAGCATACATTTATTATTTCTAACAAAGAATTCAAACAAATATTTTTAAATGAATATTTAGCTATGTTCAATATAACAATGAATCATGTTAAACTTGATAAGTACATATTTATCAAATCTAACCAATGACATCAATAGCTAGATTACTGAAGTCACGTAATCACATAATATAATTTAAGAAGACATAATATCACATCAAACATTCATAACATAAAATAAAGCATGTCACAACTATCTAACTCAAATAATTAATCATAAAACATGATATATTACTATGATGTGTGCATGGGTTTTTGGTTTTCTCTCTATCATCCCCTAATGTCGTCATCTACACCATCCTCTCTGATGATTCTCTCCCTCCATCATACTCTGAGGGATGGATCTGTCCTACATCCACCTCATAATAATGAAGGTAGTTATCCTAAAACATAATTCTATACATAAAATAATATTTAATAATTAACAAACATGATCACAATGTATAGAATATAAAAACATAGATATCTCATAGCAAACCAATCATGTAAATTAAGCAACATATTGATCCAAAACTCAAAAGTTTTGGTTGAAATATATTTCAAGAACACATAAATAATAATGATATCTCTGAGAAGAGATATTTTTATTGCTCACAAAATTTTAAATACAAACATATGCTTATCTCTAAGAAGAGAAGTCTGATTCCCTTTTCAAGATACATCTATTTTTATACATACTTTTAAGGTAGGAAGAGGATGTATAAGGTCACCAATCTCAAGGGAGATGAAGTGGTTCAACTTCCATGATTTTCAACAACATATAATTTAAGAAATTAATATTTTAGAAACTTTTTATTTTTAGATAACACTATTAAAATTAAAATTATGGAAAATTCTATTAGGTTTTTGGGGGTCAAAACCCACTGAGCATAGCTCTATTCCATCTCATCATGTTCTCATCATTCTTATCCCAATGGTTTGAACAAGGACTCAAATGGAGCTATTATGGCTCAAAAGCTATGGCTACTAGAAGTTTTACCACCAATTAGGGTAGAACCATCACCCAAATTTATCATCTGAAGTGTTGCCCAGATCACATATAATTGTCCCATAATGAACATATGACATAAATCATAATCAAATAAAAGTTAATCAACTTAAAACCATAATAATCCATAGATCAAATAGGTTATTTAGCTTAGAGATAAATTAGGATGTGAAAAAGAAAGAGCCTACTTTATAATGTAGATGAGCCTAATTTTGTTAAGCATACAAATCCCTAGATAAACTAGACCTTAATTGACCCAGGCCTAGCACAAATCCAACTAAGAATTATGCAAGGGTTTTTAGGATGAAGTAGTATCCAATGAGGAAAATAGGCTCACCATATACATGCACAAACTAAATCTATCAAATTACCAAAGTATCAGATAAAGATATTTCTATTAAAAGGATTAATTGGGATTCATCAGATACTCATGTGAGTCACTAACATAGCTTAAATCTAATATAAAAATTAAGAAATGTATGAAATAAATGGTTGATCTACTTAACTAGGGAGGGACAACTAGTGTAGTCCACTAATCTAATCTATTCTATGGGATCCATCCCTTATTAAAATTTAGGATTTATTCTTAAATAGATGTGTGGGTCCAAAGAGATCCCTCTCATTAAAATTTTATTACTAATGGGATAGTTACAAACATTCATTAATGATTGAGGGAATGTGATTGAGATTTTGATAGATTTGTCAACTTGATCATGATCTTGTAGTTAAAGGCCATGTCTCTTTAAGGTGTATATTCATATTTTGTGCTCTACACTTGATCTATATGTGCACATCATGATCAAATTTAATGCTAATACCTAGATTTTCCTTTGAATTTTATTTTTATGATTGATTTCACCATTAAGGTGCCACTATAAATCATCATTATAGGTCAGATTAGATACACAGTTCATTATTGGATTTTGACAGCTTTGATAGCCAGACGGGTGGTCAATTTTAGTATCACTATAAGTGATGAGCCCCATAAATGTCATGTTATTGTGTCCATCTATTTTACTCATCCTGCTTATTTACTATGCTTTTGAACACTTTTCCATATGGTTTCCTACTTTCATAAACCATAGAGAATTATGTTTTCAAACTCTTTTGAATATTTAAAATTTTGTACTAAAATTAAATATATGATTATTATATATTATTTTAGGATACTTTTTTTATGAATATGTTTTGAAGATTTTTTGGAGAAATAGGTATATATCATGGATCATCCTACAGCAAAAAGGAATCTCATCACACAGACCATCCTACAACCATTGTGTGACCAAAGCCATGAATAAACAAATTTTGATTCTCTTGACTAACTCATAGGAATGAATCTAACCTCCATAGATATCAATAAGGAAGCGGTTGAAGAATGAAATAACCATGTTTATCTTGAAACAAAGTCAAAAGATTCATATGAAAAATGTCTTTAGAAAAAAAGAACCAATTTTGGTTATTCTAAGTCAAATGTATCTTAGAATAGAATTTATATGTTGTTTTTCATAAAACAATCTCCTCTAGGGTATATAAATATGTAGCAGCAGAGTTGAGAGATATAGAAAATAGTATATGTTGAATAGATATTTTTAGAAGTACATTATGTTAAGTAATTGTGATTGTAACTTTATGTAGTAATTCATTGCTACACTTTTGATTAATATGAGTGAGCAATTATGAGTTCAATATAGTGTTATAAGAGGAAGGTTTAAAGCTAGAGTTGGAAGGAATAAGGTCCCCCTTTGGAAGGTTACAAGAATAATCCAACACATCTAGTTAGTGAAGCATATTATTTTATTTCCTTAAGCATTGTGTGTTTCATTTTTGAATCGTGTAATTTACATTCTTATTTAAAATTTATTTTAAGAATCTTCCCATGCATAAAAATATATTTTACTATACTTTGTTTATGTTTCATTTCAATCGTTTCATTTATTACTCTTCAACATCTTAAATATAATTAGTAGAATTTCAAATTAGAGATTGAGTGTACACATACAGTGATGTCTCCTATCAAGTCTACATCCCTAGGTTGACATTTAAATGAGGTAGAAGGTAAATATCCATGGTTACTCTCTTTGTTTGTTTTGATCAAGAGAATCATATCCAATTGTGAATAAGTTGTTAGTCATTTTTGGTGTCATTGTCAAGGAAAGGTGTCACACACTTCTAATCTTCAATCTCGATAGCAATTATTTTTGGATGTTTATTATTTTTACAAAAGCTTGTTGTTTTTATAGATTAAAAATTTCTTTCTTTCATATTTTAAAATTTCCCTTTTTGCAATTAAGATATTGGAAATTTTCAAAAAACCCCATATTACTAATCCTATTTAGGTAGGGTGGGAAAAAAGTTTAAAAAAAAGTGGTTGATATATGCAAAGTGAAAGGGAATATATATGAATATTTTTTCCTAAATCATTTAACATTGATACAAGATCTAAAATAAATCCTATAATAACTGAGAAACATGAAGGAATTATTGAATATCACTCACAGTTGTCAATAGAAGAGGTTGAGAACAAATAATTTTTGGTTGGACTAGTAGCACATGCTATAGATCTTGAAGAGGCTTATACCCTTGAAATAGACCTAGATGTAACACCTCTGAGAATTCTCACCTTATCACCTCATACTCAATAATCTAAAGTTTGCTTCCCTCTATCACCCATATTTCTTTCTAAAGAGGAATTCAAAGCTATTCTTACTCCTACAAGAAACATTAGGCCAATAAAATCTTCCAATTTAGAAAGACTCTTTGTTGAGACACTAGTTGAATCTTTTGAAACCTCCACACCATCCCCATTATATAGGAAGCCATACATTCCTAAGGAAAAAGATAAAGTCTCCATCTTCTACACCCCATGAAATAAAATAATTGATAGGAATTTTGACTATTGGGTAGAAATAATCTCCTATCTACCAACATAAAGAGTATTCATGGGGGATCACCAGGGAGAAAACACTACCAATGAGTCTATTACTTTCAAATTCCCTATCCTTACTCCTGATGGAAATGTACCCATAAAAAATATCCCTCACTCTTTCCTCTCTAACTTTAGAGAAAAAGCATCTAAGGATCCAGATACATTTCTTTTTGAGTTTGACATCTTATACCGTAGCTATGATTATAATCAAGATGCTCAAAAAATCAAACTATTTCTAGCAACACTCAAAGATGTATCACTTAGATGATTCATGGGATTTGGAAAGGATGCCATTTCTACTTGGGAAGAAATGAAGGATAAGTTTCTGATGAAATATCAAGATTATTGTAAGGGGGTAAACTACATGAGAGATAACATTTTTTGAATGATACAAGTTGATCATGAGTCACTAGAGAAGTATATGGAAATATTTTTGTTTAGCTTGGAAAAATCCAAATAGACCACAATGGACAAGGAATCAACCAAGCTGATATTCTTAAAACTAATTAGAGATGATTGTCTAGAGGTACTAGATCTAATGTCTGGCAGTGATTTTTCTACACTGCCATTTGATGAACTAACAATTGTATGTACAAGCTACTCCAGATCAACTATGAACAAAAGTAGAGGTAGAACCCTTCTTACAGTGTATACTATAGGAATGTCTAAAGATGAATTTAGCAATCTACTTTAGGATATGAAGTAAGACATCATCAGTCACCTACCTACTCAACTTGTTACAATACATACATGGAGAAAGCAAGAAGAAATTGAGAAATCCTTAGCTATATATTATCTTGAATGTAGAAAGAAGAAGATATATTGCACATGCCATTCCATGAAGGCTTGGGTAAACAGTATCACTAAGAAAAATCTTGAGATAGTATAGTTGCATGCTATAGAAGAAGATGAGAAACAAGTGTTTTTCATGGCTTAATGAAAACTATGGGTTCAAAGACCAGGTATGTTTTGAAACTCTATGTTTTGAAATTTTTAATTCTCAAATAATCCTTAATACAATTCTTGGATGAATATACCCAATCCAAATTAGTAGCTACCCTAGAATTAATTATGGATGCAATAGAATGGATAACAACCTCAATAGGGATAATTCCAAAACCAATAATGGTTCTATCCCTCTAATCCATGGAAACAATAGTGGAGAGGAAATCAAGGCTTTCCCTAGAAAATACAACAACCAAAGTAATAGGACATAATTCCAAACACTCAGTAGCCTATTTGAACCACTTAATTACCCACCCAATTCATCCCTAATATTGACAATAAGTTGGTTCAACTGACAAAATCCACTAAAATAATGTAATATCTAATATACACTTTGGATATTAATCAAGTTTAACTTCACTCAGGTCATGTTCTTTCACAACCCACCCCACCCATAATCATAGAACACTTTAAATTAACTACACTCCATACTAATCCATAACCAACCCTAAGCCAAGTCCATCAAAAAATAAAAAGAAACTGACAATCCTCTTTTTCTAGAGAGATTGAGAATATCACATCTTGAAAAAGAGCCTAAATTTGATATCTTAGGATAAATCAAGAATGTGTACATTATAATCCCACTCTTTCAATCAATAAAGGATGTTCCTATCTAAATAAAGTTGCTTGAGAGCTATGTTTAAAAAAATGGGAAGAAAGAAGAACGATCCTAAAATAGTCCAAGTCATTGGCCAATTAGTAGATATTATGTTGGGAAACAGAGTTCCCCTAAAATATTTTGATTGGAGAAGTCATGTAGTTAATGTTAGTATCCACAACCAATGTATTTCCAATACTTTAATTGACTTAGGTGCAGCCTTTAATTTGATGACCATGGAGACCATGTAGCAACTAAATATTACCACTCTCCATCAAATACCTACCATCCTCCAAATGGATGATAGATTAATTGGTAAGCCTAAAGGAATTATTGATGACCTTGTTATCACTATGGATTCTTAGTAATATCCAACAAATTTTTTTTCCTATAGCTAAAGACCAATTTGGGGGGTTACCCTATCATCCTTAGTCAACCATGGTTGGCTACCGTTGATGCCTTTATTAGTTTCAGGTTAAGAAAAATGCTAATTTCCAATGGAAATGACACCAAGAAATTGGTGTTGTATCCACCAACTCAGCCTTCCTCAAATGATGGACCAATCCCTTGGATTGATGACTTTGAATAAGTTATGTCCTTATAGACTCTTTACAAAATTGACTGGAGTCTAGCTCTATAGGCCTAAGAAGAAGACATTGTCCTTAATGGTATCCTACAAAACACTTATTGACACGATCTTGTAGCCACCAACCTATTGGACTATACACCATACCCACTTTAGAATACCTTTCCTGAGAATGATTTTGCTAAAACTACAAGAGACATTTAGGCATTCTATCAATTACTTCCCCTTCAATGTAGTTATGCTTCTTTAATCACCAATGTAGAGACCATAATGTATTTTAAAAAATAAGTAGACATCCTACCAAACAAAACTGTCAACATCAATACTTCTTTAACATCCCAACAAAAAAGTCATTTACTTACAATATTGATAAGGCACACAATAGTATTTGCCTAGGATTACCATGACATGAGATAAATACCCCTAGATTTAAGCATGCATCACATTTACATTAAAGAAGAATGCAAACCTATTTTCCAACCCCAAAGATGAATGAATCTTTTAGTCAAAGACATTGTCAAAACTAAGTTGCAAAAAATCTTGGATGTAGAATTTATTTATCCTATCTCAGATAGCCAGTGGGTCTCTCCTCTAGTCATTGTCCCTAAGAAAGGGGGCAAATGGAATATTTGTGTTGACTATCAAGAGTTGATTGCTGCTACCAGGAAGGATCACTTTCTCCTTCCATTTAGATATCAAGTATTGGATACGTTAGTAGGGAAGAAGTAATTTTCTTTCCTAGATGGCTATAGTGGTTATAATGAAATATGAATTACTCCACAAGACTAAGATAAAACAACTTTTACTTTCCCTTGGGGAACCTATGCCTATGTCATCTTGTCATTTGGTCTTCATAATGTCCTATCTACTTTTCAATGGGCTATGTTGAGCATATTTTATGATCTCTCCCATGACTATGTTTAAATATACATGGATGATTTCACTATCTATGGGTATACATTTGAATAAATGTTGACCAACTTAGAGAAATCTCTTCAACACTGTCAAGACCATCAATTATCTCTGAGCAATAAAAAGTGTTACATGCTTATGACTGAAGGGATTGTGTTGGGACATTACATATCCCTTGATAGAATTCAAGTTGACCCAAAAAAGATAAATATCATCAAGGATCTACCTAAACTAAAAAATTAGAAGGATGTTAGAATTTTTCTAGGACATATTGGTTATTATAGATGATTCATCAAAGATTTAAGTAAAATTGCCACCCCATTGTTTAGATTGCTTACTAAATATGTTGAATTTACATGGACTAATGATTGTCAAGCTACCTTTCAATAATTCAAATATTTTCTCATAAAAACTCCTATTCTAAGAGGACCTGGTTGGAAGAAGCCTTTTCACATTCATACAGATGCATCTAACACCACTCTAGGAGTTGTCCTTAGCCAAAAATATGAATATTTGAGTTATGTAATTTATTTTATCAGGAAAAAATTTTAAGGGGCTAAACTAAATTACACTATAATAGAGAAGGAATTTATCACCATCATGTATGCCATCAATAAGTTTCAACACTACATTATAGGTTACCAAGTACTCATCCACACCGATCATGCAGTAATAAGGTATTTAATGAATAAACCTACTGTAATAGGTGGGATAATTTTTTAGTTGTTTTTTATATAAAAATTTGATATTATTTTTATCACTCTAGAAAGAATCATGATTGAAGATGTGCAAAGCACACCTTATTTCTAACAGATGCAATTGGATCTTCTCAAAGTGTGGGTAATTATGTATTGAGAATAACCTCCAGGGAGGTATGGTTCCCTTAATATCTATCACTAAACTAATTTACTTTGAGTTTTGGGATGAAAAGGGAGAAGGAAACTAAAATGGAAAATCTATCTAATTGGGTGATGCACCTAAATGATTGATATTCTCTAAAAGTTTTTTGAAACTAAGTAAGATACACATATGATCTAAAAGAAAACTTTGCATTTAATCTTGAACATCAATGTTTCAAAAGAAGGCCTAAAATAAGTTTGAAAGCAAATTCAAATCCTAGCTCTTTAAATGACCTATAGAGGATGAGATTTTCATAGTAAGTGTTCAAAGGACCTATAAAAAGGCAAAGTAGATTCCACTTGTATGCTAGTACATAGTCAAATTGCACTCTATTCTAATCCAAAAAATATATGCAAAAAATCTTCTTTATTTGATAAAAATTATTTCAATTACAATTTCTTCTCTGCTTCAAGAATTCATGAATAATGGCTTAAAAAACCAATATATATGTGTAAAACTAACCTAAATCCAAATTAGATTTGATTGTATAGAATTATTAGTCTTTTTTAGTTAACTCAAGACCTAATCTTCTTACAATACTAAAATAAATCATCAAAATCTATAAACTTTATAAAAATTTACATAATCTTCAAATTTTGGCATGGAAGGAAAGTGGTGGGGTGCATGGACAAGTAAAAAGTGTTTCATGCATGAAATTCCACACAAATATTGAAAAGGGAACTCCAATTGAGTGTTTGAACATGTTTTGGAACATAAGAAAGTCCCTCCTTGCATGGAAAGCATGATCTAGTCAAAAGTCAACTAAAGAGATTTGACCCTTAAGGACTAGTTAACTCAACTTGAGCTCAAATTGCATGAATTAGAACTTGTGGATTGAATTTATAATGATATATCTACTTAAACAACAAATATGTCATGTGGTAACTCTAAAATTAATTCATTTGATAGATTTTCAAGGCCATTCTTTACTTGCTTGATTGACCAATTAGGCCTAAAAGCCTATCTTATTGAATTTAGACTCAATTAAACCTGAAAAAAGATTCTATGAAACCTAAAAAAATACCTCAAAAAACTTTCATCATCACAATATATTTTATTTTGGTAAGAAAACACTCACCATTTAGTCAATAGGGTTGACTAGGCCTATTTTGCTCCATTTTCCTACAAACTGGCTATTTTGATCAAGCTGGTTAGGACACTTCCAAGATTATTTATGACCAAATGAAGATTTTAGGATGAATAAAAAGTCTTAATATTTGATATCCATTGAGTATATTCCATTGAACTATCTTGTACTTTATTTTACATGTTTTTTCCATTTAAAAACATGATTTTTTTCCTCATTTATATAGCTCCATACATAAAATTGACATTTATGGAATCCTATCTAAGGGTAATTTACATTTGAAAATTTTATAGGTTAATCCAAGATTATTTTATGGAAATAAACTTTTTGTAAAACTAGTTTTTGAGGGTTTAAGAGGGCTTTGAAGCTGAATCTTCAAAATGATGGTTCATGAAGTATAGACCTCAAAATAAAAAAATATTTCCATTTATTTATATCACATGGAACCCACTAACATAATTGAAAAAAATGTGTTCTCATGCAAAATATATGAAAAGTTATCATGTGGAGAAATTTACCTGTGGGGTTTTGACTATATTTTGGGTTGCCTATGCTCTTAATGATTGTTCATAAAGCACATCCCCTAAAATATTCTAAATTGTTCATAAATTATAATTACATAAGGTTTATCAAAATATACTAAGCTCATTTGGCCAAACTCCACACGTGGTGAAAGATATGAGCATCTGAACAAGAGGCTTGTAAGGGTGCCTAGAACTATAAAAAATGAAAAGTTCATCAAAATAAAAATAAATCTTCACATATTTCCCAATGCCTTAAAAAATCATCATGGTGTTTGTACCATGCTATTAAAACACTCTAAAACTACATTATTCTTGAAAAGTCAAAAACCCCTTTTTGGCCTATATGCCTATTTGATTACAAAATTTTGTATAAGCATGGTTTGATTAAAATTTAGAGTTTTAAAACTATTAAAATGTCTTATTATGGTGTAAAAACATCATCCCATACTTTTCAAAATTTTATCTATACTTAGAAACATCTGTGGCACTCCAAAATGATGTTTGCTCTAATGGTGATCTCTAATTGACATGCTGAAGACTATTACAGATTAAAAAATATCTCCACTCATACAATGGACATAAAAATTTGTCATAATGTTCTCCAACTTATGATGACCCTGTGTAAAAACTTTGAGGTCTTGAAACCACATGTAGCTCCCAAAAAGCTTAATTTTCTCTTAAAATTGATCCCTATGCATGGATTGTCTGCATATTTGAACTTGAAAATGCTATTTTGAAATTATAATGACCCATTTACAATACATTTTTTATGTTTTTTACCAAAATTAGTGCTTTTAAGGCCACAAATGATCAATTTGACTAGCTCTAAAGGGTTAATGACTAATTTTAGGAAAGTTTCATATGATAGGGGTAGTAATTTGACCTTGACAGGTCAAATTGATAAAAATTACAATTGTGGATAGACCTAGTAAAGATAATTTAGTAACAAATTTTATATCTTGGTTAAAAAATGATGAGCACAATCCTATTATTGATGATTCTTTTCTTGATGAACATTTATTTGTTGTGACAATTCAATCTCCTTGTTTTGCAAATATTACTATCTTATTGTAGAGTCACTACCATAACATTTCTCACCTAGAGATAAATAGCACTTGATCCAAAATAATAGATATTATTTCTATATTATAGGCTATCTTTTTATCACTGGACCAGATTTTGTTATGAGAAGATATATCCGAGAAGATGAAGCTTATGACATTATCAGAGCTTGCCATGATGAGCCTTGTGGGGGTTATTTTCCTTCCAAATGGACTATTATGAAATTACTCACTACTAGATATTATTGGCATTCTTATCATAAGGATTCCATGATGTACACCTATAGATGTGATCAATGCTAATGTATGAGAAAGCCCACTCATTCTGATGAAATGCCATTACAACCACAACTAGTTTTGGAACCCTTTGACAAATGGAGACTAGATTTTATAGGTCTCATTGATCCTAAATCCAACAATAAGGAATACATATTAGTGTGCATTGATTATTTCACCAAGTGGGTAGACGTCAAAGCCTTAACCCATGCTCGAGATGAGAAGGTAGTTAAGTTCCTCTATGAATAAATCTTAAGTTCCTCTATGAATAAATCTTCACCTGCTATGGAGTTCCAAGAGAGATCATCACAAAATAAGGGCCACAATTCACATTAAACCTCACAACTACCTTGGTAAAAGAATATGAAATCAAAAACAAGAAATCTACCCCCTACCATCCTCAGTCAAATGGTCAAGTGGAAGTGACAAACAAAGAACTAGAAAATATCCTCACTAAGACTATCAGCTAGCATATAAAATATTGGTCAACTCATCTTTTAGAAGTAGTTTGGGCTTTTAGAATCACCTAGAAAGCCACAACTGGTTTCACTTCATATGAACTATTTTATGGTTAAAATCTTATTCTGCCCATTGAGTTTGAACATAAGACATTAAGGACAACACTGAATTTGGGCTTAGATCTTTCTCAAGCTCAACAAGATAGGATCATGCAACTGAATGCACTTGATGAACTAAGAAAAGAAGCACTTCATCATACTAAAATAGTGCAAAGACAATGTGTAGGATGGCATGACAAGAACATCAAGACTAATAATTTCCAACTAGGAGACTGGGTACTCCTTTTTTATTCTAAATACAAGGACCATAAAGGAAAGCTACAATCTAGATGGTTTGGGCCTTATGAGATTGAATGAGTTTTTTATAATAGAACTATAAAGCTCATAACCATTCAGTCTATTCAATTATAAGTGCTTGTTAATGGCCATAGGATCAAGCTATACAAGAAACCATTTTCCAAGGAAACTCTCACTTACCAACTTCTTGAAGAATAACACCCATCTCTTCTTCATGAAGCAAATCAACCTGTTCTTACTGCCGAAGGGTATGTTTTCAACTCTTCTCTAATATTTTTCAAGAGTAATAAAGCTTCCTACAACCAAAAATAAGTCATTTCAAATGGTTTGGTTTAGGCTGAATAAAATCCTACCGTCTAAATTCTTGTGATTTCAGTTAAAGTTTGGACCAAAAAATTAAAAAAAAAATAGAAATTTCAGCAATGAAAATCTTCAAGTGTTGCTGACAAATGTTGTCTCAAAAAAAGCTTGTTGTTACAAGATACAACTTGTGATTTTAAGATAAAACTTGTTTCTACATGACATATATCTTCTTATAAGATGTCTTTCTACATTCCATCCTACATCAAGCATTTTCTCCCACTTAAATTCTAGTGTATGCCATGGTCACCATTGCACATCATCATTTGCATATTTATGAAAGGTATTTCTATAGATAATATGGTAATTATTCTATATTTATTTTCTATCATACATTTTAATTATTTTTAAAAGATGATGAGACTTAATGCTATCAATAAACCACTATATCCTCTCCTTATCACACCCACTTACCATTTCCATCATTATTGATGTGACCATTGACACAACTACTACTACCACCCCTTAATCTTCCCATGAGTGTTTTTTACATGTCGGCCTTCACCCCTCAAGGAAAAGTGACGGATTAAGTTGGGCGGGGGCGGGGGCGCGGGTAATTTTCATTAATTCAAAAGGATTATTTCACCTCTCAAAGCAAAATTCACAAATCATTATGCCATTTCCCAAAACCCTTGTTGAAAGAAGCCAAACTTGTAACTCGCATAATATAGGAGGTAATTTTTTGAAACATGAACTAGTAGATATTACCCCTTGACAGACAGCCTAAAAATCTTGGCTTTGTTCAGGCATATAGGATGGGTGTAGTATTTTGAGAAAATGCAGTCCCTAGATGAATAAATTATGGAGGAATTTTTTGGTACATTGCATAATAGTTTGGCCACCATAAAAGGGATGAAAGTAAAGATGACAAAAATAGCCATCATCAGAGTAACTAGACTACCTAGAATAGGGGAAGAATGAAAAGACAAATATGATGCCAGGGCTGAGAGATAAAGGTTTAGCAGAGTAAATGAATGACTAGAAACCTCAAAATAGGGCATCACAAAATTGTATCTACTAGGAAGATGGGATAAGGCTACTAATTTTATCTCCAGATATTTCATCTGTGAAGGAAGGTATTTGACGTTCCATGGAATACACTTCAATTTCTTGAATCATTTGTGGCATGCAGTGGAGACAAACATTTCCCAACTATTTGCTTCATATGATCACCAAGATGTTGAAGGATTTTTAAAAAGGTAATTTTAAGCTCTCTCCCACCATTATCTCATCTAGTTACTTGTTAAATATTGTTTGCAAATAACTAGACCCAACATCAATTGGGAGGAATTTCTCCAAATACCAAGAAATGAAGAGAGTGATAGATAAGGAAATGGATTAGAAGAAGAATTGGAAGTTTAGGAGCAAAAATAAGAAGAAAACCTCCTTGTAGAACCAAAAGAACCTATAGCAAAAAACCTTCCTATAGCCACACAAGAATCTATGGAAGAAGGTATTTCTACAACAAGATAACAACCTGCAGCAAGGTTTGAGAGAAAGAAAAAGAGGAAACTCATTATTCAACTTGATTTAGATGAGTCTGAGGAGGAATTACCATCTTCCAAGAAAACCAAAGTAACCCCCACTTCTCATAGATCTCAAAGATTAAAAATAAAAATGAGAACTAAGCCTTCTTCCATTATTCAAATAAATGAGGAATCTAGGGAAGAAAGGACTACTAGTAAAAATGAATCTATTGAGACTAAAAAAAATAGGGAAGAATGTTCCCTAGTATTCCATTAGAAAGAAGTAAAATAATTTGAGCATAGTTTTGAAGAATTCCATGAGGATCTAACTGATCAGAGTCTTGAAGAAATACAAGAAGGAGAAGAACAAGTTGAACACAATATTTAAGAAATTCATGAGGAAGAAGAACAAGTAGAACATAGTTTTGAAGAATTATATGAGGAACCAATATAAGAAGAAGTAGAAAAAGAGTTACATGAGGAACCCATGCAGGAAGAAGCTAAACAATTGGAGAAACTTACTACAGTGCAAGTGGAATTTTCCACTCTTGAGCAAGCCTTGCAATAAATTAATAAATTAAGGAAGCAACTACAAGATCAATCTAGTGGAGGTCTAGATGCACTTTTTGCATTAGCTTGTTAGTTGTATCCCTCAACCAAGGATCACCATATATCTAGTAGCATATCTAGCATTCCATAACATTTTATAGAGGTTAATCAATAGGAGGATCCTAAAGCTACCCCTAAGTTCAGGTATCACTCCTATTTTGCAATATCTTCTAAACTATTGAATTAGATGGATAATCAATTTGAATCTTTGAAAATGGGAATAACAAATAATATAGTACCAAAGTAATAAAATAGGAAAAAAATAAGAAATTTAAAGAGGAAAATAAGTTGAAGGAAGATAGCATCACCAAATTGAAATAAAAAGTTCAAGACATGGCTGGTATAACACAATAAATCCTTGATTGTAGGCCTCCTACAAAAGTTTATTCAATTTATCTTGAAGAATAATGGCACAAGTTAAAATTTATGAGAATTTATTGTGATATGTCCCATGAAGTTATTGATCTTGTTTCCTTCTTTTCCATTTATAAATTAAGATCGTAGGAAGAACAAGCACAATTGTGTGAGCTCTACCTACACAATTATGTTGTTTTATATGATATAGAATGGAATCCCAATCTCTATGTTGGAGATGTTCAATTGAAAGAATTTTCATCATATTTGTTAAATGAATAGAAAAGTGGAAGAGAAATATCATAATAGAAGATAAAGGAAGATGAAATCTAGTTACTTATTAGGGGTGAATCAATGGCAGCTAATGGTGTACTAACTAAATGGGACAATATCATGTTAAAGAAATAATTCTTAAATTGGTTTGGATATAAATGTGATGAGATTCAATATTTTCATGGGGTTGAAAACTTATGTTGTTCCTTCAGCCAAAAAGTCCTGTATCGAAAGTTGGAATGAGCTTACTACTACACAGAAGAAAAGGGAGCCTTATTCCCCTTTTAAATTAAATGTAGTATTTAATAGGATTAAAAACTACATTCTTCTTATAGGTGATATGGGATTGAAATTACTAAACCTAAATTTATATCCACCCCTATTCTAGTATCCTACTCTAGACTAGTAGGACAAAATCCTGGTGGATGAAGCTCAAGAAGCTAAAAGTTCACAAATATTTTAGCAAAGGCAAGGTTTTTATGCTCACCTTTCTAAGGGTACTACAGAACCCATAAATTTTAGAGTTCTTTATGCACTTAGAATTAATAAGTATGGTGCTCAAGGTAAAGCAATATCTTAAGTTGAGGGTGTGATGAGCCCCATAAATGCCATGTTATTGTGTCTATCTATTGTACTCATCCTACTTATTTACCATCCTTTTGAACACTTTTCCATATAGTTTCCTACTTTCATAAACCATATAGCATTATGTTTTCAAACTCTTTTGAATATTTAAAATTATGTATTAAAATTAAATATATGATGAATATCTATTACTTTAAGATACTTTTTCTATGAATGTGTTTTGAATATGTTTTGGATAAATAGGTCTATAGCACAAAACATCCTACAGTAAAATAGATCTCATCACACATAGTATCCTGCAGCCACTGCATGACCAAAGTCATGGATGAACATATTTTTATTCTCTTCTAACTGACTCATAGGAATGACTCTAACCTCCATGGATATCAATAAGGAAGTGGTTTAAGAATGAAACAATCTTGTTTATCTTACATCAAAGTCACAAGATTCACATGAAGAATGTCTTTAGAAAAAACAACCAATTTCAGTTATTCCAATTTGAATGTATCTTAGAATAAAATGTATATATTATTTTGTATAAAAAAATATCATATATAGTATATAAATATGTAGCAGTAGAGTTGAGAAATATAAAAAATAGTATATGTTGAATAGATATTATCAGAAGTATATTATGTTAAGAAATTATGATTGTAACTTCATGCAGCAATTCATTATTGCACTTTTGATTAATATGAAAGAGCAATTCTAAGTTCAATATATTTTTGTAAGAGGAAGAGTTGAATCTAGAGTTGGAAGGAGGAAGGGTCCCCTTTGGAAGGATACATCAACAATTCAACCCAACTAGTTAGTAAAGCATGTTATTTTATTTCCTTAAGCATTGTGTGTTTCATTTCTAAATTGTGTAATTTGCATTCTTTTTTAAAATTTATTTTATAAAAATTCCAATGAATGCATAAGAATTTATTTTAATATAATTTATTTATATTTCATTTAAAGCATTTTATTTAATGCACTTTAGCATCTTAAATACAATTAGTAGAATGTCAAATTAGATATTAAGTTTGTACATATAGTAACATCATCCTATCAAGTCTGCATCCCTAGGTTGACATTTAAATGAGGTAGAAGTTAAAAATCCATGGTTACTCTCCTTGTTCATTTTGATCAAGAGAATTATATCTGATTGTGATTCAATTGCTAGCCAGTAATCATTTTTTTTTCTTAAAGGGTCAATGTCATGTGGTTGCTCCATATATTTTCACTGCTCAAAATGAGGCTTCATGTTATGTTGACTATGTTTTACCATGATAAGGTGATATTTCTCCATGTGGCATCATTTCACTCACCTGGAGCTCTTTTACTCTATGAGATTGTACAGACGACCCCAAGGTCATAGAATAATGAGATTTCACCACATTGCATCATCTCACTAACCCAGATTCTTGGGGCATGCTTCTTGGTATTTATCCCTTTGGGATAGTGTGTTGTTGGGATCATGCCACATGGAAACATCCCACTAATTCTCTTCTTTAGGGGCTTTGAATTATATGTTTTCAATCAAGATCAATGGGTCACTAGGATTATGCCAATTGGTAGCATCCCATTAATCTACTCACTTGGAGTTTATTTTAGTTAGAGGCCTACCGATAAAATCATTAAAATTTGACTAAGTCCCATGGGGTAGTAAAAATATGTCATATGGATCTAGGAATTGTTTTAAATAATTGACTAAGTCCCATTGAGCAGAAATCTAACATGTGGCTTTGGGAAAAAATGTAAAATTTACTAAGTGTCAAAATCTTTTTCAAATGGGTCCAAGCTATCAAGATTTGTGAAAGGTCACTGCATGGTATAATAAATTCTTCATGTACCAATGGGAAAAATAAATAAAATCCTAGTTAGTAACTTCAAATTTAAAAAGATAATAATTAAGTTTTAAAAATAAATAGCTAAGGTAAAAGATGAAAAATAACTAAAGCAAGAAATTAAATGAAAGCATGAAAGCATGGAACTTGGCATAGAAACCCCAATTCATTTAATTAAATCCAACTTTGTCCATTTTATCTAAAAATGACTAAGTAAAAGGATAAAACATTATAAAGATTTAGTCATTTAGTCTAAAATTAAATCATAAATAGACTATATTGCTGAGGAAAAGAAGCAAAAAAATTTAAATAGTTAGATAATTTATACCAACTTAAGGTGAAGTGGTCTAGAAAATGGAAATTAGATGCATTTTTCAAATAGATCAAGAATTATTAGACTTATGAAAATTCAAATATTCATATATATGTAACCCTAAATATGACTTCTATGCCAAATTTTTATAATGCAAGATTATTATTATTATTATTATTATTATTATTATTATTATTATTATTATTATTATTATTATTTTTATTATTATTATTATTCATGCTTGGCTAAAACAATGAAGCACATGTAGATTTAAATCTTCACATTTGATGAGCATTCCATATAGCTCATTATATCTAATACAAATTATCCATAAGTGTTGTCTTTTAGTTATATACTACATTGCATTTAGTAGTTAAGGTATTATCTAAGTAGGAAATGAATGCAATTATCCTTTGTTTATATGTGATACATTGTTGATTCTTTATCTTGTTATTGTGTTTGACTCAGATGAAATAAGAACAATTTTGTGTACAAAAATACATCCTTATGGTGGGATCATTTTGATAATACATCTAATAGTTTTGGCAACAGTTTTGAGGATTTAGCAAAGAATACATTGAGCTTCGAAGATCTATCACTTTGAAGACATTATAAATATGATCTGAAGGCACTCTGAATATGATGTGGAGATGCTCTGAACACTTATACAGAGTGATCCTAAGATGCCCATACATGTTCTAAATATGTCCAACTAGATCCTAGAGGTCAAGATATCAATTCTAAATATATCTATTATATATGAATAGACTTTCCATATTTATATATCTTATTTTTAGACATTACTATTCTTAGTAATGGTCTAAAATGATGTAGATATATTTGTACTTCTATTTTATAAAACTAGATAAATCTCTTCATATCTATGTTGGCTATTTTCCATCTATTGTTAGTTGAGTCAATTCTAATGCCTTCCTATAAGTCTGAGATCTAGTTCCAATATCATTTATATTTTGAATAAGTAGATTTGGCCATTTAGATCACTATATTTTGTATTCTATGAATAGATGTTGAGATGTGCTTTAAATGCATGTCTCCTTGTTCCAGAGGGAGTTAGAAAGTTAGTTAATAATTGAGTTAGTCAAAAGCATTATAGTGTAGTTTCACATATTTGTATATGTTCCATTGATAATGAAATAAATTTAAACATTCCTTTTCATTATTGAGTAAATTTTTTCCTATTTAGTATTTTTAGTTTATAAGTATTTCTTTCATATATGAATGATTCATTCACTACAAAATATGGTTTCCTTTTCTACACAAGTGTGATTTCCATTTCAACACAAGTGTGATTTTTTTTCAAAAGTAAAGTGTGAATTTTATTTAATGCAAGTGTGTTTCCATTACATGTAGAGATTGTTTTCAATTCAATGCAAGCAAGTTTTCTTTATGCAAGAGTATGTCTTTCAATTTCATAGAAAGTAAAATTTGTTAATTCATCTCATATTCAAAACAATTTAGGAGAAATTTAAGTGACAATAGACATCTTTTTATTCTAAAATATTGCATTGTCCTACCCAGCTAGGCAAGTCGAGTTAGGATACCATAATTTCTTATGATAGATGTTTAATTTCTTGATGTTGATGGTGTGAATGCCATAAGAGATATTTAGTTAGAAACCTTTCTAGATTTACATTTCTTTAAAATAGAGTTAAAGTCTTATTTACTCTTCTTAAGATTGAGATATCATAGAAAAACTAAACCCTCCAAATAGCAAATTGTAAACTTCAATATCCAACAATCTCATTTTATATAGCCTTGGACATTGGCCCTTGTATAAAATGATACCAATCTATTGATTGGTTAAAAGAGATGTATAATGATAGCCTATCATTTTTGGCATCATTGTCAAGGATCAATCATCAATAAGTGTTAGTAAGATCCTACATTAGAGTTATACAGGTAAATTCAAAAACATTCATAAAACTCAAAAATACAAAAATAATCTAGGAATCTTTAGATTTATGAATGGTCCAAGAGATTCTCAAGGATGGTTTATCTCTAAGGGATCCCAAATAAATCAAGGAGAGAGGATCCAATCCTTGATGGAAATATCAAGAAGTGAAAGAAAGATAATTGAAATATGTATACAAAAAAATTATAATTAATCCCCTGAACATGGTTCATCCTCATAAACAAATCCTATTCAAGACATCTTCTCATATAAGGAGAATTGATCCTGAAAATCCCCTTTATGAAATAATTTAGATTTCACCCATAATCTCTATAAGAATAATATCTTATCACCAAAAAATATTCTCCTCCTATGATAGAACATAGGTTGAGCATCTAAAAAGAGAATTTAGATTGGCTTAATAACTAAAATTGGGAAGAAAATATGGGAGATGAACATGCACATGTGGAAAACCCTAATTGATAGCCTCAATAGGATAGAATTTTTTACTATCTAATTAGCTTAGGTCCTGATGATAGAACTTCTATGATAAACATTTCACCATCCATTTTACCTAATTTTAGAGGTAAATCCTTAGAGGATCTAGATTAGTTCCTTTTTGAATTTTAGGTTCTTTGCCAAACATATGATTATGTCATAGATAATCAAAAGTTGAAGTTATTCCCACGTATAGTCAAGGATGCATCCATGAGATGGTTCATGTGCCTTGAGGTTAATTCCATAAAGACATGGGATGAAATGGAAACTACATTTGTAGATAAATATTAAGATTAGTATAGATTCAGAGAATGAAAGGAAGACTTTTTCAAGATCAAACAAAATGAAGATGAAACCTTAGAAGATTACCTTGATAGGTTTATATTTACCCATAAACAAAATGGTTACCAACTCACTGAGGAGGTCATCAAGATAGTATTTCTTAAAGGCCTAGATGATGTTGCACATGATGCTTTAAACCTAAAAGGAAAGGGTGACATTGACAAGTTAACCTTTTATCAAATTTTAACATTATATGCTAACTAATTCAGAAAAAGACCTAACATAAAGAAATCAAGGTTAAGAAAATCACCTAAAGTTGGCCAATTAATGGAAGAATTTGCTAATTTAAAAATAAACATTCTAGTATAATTGAAATCTAAATTAGATGGTCTCAAAGTAAAATCTAATGCTACCAACACTGAATAGTTGTAAATATATTATCCTAGATGCAGACTCAAACATGTGATAAAATATTGAACCTTAGACAAAATAGAGGTATGTAGTATTTGTGACCTAGACCATGACACCAAGAATTTTAAACATATTGATACCATGAAAAACAAAGTAAAACAATCAACACATACAATAGAGGAAGTAAACTTTATCCAAAGACAAGTAAACCATTACTTCCAGCCTCAAAATCAATTTGCTCCAAGATTTCCTCCTAATCCATGGATGGCACCATGGGTTGGATAAGTCACACCACTAATATGGGGGAAACTACAACCATAACCATGGGGTAGTCAAGAATGGATGCCATAGATGTGGGGAATGCCACAAAACCATTCAAAACCCTGGGTATAGTAGCAAAAAGAAAAACCACATTGGGTATAGTAGCCACCACCTCAATGGTCAAATCAATAATATCAACCACAAATAAGGTTTCTTCCATAGCAAGACTTTATGCCTTCACAACCTCATCCACCACCAATTAAGTATTAGGTTAACCAACCACAATCACCTTCCCAAATAGTGGTAAATCCTAAGAATATGCAAAATACACCTGTTTATGGAACTAATCAAGAAAGTAATATTACAAGTAGTTCAATTGAATGTAATAATGTTCAACTTTAACTATTTGTTTGATGTTTATCAATGATGTTTCCAAGGTGATAAAGGATGTTGATGAGGTGTCATGTGTGCTATAATGATAATGATAAAGTGTGTTTCAATGTTCTTTAGTGCTCTTGCATAATTATTCAATGTTTGACTAAGATAGGCAGATGGTGGATGTTATTGATGGTGTGGTCATGTTATAGAGACTTCATAGGGTGTTATGAGTGCTTAATGTGCTTGTGGAAGTGAAATTAATTCATAATAGTATTCATATGAGTTCCTAGGTTCAAGTAGTCATCTTGAAAAATATTTCTAAGTAAGTAGTTTTATGACATCATAATTCATACATGTAAAAGTTTCAAGAGTAGTTTGATACATAGATGGATTCCCTTATAAAAGGTGATCATGTGGTTCACATTTTAGAGCATGAGGTTGAGTGTAGTAAAATTATTAAGGTGAAAATTTGGCCTTTCAAGAATATTATAATGATTCCCATACTTATCCAAATTTTCATTATCAAAGATCTAATGGTGAGCATTTAATCTAACTAGATAAGGATATAACAAAGAGCGTAATCTTATTAGATTGTGATCCTCTGGCATACATGAAGTCAATATGTCAAAGGTTCTTGAGATTTCATATGCTAGTGACATGTGTCTCAATCATGATGATTTGAAAAAAGATCAATGGCATGTTGGTTTTTGTGTAGATGGAGATCCATGGTGAGGTTTGAGTCAAATAGCCAATTCTTTGAAGGTACGTGAAGGTGCCAAGTATCTTAATCATAGAAGCACAGATAAATGATCAATGGTGAATATTGTAGGTTAAATTTAGGAGGATAGTAAGGAGATCAACAAATTTAAATTTATATATATTTTATGGAGCATGAGATGAAGACATGTGTCTGCAATATTTACAATTACCAGTGACTGTTGGTATTTGAAATTAACAAAAGAAAAACTAGTGGTGAGTTTTTTACTTATATATTTTGATAGAAGATGAATTTGAAGGTGATGTAAAATTAAAATTATAAGAATACTTCAAGTAACATCCACATAATCTATTTATAAGGCTTGAATGTTTATATAGTCAAAGTTATTAAGATATAAAGTTGACTATGTGTTTGACCATGTTCTGCAAGTGACCAAAGAAGGATATCTGAGTTGTTATTGATAGTATTTTTATTTTACAAGATGAAATATCTATTAGAGAGTATTATATACTCTATAAATATCATTTTTTAATATTTTATAGGTTTTATAAATCCATATTTAGTGTAAACAATTGCTTAGAAGTTGATTGTGTTTGTTGAATGCACTGACATATTCAGTGAGCATGTTGTAGGAGTGAATTGAAGGTGTTCTAAGTATAATTGAAGAATAAAATGAATATGGAGATTTTTTATAAGTATATAAGGATTATTTAAAATTATTTAATTTCATTATATGCCCTTTATCAATTATGAGGATTCAAAATGGTATAACTATATTTTGACTGTGTGTGACCAGTCAGAGTGGTCATTTTAAGAAATTTGTTTTTAGTGCTTAGATGTTCTTTTTAAGTATATATATCATTTGGAGGTGTATAATATGTCCTAAATGGTTCACCAATGTGATATAATAATATTTTTACGTTAAATATTTGAGTTATATCTTCATAAGTTTGAGACTATGTTTTTTATGTTTGAAGGCCTAAAGAATGAGGAGACCTAATTGGTAGGTTCACATGTTGAGTTGGTGTTGTAGGTGTCATATATCCATATGAGAGTGATAAATGGGAAAGTAGAGACAAATTTTATGAGTTTAAATCATTATTAAATTATTAAGGTTGTCTAATTAGTCTCACATGTAATGTGTGTGTATGAAGGCCTAATTATTTTATGTCTTGCCAAGACCTAATGGTGGTTTAGGGAAAATAAAGGTAATGACCAACCTATGAAGAGCATGGTTCTAACATATAAAATTTGTATGGACCTATGTTATTTTTGGTTCAAATATGTAAAGCATCTTTTTCAACCAATATGGGTTAAAGGAAGAGAGTGGTATAAGCTCAAGGTCTAATTAGACTAATTGTGCTTGTTGAGTAAGTGTGGATTCAAGCAAAGTAGAGAACCTTTAAAAAAGAAGGTAAAAGTCATTAAGTACCAACATAAAGTGAAGAGGATCAATCATGATTTTATTATCAATTTGATATAGGAGAAAACATAGGTCATTGGACCTAATGAGCCTAGAAGAGGTAGTTTGACAGAGTTAGTCCTAGAGACATCTTCAGAGAGATTGGAAGTGAAGAGTGCAGACAAAGGTGGTAATCATCAGTTGAAGATAATAAATAAGTGTTTAAGATGATCTATTAAAGGTAGTTGAGAGGGTGCTTATTTACCTAGGGGGTTGGTTCCTCCTTGCAATATAAATCTTGCTAAAGGTCTAGTTGTTGTGGTGCTCAACTAGACAAGGGTAGTAGCTCCTTATGGGATTGGTGTCTCACTAAAATAAGGGATGGGTGTTCATTGATTATTTAGTGATGGTATAAAAACTTTATCTTATTTCATAGGAATGTAGTCCATATTTTAGGGTTCATTGGGTTTTATCCCCCAAGAGATTTTTCCACATATATCATGTGTTATGTGCTTGATCTTGTTATATATTCCTTGTTCATTACAATGGTTAATTTTATGCATCATGATTATATGTGATAAATGTTTGAGAGTTGAGAATTAAATTGGATTATCTTGCATCACTAATTCACCCCCCTCTCTCAATTATTTTACCTCTAATAATTTGTATCATAGCAGGACCTTTTGTGCAAGTTTAACCACTTGAAGGTGATCTAAGGTAAAATATGGGTAAAAAGGAAAGTTGTTCAAAATAAAATATCATCATGTTTGATGAAAATATTTTCCATAACAATAGAGAAGAAGAATATTTATATGATATCAAGGAAGAATAAGTTGATCTAGAAGCTGAGCTTATGGGTGTACTTGGTATACCAAAGGAATAAAAGAAGAGGAATCATAAAATGAGGAATATGATCAAAGGCCTTGAACCACAAGTCAGGTCTCTTAAGGGGAGTTTATTAGGTAAGTCCATAAGAGATGAAAAGGAGAATCAAGAATTTATCAAGTCTATTGAAGAGCAATCATGTAGATTAAATGATGACATGACCAAAGAAGTTATGAGGATAAGAAGACCATCAAAGATCTTAGAATTTAATTAGAGGATGCAAGTTCAAGCATGAGAGATAAAGAAGATGAATGTGTTCAATTTAAGTCTAATCTTATTTCCCTAAAGGATGAGCATGAAAAGGTCATAATCAAGATATGCAAGATTGAATAAGAATAAAAGATATCATAACAAGGCAAAGAGGATGGTAGCATGAAAGACAACAAGTCAAATTAGGTCAAAGGCAAACTGAAGAAGCTAATTAGATAACCAAATGCTTCAAGGTATGCCAAATATTTTATAGGCCATTAATTTATTTTTCATATTGTTCATCATAGGGTAAATGATTATTTAAGAAGCAATTAGTTAAAGGGAGATCACTGTCATATTCAAATAAAAGGTATGGAAGACATTGTTTGCTATAGTTGTCAAAGAGTTGGTCATATTACTAAGTTCTGCAAGCAAAGACCATCAAGTCAAGATAAGTTTAATCAAGATCCTAGAGTGCAAGAAATAAGACAAGCTAGATAGATCAATGCAATGAGATATTCATCCCAGAGTCATTGTTATACATGTAATCATTTTAGACACATTGCTAGAGAATGTAAGAGGAGAAGAAATTAGTCAAAGAAAGATCACAATAATCATCAAGAAAAAGGTATGAATGATCTTAGTTTTTTAGATGTCATAGAGTTGGTCACATTACTAGGTATTGCAAGAATAGGTTAAATGAGTTTTCAAGGCAAAATAAGGTGCATGGAGATCCTAGTTTGCAAGGAAGAGGTCACAAATGGTTGTGGAAACCTAAGCCTATTAGGAGAGATTAGACTGACACCAAATATGGTATTTTACCATGATAAACATGAAGGAAAGTCAAGAGTTATTATTATCTACATTTGTTGACAATTCAAAAGCAAAGAATGAAGTCAAGGATCCATTCAAAGCCAATTTGGTGATGAGGCAAGACTATAAGTCAAATGAGAGTATTGAGATATGGGAGTCTCTTGAGTTTTGGGAGTTTTAGTCTGACTATGTCAAAGGGGTGTCTCTCTCTAGGCTTCAAGGAGACACTTATCAACAAAAAGAAGCATAGTGGATGCTACTTTAGTTTTGGATGATATTACAAGACAAAAAAGGTTATGAGAAGATATGTTTGGTTAAGGGGGAGCAATGAGTTTTATGAAAATAATCTAAAGTGTTGTGATGGAATGATTCAGAAGATATATATAGGGAGAGTGATCCTAAATTCAAAGTTTTGGTCAAAATTTGATGGATGGTCTAGTTGGTCAATATGGTGAAGAATGAAGCTATGTATGTAAGGTCTGCAGGTAGGGAATGGAAGTTTCCATGTATCTAATCAAGTATGATGAGTTTTTAAGATATTATATTGTATATAAAGGTATGTTGATCATGTTTTATTGTGCTCAAGGTGTGTTCAGGCTTTTTGGTCCTGAAGATAAGAACTTGTCAATTTCTATTACTTAAATTGATTGATCAAATGTTTAAAGATTGAAGACAAGGTTGATATGAGGATGAGGAGAATATGTTGTCATATCTTTGATATCATGAAGAAGGTATTTAATTTCTGTAGATGACAAGTTGTGTATGCTATGGAGTTAAGGGCAGCTTTGTAAATGGTCAAGTCCTAGGATCATAGGACTATGTAACAGAATCTAAGAGAGAAGGTATGGAGGAATTTGTGTTATTTATTTATGGTTAAAGTTAGTTTGAAGGTGATCAAAGAAGAGTGTAGTCATGGAGCATGTTTGAGAAGCTCAAGGTAAGAAGAGGTATGCACAATGCTAGGGGGAGTCTGTATCATCTCTCAAAGGTGGTCCCTTCTTATTATTGGTCCTTGAAGTATTTTTAGGTCTATAGGATCAGAATGTGAGCTCATTTTGTCACTGTGTCAAAGGGGGAGAAAGTGCTTGAAGAGAGAGACAGAGTCTATGCATAAGATTTATATTGGTGTTGATATCAATAACAAAGGGGAAGATTTTTAGAGGTTTTTCAATGATGTATCCAAGGTGATCAAGGATGTTGATAAGGTTTCATGTGTGTTACAATGGCAATGACAAAATGTGCTTTAGTGTTCTTACATAGTTATTCAGTGTTTGGATAGGATAGGTAGATAGTGGATGTTATTGATGGTGTGGTCATGTTGTGGAGACCCTATAGGGTATTATGTGACCAAAAATTAGGTTCTAGAAAAAGGTTTCAAAACTAAGTTTCAATGGTTCCACATCGTAGATATCATCGAGAGCTTTTTGATGCTTTTTGTGGTTTGCAAAATGGACACCATATGCAAAAGTTATAGGCCACTGAAATTTTGGTTCGATAGGGAAAAATTTGGTGTCGACAAGTGACGTGGCATTATTTACATGCGAAAAGTGGACCAATCAAAGGTTAACACATGGCATGATTAAGCTCAGAGATAAGCTCATTGACTGAGCCATGTGGCAAGCAAGGTGGTGAGTTGGAAGGAAAAATCAAGTTCGAAGGGGAGACCAAGCAAAGGTAGCAAGTTTGAAGAAGTCTTGCGCCCATGCCATGTTTGGTGCATTTATCAAAGGCATGCTGACTAGGTGCCTTAAGCCCACCAAAGGGGGCATTAAGACATTTAATGAGGCACTTAAGCCTCCTTAAAACATTCAGCCACCTTCCCAATGTAGTGCATGTGGGACAAATGCGTCCAAAATGGTTTCCAAGGCACCTAAAATGGAGGAAAGACAAATTCAAAATCAGTCAAGGCACCTAGAAAGGTGGGCAGCCAATTTTGAACCCCTCAACTTGTGGAAAAAAGTTAAGAGACTTAGCCACTATGCCATGGCTTCAAACTGAATATAAAATCATGAATTTGTATTTGTTTTAAAAAGGTTTTGGACTGTGTTTTTTAATTTTTAAAGGCCGAAACTTTGTAAAAGCTTTGGGAAAGCTTAGATAATGGATTTTTATTCATTTTCTAGCCATGATAGTCTTAATAATCTTTTTATCTAATTTTCATATTGGAAGAGTATTTTTAATCCCATAGAGGAGATTTTTAGGACTTTTAAAGCTACTTTATAGGTGTGAAGACTCACAGAATTCGAAGGTGCCGGGCTTGATTATCAGTCACGGTGAAGGTGATTTTTTGTATTAAGAGATCAACTTGTAGGAAAGTTGTTTATTATTTCTAGGTTATTGAAATGCCCTTAATGGAAATGGTCCACTCCTTTGGAGAACCCAGAGATGTAGGCATCATTTGTTGAGCCAAACTTCGTTATCATGTTTCATGTTTCTTGGTAATTTGTCATTTTGATGCATGATTTTGTTTCAGTTTGTTGATTTATTTTAATTAGTAAATGAACTCATGTAAGTAATTTTCATTATGATAATTATAACACAATGTTATTAAAAAATTGATTCAATAACTGAGAATGATTTATGCCAAAACATTTTGCAAGTTCTTTTGAGTTTTTCGAGAATTTGTATCAGTTTTGAGAAATCAGTATTCATATTTTGAACTTCGCTTTGAGTTGAATCAGTGGAGTTTATGGATCAAGTTGGTATTAGAGCAGTAAGAATGCAGGGATTGCTTCTAGTTGTGTATTGACAGTTGCTTCTAGAATAGTTGGATTATTGATTTGCAGATTGATTATATTGTAGTGTGTAGTGTGGAATCAATTATTTGTAGGAAACCATGGGCAAGTTGTCACAGATTGAGGTCATCAAAGATGAAAATGAAATCTTGAGATGCCAAAAATTTTCACTTAAATTGCAAGTGGCAAAGTTAAAATTGGAGCTTGAATCCAAGGACGAGCTCTTGATTAGATTGCAATGTGGTGAGTGTGAAAAGGTAAAGCCTTCAAATTTAGATGTAGAGACTATGACTGAGTACAGTGTAAGTTTTTCACCATAAGAATCTTCATCTTCTTCTACCATTTTAGATTTAGATTCTAGTAATATTGTTTTTGGTGATTTTGAAAAATACACTAAGGGCATAGGATCTAAATTGTTGTTTAAAATGGGTTATAATGGAAGAGGACTTGGTAGAGATAGCCAAAGTATAACAAACCCAATTTAGGTTGAGCATAGACCTCTTCATGCAGGTTTGGGTTATACTAGTGTGCAAGTGGATGATGGAGAAGTTTCTTCCATGGCTAAAGGAAGATGAGCTTCCAATAGCGAAGGTTCTAGGCCACTAGTTCAAAGGTGTAAAGGTAAAAGAGGTATTGAGATTCCACCTCATAATTTTTACACTAAATCTTTTGATCCAATTAATACTTTTAAGAAGTTTGGATATAATGTACAAAAGATAATGCAATCATTTCCATGCACTTTTTGTGGGATGAATAACCATAGTGTTAAGACTTGTTGGAAATGAAAAGCTTTGTTTAAGCAGATTGCATGTTTGAAAGACCATTCTCATGATAAGATGGGAATTGGCAAAAGGGGACCCTCACCTAAGAAGGATGTTTGTACTCATTGTAAAGTGAGTGGACATAGGATTGATAGATGTTTTAAGCTTCATGCATCGTCACATTCAAGTAATATTAGAACTAAGATGATTTATAAACCTCTCACTAAGGTTAATGAAGTTAATTCAATCCATAATGCAGTTGACAATACAACCTAGGATAAGGTAAAACCTACAAGTGAAAATCCATTTAAGAGGTTAAGTCAATAATATGCAATTGATAAGGAATCCACTAAGGAAATCAATTTCACTAGGAAGAAAGAAATGGTTAAGTGGATTATCACTACATTCTTTTTGCAAAGCATGGTTAAGAATTCACCTAAGGGAATGAACAAGCTTTGATAAGATGTAGATTAGAGTTGGTGGGAACATTTCAAGACAGGTTTATCATATGAAGTTTTTCAATTCTCACTTTTTGATAGCTTTAAGTTTTTGAATCTCCTATTTATGCTGTGTGAGTTGTCTAGAGGACTTGAACTCATTTGATCAGTTGGAGATAATAGCAGAAAACATGTTGTAGGTTGAGTTGATTCCTTACAACACTTATTTGACTAGTATTTTGAATGTATCTTTGGCACATGGATGTATAGATGGATGTTTAAGACCCTTTGGGCATGTTTAGATGTTAGGCAGCATACACTTTTGGTTGTTTGCATTTGCTTAGCATATAAGTCCCATACTAGGGCATTGTATTGCAACATGTCCACAACATCTATTATATGTTGTCAGCATTATAAATTTGTCTTGCAGTTACATTGGGAGTTGTTTCAATTTTTGGCAACTCACTGCTTTATAGGATGTGACATTTGGGCAGGCAGTGTTGGTATGTTGTAATCACTTTTGCAGTTGTAGATTCACTCACTCATGCCTTTGGATTAGGCATTTATATAGTTTTATTGTGAATCATTTTAATGCAATTGTTTATACCTCTTGCTATGATTGGGTTCTATTTTCATGGATGCAGTAGACCAGTTATAATATATCAAAGGATATTAGTCTTTTGGAGACCAAAAGCCCTCCATTGGGGAGGTGTGATCAAAAATTGGGTTATATAAAAAGGTTTAAAGTTAGAGTTTCAATGGTACCAAAGCATAGAGCTCGTTGAGAGCTTTTTGATGCTTTTCATGGTTTGAAAAATGGACACCGTATGCAAAAGTTATAGGCCGCTGAAGTTTTGGTTCGACAGGGAAAAATTTGGTGTCGACAAGTGACATGGCATTATTTACATGTGACAAGTGGACCAATTGGAGGTTTACGCATGGCATGATTAATATCAGAGATAAGCTCATTGACCAAGCCATGTTGTAAGCAAGGAGGCATGTTGGAAGGAAAGACCGAGTTCGAAGGGGAGACCAAGCAAAGGTGGCAAGTTTGAAGAAGTCTTGCACCCATGCCATGTTTGGTGCATTTATCAAAGGCATGCTGACTAGGTGCCTTAAGCCCACCAAAGGGGGCATTGAGAAATTCAATTAGGCACTTAAGCCTCCTAAAAACATTCAGCCACCTTCCCAATGCAGTGCATGTGGGATAAATGCGTCCAAAATGGTTTCCAAGGTGCCTAAAATGGAGGGAAGACAAATTCAAAACAGTCAAGGCAACTAGAAAGGTGGGCAGCCAGTTTTGAACCCCTCACCTTGTGGCAAAAAGTTAAGAGACTTAGCCACTATGCCACAGGCTTCAAACTAACTATAAAAGCACAAATTTGTATTTGTTTTAAAAAGGTTCTGGACTGTGTTTTTTATTTTTAAAGACCGAGACTTTGTAAAAGCTTTGGGAAAGCTTAGATAATGGATTTTTATTCATTTTTCAGCCATGATACTCAATCTTAATACTCTTTTTTATCCAATTTTCATATTGGAAGTGTATTTTTAAGCCCATAGAGGATATTTTTAGGACTTTTGAAGCTACTTTGCAGGTGTGAAGACTCACAGAATTTGAAGGTGTCGGGCTTGATTATCAATCACGGTGAAGGTGAGTTTTTGTATTGAGAGATCAACTTGCAAGAAAGTTGTTTATTGTTTCCAGGTTATTGAAATTCCCTTAATGGAAACAGTCCACTCCTTTGGAGAACCCAGAGATGTAGGCATCATTTGTTGAGCCGAACTCCATTATTACATTTCGTGTTTCTTAGTAATTTGTCATTTTGATGCATGATTTTGTTTCAATTTGCTGATTTATTTTAATTAGTAAATGAACTCATGCAAGTAACTTTTATTATGACAATTATAGCACAACATTATTAAAAAACTGATTCAATAACTGAGAATGATTTATGCCAAAACATTTTGCAAGCTATTTTGAGTTTTTCAAGAATTTGTATCAGTTTTGAGAAATCAGTATTCATATTTTGAACTTCACTTTGAGTTGAATCAATGGAGTTTACGGATCATTATGAGTGCTTGAAGTGCTTGTGAAAGTGAAAGGAATTTATCATAGTAGTCATATGAGTGTCTAGGTCCAAGTAGTCATCTTCAATAATAACACTGAGTAAGCATTTTGATGATGTCATATTTCACATGTGTGAAATTTTTAGGATTAGTTTCATACATGAATGGATTCCCCTATGAAAGGTGATCATGTGGTTCAAATTTTAGGCTATGAGATTGAGTGTAGAAAAAGTTATTAAGGTGAAAATTTAGCCTTTTGGGCATATTACAATTATTCGCATAACTAGACAAATTTGCATTATCTAAGATATATAATGAGCATTTAATTAGATCAAATATATAATGACAAGCACTAATTTGACTAGATAAGGATCTAATAGAGTGCGTGATCTTCTTAGATTGTGATCTAATAGCGTGTGTAAAGTCAATATGTCAAAGGTTCTTGAGATTTCAAGAATTAGTGACATGTGTCTCAATCATGATTATTTGATAAAATATCAATGGCACATGGTTTTTTTGTATATGGATATCAATGGTGTGGTTTGAGTTAAATAGTCAATGTTTAAAAGGCACGCGAGGGTGCCAAGTGTCTTAATCATGAAAGCACATATCAATGAGCAATGGTGAGCATTGTAGGTTAAATTTAGGAGGATATTAAGGAGATAAATAGATAAAAATTGATATATATTTTAGGGATCATAAGATGAAGAATGTGTCTATAATATTTACATTTACCAGTGATCGTTGGTATTTGAAATTAATAAAGGAAAAACCAATGCTGAGTTTTTTGCTTATATCTTTTGATATAGGACGAATTTGAATGTGTTGTTAAAGGAAAAGTTGAGTAATAATTCAAGGCACATCCATATAATCTATTTATAAGGTTTTAATGTTTGTATAGTCAAATTTATTTAGCTCCAAAGTTGACAATGTTTGATCATGTTTTGCATGTGACTAGAGAAGGATATTTGAGTTATTCTTGATAGTATTTTGATGTTTAAAGATTAAATATCTATTGGAGAGTGTTATATAATACATGAGGACAATTTTTTTGTATTTTGGAGAATTTACCAATCCATCTTCAATGTGAAAAAGTGCTTATAATTTGACTATGTTTATTGAATGCACTGGTAGATTGAGTAACCATGTAGCAGGAGTGAGTTGAAGGTTTTATAAGTAGAATTGAAGAATAAAATGAGTATGGAGATGTTATATAATACTATAAGTATTATGATAAATTATTTAATTTCATGATATGCCCATGATCAGATTGAAGAGTCAAAATTGTATAATTGTATTTTGACTACGTGTGACTAACCTAAGTGGTCATTTTGAGAGAGTTGTTTTTAGTGCTTAGAGATTGTGTTAAAATGCCTAAAGAATGTGGAGTTATAGTAGAGGTCCTAAAGGGTTCATCAATGTGATCTAATCATATGGATTTATGAAATATTTTAATTGTATATTTATAAGTTTAAGACTATGTTTTTTTGTGTTTAAAGCCTAAAGAGCGAGAAGACCTAATTGGTAGGTTTAAGTGTTGAGTTGGTGTTCCAGGTGGAATGGACCCATATGAGAGTGAGAAAGGGGATATTAGAGATAGTTTTTATGTGTTAAAATCATTGGTAAATGATGAAGTTGGTCCAATTAGTCTTACATGTAACGTGTGAGTATGAAGGCCTAATTGTTTTAGGTCTCACCAATACCTAATGGTGGTTTGGGAATAATAAGGTAATGATAAACCTATGAAAAGTGTGGTTCTTGAATAAAATGTGTGTATGGACCTATGTTAAGTGTGGTTCAAATATTTAAAGCATATTGTCCAATCAATATGGGTTAAAGGAAGAGAGTGGTATAAGTACAATGTCTAATTCGACTAATTGAGCTTATTGAGTGTGGATTCAATCAAAGTAGAGAACCTTTGAAAAAGAAGGTACATGTCATTAAGGACCAATAAAAAGTGAAGAGGATCATTCATATTTGTCTGATCAAGGTTATGTATGAGGACACATAGGTCATTGGACCTAATTAGCCTAGAAGAGCTAGTTTGAGTGAGTTAGTCCTAGAGGTAGCTTGAGAGAGATTAGAAGTGAAGAGTGTAGACAAAGGTGGTCATCATCAGTTAAATATAAATAGTAGGTGTTTAAGATAATCTATTAAAATTATCTAATTGGGTGCTTAGTTTCCTAGGGGTTTGGTTCTTCCTTACAAGATACAACTTCTTAAAGTTCTAGTTGTTATGGGTGCTCAGCGAAACAGGGGTAGTAGCTCCTTATGGGATTGGTATCTCACTAAAATAAGGGATGGGTGTTACTTGAATAGTTGGTGTTGGTATAAATGTTAGATATTATTTTATAGTACTGTATTCCATATTGAAGGGTTTAGTGGGTTTTATCCCCAAGAGGGTTTCCCACATATATCATGTATTATGTGCTTGATCTTAATATATCTTCCTTGTTCATTGCAATGGTTAATTTATATGAATCATGATTGTATGTGCTAAATGTCTAAGAGTTGAGAATTAAACTAGATTATATTGTATCATTGATTTACCCCCTTCTTTTAGTGATTTTACCTCTAACAATTGGTATCAGAGCAAGAATTTCTATGCAAGTTTAACCACTTGAAGGTGATCCAAGGTATAATATGGGTAAAAAGGAAATTTGTTCAAAAGAAAAGATCATCATGTTTGATGAAGAATTTTTCCATAATAGTATAGAATAAGAATATTTCTATGATAGCAAGGAAGAATAATTTGATCTAGAAGTTGAGCTAATGAGTGCACTTGGTGAACTGAAGGAGCAAAAGAAGAGGAATCATAAAATGAGGAATATGATCAAAGGTCTTAAGGCACAAGTCAGGTCTCTTGATGGGTGTTTTTTAGGTAAGTCCATGAGAGAGGAAAAGTAGAATCAAGAAATTATCAAGTCTATCAAAAAGATAGCATGTAGATTGAAGGATGGCATGACCAAAGCAATTAATGAGGATAAGAAGACCATAAAATATCTCAAAATTAAATCATAGGTTACAAGTTCAAGCATGAAAGCTAAAGAAGATGAATGTGTTCAATTGAAGGATAATCTTGTTTCCCTAAAAGATGAACATTAAAAGGTCATAATCAAGATAGGAAAGATTGAAGAAGAAAAAAAGAGATCAGAATAAGGCAAAGAGGATGGTAGCATGAAAGACAACAATTCAAATCAGGTCAAAGGCAAAATGAAGAAGTCAATCAAACAACCAAATGCTTCAAGGTATGCCAAATTTTTTATGGGCCATTGTTTTGTTTGTAATCTTGTTGGTCATAGGGAAAATAACTCTCTAAGAAGGAGAAATCAATTAAATGGAGATTGCTATCATATTCAAATAAAAGGTATGGAATACATTGTTTGTTATAGTTTTCAAAGAGTTAGTAATATTGTGTTTTATTATTTTTTATAATAATGGAGTTTTCCTAATTAATAAATAGGTATAGAGTAAAGTAAATCAATAAATAATGTGTAATAATTAATCCACTAATTTATGTAAATAGATTATATTTTTACCTTTTCTAAAAATAGTAATAAATGAGAGAAAATATGACTTAGCTTATTCTGAGTTGTCTAATCTAAAAAAGGGCCTAAGAATTTAGGTACAAGACTAGGACGGTGTCAAAAATTGGTTCCTAAATTTAATTTTCTAGCTGGATAGAAGTGTTGAAAGTGGGACACCCTATTATTCGACACTATATTCCTTTTTTGACATTGTTGTCTAGGTGATCTAAGTTTTTTGGGTTCTACTCGGTAGGTCTATTTTACCTTGTCAATGAAATATCAAATCTTGAAAGTCTATGGAGCTTATTGTGCATCTATTTTAATCTTCAAAATCCCTAGGAGATCTTTGTGTTTAAACTTGAAAAGAAATCTGGGAAGGAGAGAATAAATTAGTGTGTAAAGGATACATTGAATATACTTCGCATCCTGTGTGTGGGCATGTTGCCTAAAAACCAATATTCTAAGGAGGGATCAAGCTAATTTAGTTCTCCCATTGAATTACTTGGTGTAATTATGTACAAAAATGTAACTAGATATGAAATTAGGTGTACTTTAGATGTCTAGGGACTGGTACAAGGGTTTAAATAAGCTTAGAATAATATTGGAAGGTTGTATGCAAAGAATAGGGAAAAGTGATTGAGTGTACTTGCTTATATTTTTTCTTCTCTCTTGTAAACGAGTGTCAACCCTTATAAATGGACTTTGAATGGCCTTTTATAGGGGATTTAATGTTCATGGGTCAAATGTATTCATGTTAGGATGACATGAATTAGGATAAGAATATGATAGAATATGACCATTTGAACCAAATTTGAACTTGGATAACAACACCAAAAATAACACACCCTGGGTTTCAATTCTCTTGTCCAAGTTGGTTGCTATTGCCTAGAGGGAATGAGACATGGGGGGGTGGATCTGGGCCTGAAAGAGATACCTAGATCTATAAGGGCTATGTCTAGAAGACTGTGGATGACTGGTAATTGGTGAAAGAAAAAGCCTATAAGGGTTGTGTAAGAAAGTAGGAGGACCTATAGATTGGGTGTCATTAGCCACCTCCAGTAACCAAATTTTGCATTTTACATGACTACATTTTCCCTCCCCTTTATTCTAGTGATACAACAAAGCAAAATACTAGGATAAAGGAAAGTAGATATCATACCTAAACTTACCTTTAAGGGAGAAGCTCATGAAGTTATGTGGTATTGGATGTGCATAGAGAGAGCATGATGTGAAGTGTGAATCTGTAATGAAAAACATAGAGTAGATCAATTTTTACTAGATATTCTATATCTAAAATAAGAACGTACAAATTTGGGTGAGATAAAGAAGAAGAGAAAGGAATGAATACACCTAACTAGGTACATAAACCAATACAAAACCTATTATGATGTTGGATTATGTTAGATGATGCTCAGTATGTGTTGAATCAAGAGTAATATCATGAATGGATATGAGTGCTCAATTCCCTAGAAGGTGGCTCGAGAATGTAAAAAAAGGCCCTTTAACTCCATTGTCACCAACCAAGTGAAGTTAATGAATCATGCATGTGTTAATCTATGTTTGGAATATGTGTCCAATCCCTATAAATGGGTGGCTCAAGAATACAAAGGCTAGCCCTTTGGTTCCATCATTACCAACAAAGTGAAGTTAATGAATCATGCATGTGTTAATCAATGTTTGGACTATGTGTCCAATCCCTTTGAATAGATGGCTCAAGAATGCAAAGGTTGGCCCTTTGGATCCATTATTGCCCATGAAGTGAAGCTATGAAGTGATACCAGTATAGATTATATGTCATATGAGATGGCTCATGGAGCCCATGGATGCTCTAAAAATATGAAAATGTGGCATGGATAGTCGAATGTATGCTAGAAACTAGGCCACTCTTGGTCATTTTGAAAGATGTGGGTTAGGCTTGTATGAAAGCCACTCTAAAACTGATGCAATAAGCTTATGTGAAATCCAATTTGGGAACTCAAGTACTTGAAAAGTTAAAATTGTATTAAATTTCAACTTTAAAATGATGCCAACCACCTACAGATGGAGTAAGGTATGTAACTACTGAGAATGTCTGGGTAATAAACTAAACTTGCAAATAAAAGAAGACCAATGTGCCACACACATTTCCCCCAATCAGTGGTGTCTAGAACATGAATTATAATCTATAATTTATGTAAACTACCTAATCTACAATTATAAGTGAGAGTCATCATGTCATGCATGATACCCCTTATATCTAGATTCTTTGAGAAAACTATACTGAAACTACTAATTTTGATTGATTTGGATGTGCAAATATTGTAGTTGAGCTAAAAATTTTGCCTGTTACTAGAAAACATAGGTTTTTTTTCCTAAACAAGAGTACCAAAATGAGGACACCTTTGTGTTTGGTGTTGTTGTTCATTTATAGCATTATTGTCTTGTTTTGAAACTAGTTGTTGATCTAGAATTATCACTATTGTTTTATTCTATTCTAACTAGTTTGACCTCTATATTCTAAATTAGGTGATCTAAATGTTATTGTTTTGACTACTAGGAGCTTTTATCTCTATGATTAAACCCTTGTTTATTTCCCCCTCTTCTATGGTTAGGAATGATGAACCTACAATGACTACTCTCAGAAGAAAGAGTCCTGCATGTGTTTTATGTTGTATAGATACATGATATTGCAGTGATATTTGATAAGATATATGTAGATATAGCAATGTTTGTCTTGAGAGATTGTTAGATCAATAGGGGTATTCCTAGATATATAACATTATAAAATTATGTGCAATGTATTGAACTAGAACTGAAAATGATAGATGTTAGTTGTTAGTTGTTAGTTATTAGTTATTAGTTGTTAGTTGTTAGTTGTTAGTTATTATTTGTTAGTTGTTAGTTGTTAGTTGTTAGTTGCTAGTTGTTAGTTGTTAGTTGCTAGTTGTTAGTTGTTAGTTGTTAGTTGTTAGTTGTTAGTTGTTAGTTTTTAGTTGTTAGTTGTTATTTGTTAGTTTTTAGTTGGAAGTATGGAGCATGATTTCCATCATGGCATCTAAGAAAGAAATTTAAATGCATGATATGGATCATGGTATTGTAAACATAGACAAGCAATCAAGCAACAAGCATATAAAGAAAGAAATAAGAAGCATACAAGGATGGCCAAGGGGCCATGCAAACAAAGGAGATGGGCATATGTCACTCAAAATGTAAAGCAAGCATACAAGGCATGTTCAAATTAGGGGTATTCCTAGATATATATAACATTATAAAATTATGTGCAATGTATCGAACTAGAACTGGAAATGCAATCACACAAATTACACTAAGTAAAGAATGAAATCAAGTAAATTGTAAATACAAATGCATATAAATAATCAAAGAAAGAAGTGAAAGTATGCAAGACATGTTAGTACAAGACTAGGTATACGCTAAGAGATACACAAGTGCTAGATACTAGTGAAATGTTGATATAGTAATCTATGTAATTTGGTAAGTAATATATATCAGTATGATAACTTAGAGTGTGTAGTGTAGAATTGGCATTACCTGGATGGTGTTTTCATGTAGAATATGCCCCCAGTGGGTATGTATATTGATGTGTGTCTCAAATGTAGAAGTAGGAATGCCCCTTCAATAGGTAGAGTGAAGTAATCAAGTAGTTAGATGTCACTGCACACACTCAAAATAGATCAAGTGAAGCATGGTAATGTAGATAAATTGACATACAATATCATGAAATTGCAAATGTAAGTCCTAGTATGATAGTATTAATGTAAAGCATGGATGATGCATATAATCAAAATATTTTTGGTATTTTGATATATTTAAATGTTTTTATATTTTGAAAAATTGTGTATTGTTTTTATGTTTTGATATAAGCTATGTACAAGAGAAACTGGGAATAAATGATACTAAGCAATGAGTCTTGGATGAGACCCCCTACCATGGTGTCCTATATTAAACAAATAAATCATGCATGATCATGATGCATGATTGAATGTTTGAGATTATGAAGCTAAAATTTGTGTATGTTGTAACTAATCTGAAATCTCTAAAGTGGAAACCAAATGTGGGGTCCCCCTATAGCTCTAATAAGTGGATGTAACTATAGGGATCTTAAGGACCCATCTAGAAGTAGGAGAAGCTTTATAAACATGTGCTTTATGTGTAGATGCATGAGATCTCAATGAAACTACTCTATGTGTGGATATTGTAACTGGAAGCTATTTAAAATATTAAAGATGTGGAGGTGTACAAATCTTTTGTATTAGCAATGGATGCATCAACTGTGTCTAAATATGTACTTGAGGAATAACTATAACTAGTGGGGAAACTAAAACTGGCGACTACAAAGTAGATGGATTTGAAGTGGGGAGTGGTAATTCATATGGAACTCTACCAACTATAATATCCTAATTAGCATGAACGAATTTCATGCATCTCTAAAATTTAGATGGTCCTAATTGAATTTTTTGAATCCATTGATGACCAAGTAACATGTCAAAAACTCTTACACTAGGAACTATGGTGAAATGTGTGGTTATATGTGTGGGACCAACCTATAGAGGAAGTGTAATCTCACCCAATGAACTCTGTATGTGCCCACACTTAATCCATTGATAATTATATGTGTGGGAGTAATATCCTACTCTGAATAACCCAAATGCTATAATAATGTAATGGTGCACATCTTAACACTAGAACCATTATTGATGAGGACACTATGAATGGGTTGATTATGAATATGTGCTGTAATAAAAACTGCATTATAATCTAAATTATCCTCCATAATCCCCTGATCTGAGAAGGATATCTAAGGTCTAGCTAGAACTTTGGACTCATACACACCTATCATACCACTCAAAAGATGTGACTCAATTGAAGGTGCCTAGTATGTAGCTGGTGAAGCATGTGCATGGTATGTATGGTGAGAACCTGATGTGTCTCCTTTATCTTGTTTAGAGTTTTGTGTAAATGGATATAATAATATTTTCAAATCTTTATCCTATATTGGCTTTCCTTGTGAAGGCTCAATAGAATTACCCAGAATAAGTAAATTGTCATGTATCAAGTCTTGTATCTTATGTCTCAAACTAATGCATATGTTTGTTGTGTGGCCTAATGCCCTATGAAAATCACAAAATGCATTATGATTATATCCCCATGGAATAGGTTTTATTGGGTTAACTTACTGAATAGGAGGGAGATATATGATGTTACATCTAGTAACGACTGTAAAACCTTAGCTGGAGCAACTGGTAGATTAGTAAATGCATGTTGAGGAGGTGATGATAAAACCAAATGTTGAGGGGGCTCTGAAGCCACATTGACTATTGGTTGATTCTAAAATTTTTCATCATTGACTTTGACCTTATATGGGACTTTTTTATTACTCTTATTTATTGTGTTTGAAATATTTTACTTAATTTTGCCCATTAAAATAAGCATGACTTATCTTTCCTTTAGTGTATGACATAATTCAGTGAAGGAAGAAAATCTTTTGAACATAATAGATTCATGTAATGTTGTTAGAAGGCTCTATTTGAAGATGTCCTATAACTCTTGATTGGCCATGGGGCTAGTTAGCTTAATCAAAATAGTCTTGTATTTAAGAACATAATCTGTGAGGGGATCATTTGACCTTTATTTCTACTATGAAATTTGGGCATAATAAACCTTATCACCAATGTTGATACTGAAATGTGCTAGGAACATGTCTGCTAAAGGATTGAATGCAATGATTGACTAATTTAGTAGACTATAGAACCATTGTAATGCACAATCCTTTAGACTCTATGGAAATAGTTTGGTAAGTAGATAGTCATTGGGTACATAGTCCAAGCATGCTGCATAAAAAGATCATAAATGTGTCTCTGGATCACCCTTTCCATCATATAGAGTGAGATTGGGTTGAACAAAAACTTATGGCAAAGGTGTAGAAGCAATGTGACGTGTCAATGGTGTGTGTAGTAAAGCAAAATAATCCAATACCTATGTAGGTCTATAGATACCTTACTTAAGATGTTTCACCTTATATTGAAGAGTTCTTATCTCTTACACAAGGGCTAACACATCATGAGATAGGGATGTACTAGCTATAGGTGGTGGCATAGAAGAAGGTTGGGCTATTATAAGGTGTTGTTGAGACATAGTTTCCTTCATAGTGTCATTTGAAAATGGATACTCTATGGGAATGGAAGACTCAACTTGCTTAGCCTTTTTAATTTCCATGATAAATTTCAAAATTAGTGTATGATCTTTAGGTTGTTCCTTAAGTCTTTCTCTAAAATTTTGTAAAATCAAATCTTTGTTGAGGACTTCATTATCAACAATAGGTGGAAGTGGATTGGTTGTCCAGTGTGGTGGAGCATGAGCATCATTTTACACATCATCATTGGTATTTTAATATTGATCATTATTAGAGTTATCCTCATGAAAATTTGTGTGATCTTGATGTGTAGAATCTATAACAGGACTCTGATCTGGTATATGGTTGAGTTGAGGGAATCTGAGTGAACTCAGGAGTATTACCACTAAGTCTTGTGGTTTTTCTTAAGGGAAGAGATGTAAGGAACTTTAGTGGCATAAGGAAAATAACTTGGATAATAGTAGAAAATATTAAACTAATATAATCTAAACAAGGAACTAGAATATGCATAGAAAGGATATGGAGATCCCAAATATATAACGTGATACCTCAAGAGGCAAATATGTGATATTATATGCAACTAATGGTTTTTGAAAAATATTTATACAAAATACTATGAATTTTTGAATTTAAAATTGATTTTCTTAGTTTGATATGCAACTAAAAATTAAGAAAATGATTGGAAAAGTACTGGAAAATAACTGGGAGCTAGTTGATGCAACTAGGGATTTTTGAATGAATTTTAAAAATTAGTATGATAATTTTAAAATGTTGATATGAATTTATAGAAAATTTTTAGAATTATTAGCAATATATTTTTCCCAGTGTTTGGAATGTGTTTGTATGCAAAAAGGACCTAGTATGTGCAAACTAGGGTTTTTATAAAATATATTGATTAATTTTTGATTAATTTATATATTTTTTATTTTTAAATACAAGAAAATCAGGGGATTATGGAAAAAAATTAGAAATAATTTACCCTAGGTTTTTTGTGCAAAATTTGAAGTAAGTCAGGTTCACCAAATGTTTTATTATTTTTTAGAATAATGGATTTTTATTCCTAATTAATAAATAGGTCTAGAGTAAAGTAAATCAATAGATAATGTCTAATAAATTAAGCCACTAATTTATGTAAATATATTGTATTTTTACTTTTTCTAAAAATATTAATAAATGAGAGAAAATATGACATAGCTTATTTTGAGCTATCCAATCTGAGACATGGCCTAAGAATTTAGGTATAGGATTGGGACAATGTCAAAAATAGGTTCCTAAACTTCATTTTTTGGTTGGACAAGAGTGCCAAAAGTGGGACACCCTACTATTTGACATTGTAGTCCTTTTCTAGTGCTATTATCTAGGTGAAATATGAAAGCTTGAAAGTTTGTGGAGCTCATTGTGCATCTATTTTAATCTTTAAAAGCCTTATGATCTTTTTGTGTTTGACCTTGAAAAAAAATTTGGGAAAGAGAGAGAATGGGTTAGTGTGTAAAGGATACACTAGATACACTTCATACCCTGTGTGTGGGCACATTTCCTACATACCAATACTTCGAAGAGGGATCAAGCTAATGTAGTTCTCCCATTGAAGTACTTGGTGAAATTATGTATGAAAATGCAACTAGATGAAAAATTGGGTGTACTTCATATGGATAAAGATAGGTAAAATGGTTTGAATAATCTTGGAATAATATTGGAAGGTTATATTTAAAGAATAGGGGAAATTACTTGAGTGTACTTGCTTGCATTCTTGCTTCTCTCTTGTAAATGAGTGCCAACCCTTCTAAATGGACTTTGAATGGCCTTTTATAGGGGATTTAATGATCATGGGTTGAATGTATTTGCATTAGGCCAACATGAATTAAGATAAGGATCCAAGAGAATATGACCATTTGAACCAAATTTGCACTTGGACAACAACACCAAAAATAGAATAGCTTGGGTTTTAGCACTCCTATCCAAGTTAGGCACTATTGTCTAGAGGGAATAAGACATATGGGGATGGATTTGGACCTGAAATAATTGCCTGAGTCTATGAGGGTTAAGTCTAAAGGGCTATGGATGACTAGGAATTGGTGAAATAAAAAGCCTATAAGGGTTGTGAAAGCAAGTAGGAGGACCTATGGATTGGGTGTCATTAGCCACCTCAAGTAACCAAATTTCACATTTTACATGTCTACATATTTCCAAGTTCTTCAAGCAAATACTATCAATTCAAGATAAGTTCAATAAAGATCCTAGAGTTCAAGAAATAAGACAAGCTAGATAGATCAATGCAATGAGATATTCATCCCAGAGTCATTGATATGCATGCAATTAGATTTACCACATTGCTAGAGAATGCAAGAGGAGAAAAAATTAGTCAAAAAAATATCAAAATCATCATCAAGAAAAATGTATGAATGATCTTATTTTTTTAGATGTCATAGAGTTGATCACATTGTTAGGTATTGCAAGAACAGATTAAATAAGTTATCAAAGAAAAATAAGGTGTATGGAGCTCTTAGTGTGCTAGGAAGAGGTCAAAAATGGTTTTGTAAACTAAATCCTATTAGGAGAGATCAGACTAAGACCAAATATGGGTTTTTTTCCATGATAGACATGAAGGAAAGTCAAGAGTTTTTATTATTTACATTTTTTGACAAGTCTAAAGTAAAAAATGAAGTCAAGGATCCATTAAAAGTCAATTTGGTGGTGAGGCAAGACTACAAGTTAAATGAGAGTATAGAGATATGGGAGTCTCCTAAATTTTGGGACTTTTAGTCTCATTATGTCAAAGGGGTGCCTCTTTAGGCTTCAAGGAGACACTTTTCATCAAAAAGCAGCATAGTGGATGCTAGTTGAGTTTTAATTGATATTGTAAGACAATAAAGGCCATGAGAAGATATGTTTAGTTAAGGGGGAGCAATGAGTTTTATGTAACTACTCTAAAGTGTTGTGATGGAATGATTTAGAAGATATATTAAGGGAGAGTGATCCTAAATTAAAAGTTTTGGTCAATCTTTGATAGATGGTCTAGTTGGTCGATATGGTGAAGAATGAAGCTATGTATGCAAGATTTTCAAGAAAGGAATGGAAGTTTCATTGTGTTTGATCAAGGATGATGAGTTTTCAAGATATTATATTACATAGAAAGTTATGTTGGTCATGTTCTATTATGCTCAATGTGTGTTTAGGGTTTTTGGTCCTAAAGATAAGAACCTATCAATTTATTTTTCTTAAATTGATTGATCAAATGTTGAAATATTGAAGACAAGGTTGATATGAAGGATGAGGAGAATGTGTTTTCATATATTTGATATCATTAATAAGGTCTCTGAGTTATGTAGATGATAAGTTGTGTATGCCACAGAGTTAAGGGGAGGTTTGTAAATGGTTAGGTCCTAGGATAAGAGGACTGTGTAGTAGAATTTGAGATAGAAGGTATGGAGGCATTTGTGTTATTTCTTCATGGTTAAATATGGTCATAAGTTGATCAAAGGGTGAAATCTCAAAATCTCTATATGATCAAAGAAGAGTGTATTCATGGAGCATGTTTTAGAAGATCAAGGTAAGGAGAGGTATTCATAATGTTAGGGGGAGTTTGTATCATCTCTCATAGGTGGTCTATTATTGTTATTAGTCCTTGAAGTATTTTTAGGTCTACAGGATCAAAACTTTAGCCCACTTTGTCATTGTGTCAAAGGGGGAGAAGGTGCTTAAAGAGAGAGATAGAGTCTATGCATAAGCTTTGTATTGGTGTTAACATCATTGATAAAGGGGAGATTATTAGAGGTTTATAAATGATGTCTCTAAGGTGATCAAGGATGTTGATGCATTGTCATGTGTGCTAGAGTAATAATGACAAAGTGTGCTTCAGTGTTCTTGTATAGTTATTTAGTGTTTACTAGGATAGGTAGATGGTGGATGTTATTGATGGTGTGGTCATGATATAGAGATCCTATGGGGTGTTATGAGAGCTTAAAGTGATTTTGAAAGTGAAAGGGCTTTATTAGAGTAGTCATATGAGTGTTTAGGTTCAAGTAGTCATCTTGAGAGATAAGCCTAAGTAAGTAGTTTGATGATGTTATATTTCACATGTTTGAAATTTTTAGGATCATTTTGCTACATGGATGAATTCCACTATGAAAGGCGATCATGTGGTTTAAATTTTAGGTCATGAGGTTGAGTGTAGCAAAAGTTATTAAGGTGAAAATTTAGCCTTCTAGGAAAATTTTAGTGATTCCCATACTTAGCCAAATTTGCATTATCGAAGATCTATGGTGAACATTCAATTGGATAAAATATTTAATGGTAAGCATCTAATCTAACCAAATAAGGATCTAATAGAGTACATGATCTTATTAGATTATGATCTAATGGTTTCTGTGAAGTCAATATGTCAAAGGTTCTTGATATTTCATGTGATAGTGACATGTGTCTAAATCATGATGATTTGACATAAGATCAATGGCACATGGGTGTTTGTGAATATAGAGATAGATGGCATGGTTTAAGTCAAATAGTCAATGCTTAAAAGGCATGTGAGGGTACCAAGTGTCTTAATAATAGAAGTGCATATTAATGATCAATGGTGAGCATTGAAAGTTAAATATAGGAGGATATTAAGGAGATAAATGGAGTGAATGTGATCTATCTTTTAGGGAGCATGATATGAAGACACTTGTTTTCAATATTTACATTTACCAGTGATCGTTGGTATTTGAAATTAATAAAGGAAAAACTAGTGTTGTGTTTTTTGCTTATATCTTTTGATATAGGATGAATTTGGAGGTGATGTAAAAGGAAAAGTTGAATAAAAATTCAAGGAAAATCCACAAAATCTAGTCATAATGTTTGAATGTTTGTATATTAAAATTTATTGAGATCCAAATTTGATTGTGTGTTTGACCATGTTCTGAAAGTGACTAAAGAAGGATATTTGAGTTGTTATTGATAGTATTTTGATGTTTCAAGATGAAATATCTATTGGAAAAAAAATTAGACTCCATGAGGACCATATGTGTTGATTTTTAAGGTCTGAAAAATCCATATTCAGTGTGAAAAATTACTTAGAAGTTGATAGTGTTTATTGAATGCAATGGCAAATTGAGTGACCATGTTGTAGGAGTTAGTTGAAGGTGTTCTGAGTAGAATTGAAGAATAATATGAGTATTTATATGTTCTATAAGTATTTAAGGATTATGATAAATTATTTAATATCATGATATGCCCTTTATCAGATATGAATATCCAAAATAGTATAACTATATTTTGACTGTGTGACCAACCTGAGTGATCATTTTGAGAGAGTTTTTTTATTGTTTATAACTTATTTTGAAGTGTATAAATCATTTATAGGTGTATCATAGGTCATAAATGGTTCACCCATGTGATATAAACATATGTCTATGTGAAATATTTGAGTTATAGCTTCAGAAGTTTGAGACTATGTTTTCTGTGTTTGAAGGCCTAAAGAATGAGGAGAGCTAATTGGTAAGTTCAAGTGTTGTTTTGGTGTTTTAGGTGAATTGACCCATATGAGAGTGATCAAGGGGATATTGGAGACAATTTTGATGTGTTATAATCATTGGTAAATGATGAAAGTTGTAAAAGTAGTCTCACATGTAACATGTGAGTATGAAGGCCTAATTATTTTAGGTCTCACCAAGACCTAATGGTGGTTTGAGGATAATGAGGTAATGATCGACATATGAAGAGTGTGTTTATCACATATAAAATGTGTATGGACTTATGTTAAGTTTTTTTCAAATATGTAAAGCATATTGGCTAACCAAGATGGGTTAAAGGAAGAGAGTGGTATGAGTACAAGGTCTAATTGGACTAATTGAGCTTGTTGAGTAAGTGTGGATTCAAGTGAAGTAGAGAACATTTGAAAAATAAGTTATAGGTCATTAAGGACCAACAAAAAGTGAAGAGGATTATCAATTTTATGTAGGAGGACACATAGGTCATTAGACCTAATGAGCCCAGAAGAGGCAGTTTGAGCGAGTTAGTCCTAAACGCATCTTAAGAGAGACTGGAAGTGAAAAGTGCATACAAAGGTGGTCATCATCATTTGAAGAGTATAAACATGTGTTTAAGATGATCTATTAAATATAGATAAATGGCTACTTAGTCTTTTATGGGGTTAGTTTCTCCTTGCAAGATAAAGCTTGTTACAGGTTTAGTTGTTGTGGTGCTCAGCTAGATAGGGATAGTAACTCATTGTGGGATTGGTGTCTCAATAAATTAAGGGATGGATGTTCCTTGATCAATTGGTGTTGGTCTAAATGTTTGATCTTTTTTTTGGATTATATTCCATCTTGCAATGTTTAGTGGGTTTTATCACCCAAGAGGGCTTCCCACATATATCATGTGTTATGTTCTTGATCTTGATATATCTTCCTTGTTCATTGCAATGGTTAATTTGTATGTATCATGATTGTATGTGTTGAATGTTTAAGATTTGGGAATTAAATTAGATTATCTTGCATCACTGATTTAACCCCCCACTTAGTGATTATATCTATAACACTATTACCATAACTAAAATTTACAATGATGAAAATACTCCTAATCCACCTATAGTCCAAGAACAAACTAGAGAAAAGGTAGAAGCCACAACCACACCAACCACAATTCAAGATCCCCCTGCTATTCCATTTCTTGAGAGACTTAAGGAAGAGAAATCTAGGGAATATTTTGAATTGATGCATGGATTAAAATAAATGAAGATATAAATTCCACTATTAAGAGTTATTAAAGATACTCCTGACTTGAATCAAATCATTAAAGGATTGTTCATCAAAGCACCAAGAAGAAAGAAGTAGTATCATAAAACAATTCAGGTAATTGGTGAAATTATTGATTTAATAACAATAAATATACTTATTCCTAAATATGGAGATCTTGGTAGTCTTGTGATGACTATGATAATTTGGAACAAGTCCATTCCAAATGTGTTTGTAAATCTAGGTGCTACCATCAACATAATGACTATCAACACAGTAAAGTCTTTATCTCTCACAAGGCTTCAGCCTACCACTATAATCATGCAAATGGAAGATCAATCCACTATTACCCTTAAAGGAACCATAGAGAATGTATCAGTCACCATAGAATTCTTGGATTATCCTATGGATTTGATGATCCCTCAACCTAAATTGAAGAGGGTAAGATATTTAATCATTCTTGGTAGACCTTGGTTAGCTATAGTTGTAGTATGAATTAACTGTAGATATGGAAACATGACCATTTCAAACATAATTAATTCTAAATAGATATCTCTCTATATATGTGCTAGTCATCTAATGCATCTTTTTGAACAAATATGGGTGGATCAATTTGAACAAAACCAGACTAGTTAATCTTCCTTAGCGATGGTTACCATCAAATAATATGTCTAAAAGTTAGAGGAACAAATAAAAGAAGATTTAGACCAAGAAATCCTAGCTCTGAAGTATGATAGTTTTACTCCAAAGTTTGAAAATTTTACTTGGAAGTCTAAAAGCCTAGCTCTAAATATTGATAGCTTAGATCTGAAGACTAGTAACTTAGTTTTAAAGACTAGTAGCTTAACTTTGAAGACTAATAGCTATGCTCTAAATATGAAAAATAATGAATGGGAAGAATCCACCTCCATTATTTACAATAAAAACAATGGCATAAGATCACCAAACATGTTATCTAGTCCACAAGACATTAAACAAGCCATAGTTGATTGGGCTCAAAATAGACAAAATTCATTTTTACATGATTTTCATTATCCATTAACCAATATGCTTTCCAAAAGTGAAAACTTTTATAAGGATGTAGATAAATTGCATATACTACTAGCATAGACATGTTAATTTAATGACTTGATGAGTGAATATAAATATTTAAATTCCATTATTCTAAGCATTAAATAGATTGCATTCCAACCCAGTAAACTATTGAATATCAACATTTGGTTAATTGACTAGTAAGAAAGAAAAGTATTTGATGTATTATTAAAACACACAAAAGCTTTTTCTTGGGATTACAATGATATTAAATAATTACATCCCAATGTCTATATACATCACATCTATACTAAATATGTTAAACCAATCAGACAACCACAATGGAGTATTAACCCAACCTTGAAAGAAATTGTTAAGAAGGAAATAGAAAAACTATTAGAAGCCGGTTTTATTTATCCCATATCTAATAGTCAATGGGTATCACCTATAGTCATTATGGCTAAAAATAATGGGAAATGGAAAGTTTGTGTAGACTACAAAGAACTGAATATAGCCACTATGAGAAACTATTTTCCCTTTGCCTTTTATTGATCAAGTTTTGGATAATTTGGTAGGAAAATAGTATTTTTATTTATTATATGGATTAAATAGATAAAATAAAATCAAAACAACTCCTAAATATCAAGATAAAACTACATTTACCTACTCCTGGGGAACATATACTTATATAGTCCTTCCTTTTAGATTATTCAATGCACCTGTTACCTTTTAGAGAGCAGTGTTAGCCATATTTTTTGATCTTACAAATGACTGTGTGTAAGTGTACATGGATGATTTCACTTTCTATGGTACTAAATTTGATGAAGCTTTGAATAATTTGTATAAAGTACTTACTAAATGTGAAGAACACCAAGTATCTTTGAGTCATGATAAATGCATCATAATGGTTGACGAAGGGATAGTATTACAACATCATATCTCTTCTCAAAGAATAAAAGTAGATCCCAAAAATATAGAGGTAATTTCTAATATCCCCATTCCATAAACACAAACTAATGTTAAAAGTTTTCTCGATCATGCTAGATATTATAGAACATTTATTAAAGACTTCAACAAGATAGTTGCACCTATGTTTTATTTGTTAAAAAAGAGAGTGAATTTGTATGGAATGATAAGTGTCAAGAAGATTTTGAAACATTAAATAATAAACTCATGACTGTTGCATTTTTTAATTGACCTAATTGGGAAAAACCTTTTCATATCTATATTGATGCTTCAAATAATGTATTAGGAGAAGTTATAGGAAAAATAAATTATGATGGAAAAATTGTATGTCATTTATTATATCAACAAGAATCTTACTCCTACAGAGAAGAACTACACTACAACAAAAAAAGATTTTCTTGTTTTTGTCTATGTTATAAACAAGTTTAGTATTAATCTATTGGTTATTAGGTATTCATCTATACAGATCATTTAGCTATTAAAAACTTAATGAATAAACTTGTAGTAGGTGGGAGAATAATTAGGTGGCTATTGTTGTTGCAAGAATTTGACATTGCCATTATAGACAAACCTGGGAAGTATAATTTTGTTGATGACTTTTTGTCTAGATTGATCACTATAGGTGAAGATAAGCCTATAGAGGATTTTCTATATCTACATACTCCCCATGGTTTGTAGACATGGAAAAATACTTGTAAATAGAGAAGTTTCCTAATTTGTTTAATTCTAAATAAATAAAATGTTTGGTTAGAGATAGTTTTAATTTCAAATCGTTTAAAAGCATGTTATTTACAACTAGACCTAGACATATACTTCACATGTGTATCATAGAAGATGATGTTAAGTTGTGGAGGTAAAAGCTTCACTGATGCAGACATGGAGAAGGCCATTGGAGGAGTTGCTGGAGTGTTATAGACACCGGTGTCAGTTAGGCCAACCGACGTCGACAGGCAGCAGACAAGAAGAAACCAACGTCGGTCAGATATCGGCCGACGTCGGTGACCCCCAGGCAGACAGGGACCGGCATCGGTCGCCTGTGTGGTTTGACTGCGAGCTTATTACGGGTAGTTAGCTAACGAACCAAGTGTTTACATGATGAGTGCTAATTTTAGACTCATAGCTGCGGATCTAATTATTGTTTGGATGAGTTCTATATAATAGACTCATGGTTGTATTGTAAAATTAGTGCTAGGGAGTAAGAGAGCATAATTATAAGCTCCTTTGGTGTGTGAGGTAGAGCAATGGTACGTTCTTCCTAGTGCCACAGTACCAGTTGTGTTGGTGCTGGATTGGAGAGTCAGTTGGATTCTTTAGGAGTGTATGATCTTGGTCATCAGGTGAGCATGGCCCTTATAGGAGATTTACATGGTAAGTAAGATCATTGATCTACAGGTGTGTCTGTGTGTGCAAGGTCAAGGTTCACAGGTGTGCAGAACCAGTATTGATCTGTAGGTTGGAGATCAAATAGGACAGCAACACAATAGGGAGCAGAATCAGGTAGGATCTACTTGGAGTACGGTGTGTACTCATTGGTATGTATGTGGAGTACATGGAGAGCTAAGAGGAAGGCAAGGCAGTTCCTTCCATAAGTATGGTCTGTTGAATTGTAGGTTGTTGCAGGTTCATGGGAGATCTACTTGAAGTACTTTGAGTACTTGTGGAGTGCGTTGAGCACTTGTGGAGTGCGTGGGGCACAGGTGTAAGGTGAACACCAACTCTGTGTTTGAGTTGGGTGTTGGGACCTAGTAGAGAGAGCTTTGAGGAGAGAATTATTGTTCACTTGAGGTGTGGCAAACCTCTGAAGAGGTGGTGGAGAAGAAGTGGCATCTTCTTTATTGTATTCTTTTCTGTAAAAGTTATTAATACAAGTTGTGTATTGTCTCTCATATTCTGTGTTATTTCGAATTCTAGTTACTTGTTGAATTTGGTTAATTTCCGCATATTAAGTTGCTTGGTTTGGTAATCAACTGTGTGCTTCCGGTTTTGTGCACCCTGACAAGTGGTATCAGAGCTAAGGTTGCAGGAAGCAGGTCTTGTGTTTGGTTACAGGTCACTCTCAGGGGTTTTTGATTGAGTGGGAGCAGAGCAATGACAGATGAAAGTAAGCTAAGAATGGAGGAGTTGAAAAGCACAGATGGTCACTTAAGGTCCCATGGAAAGAAAGCGTAGGTAAAAGAATATTGTTGGTTTGTGGAAGATCAGCATGAAGAAACTGAAGAAGCAGATGTTGCAGGTGATGTTGCACAGGATGCTCTGGGAGGTTTCTTGGATAAAGTTGAATCTTGGATAAAAGATTCGGTTGCCTCTTTCCATGCAGCCCCAGGTAGAGGAGCTGGTGAGCCTTGCCAAAGAATTGGCAAAGGGGAAGTGAAGCTGAAATTGCAGGCAGCCAACACACAGGTGTTGATGAAGGTCATGCAGGTCCCAGGTTTGGAGATATGGCTAATTTCTTCAGAAAGATTGGGTGATGAGAGATGCACAAGAACTCTCACAGTGGGTGCACTTGAATTAGCTGGTGGTAAAAAAATAGGTACTCTTTATAGACTTGTTTATATTACTGATTCTTCTTCTATTGCGGAGACGTGGCTTCATAGGCTTGGTCACACGAGCAGGAAGGAGATGCATGTTCTTAAGCGAAAGACAGATATATTTGACAGGCTTAAGAACTGGAAAGCCTTGGTGTTCTTGGAGGAGATGGCAGATAGAAACTAGTGGATGGTGCTAGATACTTCTGAGCAGGGTAGTTTGGACATGGATATTGATTCAAAGGAGCTCACAGGTAAAAAGTCATCACTCACAGGTGAACACAGATACCGGCGTCAGTCAGGAAGAATCAGCGTCGAATAGATAGGTGCTGATGTCGGTCATGTGCAGACCAAAGCCGGTGATGTCGGGCAGGGTAAGACCGATGTCAGTCAGGAGGACCGACATTTGCAGTAGGTAAGACCAACGTCAATCAGGAGGATTGACATTGGCAACAGGGACACCGATGTTAGTAGGTTGGTAGTCAGGGACAGATGCATGGGAATTGACGTCGGTCAGATGCAGACTGTGGAGTGACCAAGGTCGGTCACTGTAACGGATTTTGGGTGGACAGCATGTTGTCAAGGAGTCTCAAACACCCATACAGAGGACTAAAGACATAAGTAAGCCCTCAAATTCATTTTTCCTCTTCTTTATACTTGTTGCTGATTGTAGAGCAGGAAGGATCCAAGAAACAGGTGGGAGCATGGTAGGGATATGATGCAGAACCAAACAGGAGTTTTGGTAGGGTTGCTAGCTGGATGAAAGCACAGAGACGAATGGATACCTTAGTTGAAGAATAGAGAGAATGGATACGTGAGATGAAAGACCAGGCATATGGTCTTGAGGAAGCTACAGGATAGTGGTACAGGTTTTGATAGGTGGAGGACGAAGCATGGCTTCAATCAATGTCAGGGTAACTACTATGGTTTGTCTTACCAAGTAGATGATGAGTCATGACATCATTTTATTGCTGTATGTGGATGGTATATTTGCTAGCAGGGTTTGTACATACAGGGTTTTGCTGAGCTAAGGGTAAGATTAGTTCAGTGGCATGTCAGGAGGAGTTTGGAGCAGCAAAATTCTTTGACATGGGAGACATGGAGATCACAAGTAGATTTTGTCTCCAGTGGGAACTGATGTGAATTAGGTGTTGGCGAGGTTCATTATGTAGGATGCAGAGCCGGAGTCCACTAAGGACTAGACAGGTACAGTGTCTAAAATCACATGAGGTCTGGTATAGACCTGAGTACTCCCATGCAGTGGGAGCTATCAGAGAGTTAGGAGCCAATTCAGGGAAGTGGGTTCTCAGGGATTTTGAGAGGGACCAGCAGCAAGTATACATGCAGGGTCAGGACTTCACCACATGTGTTTGTAGGTTCAGATGTGGCAGGGTACTCAGATGATAGGAGGTGCACCACGGGATGTGTGGTGGTTAGTCTTCAAGTGGGAGCTTGAAGAGGAATACAAACTAGGAAACAGATTAGATGGAGTACAGGTATAGGTACAGTGCAGCTGTTTATCTCCAAGTGGGAGATTGTTAAGTTGTGGAGCTAAAAGCTTCACTGATGCAGACATGGAGAAGGCCATTGGAGGAGTTTTTGGAGTGTTACAGACACGGGCGTCGGTTAGGCCAACTGACGTCGGCAGGTAGCAGATAGGAAGAAACTGACATCGGTCAGATATCGGCCGACATCAGTGACACCCAAGCGGACAGGGACCGGCATCGGTTGCTTGTGTGGTTCGACTGTGAGCTTATTACGGGCAGTTAGCTAACGAACCAAGTGTTTGCATGATGAGTGCTAATTTTAGACTCATAGCTGTAGATCTAATTATTGTAATTAGATGTCTAATTATTGTTTGGATGAGTTCTATATAATAGACTCATGGTTGTATTGTAAAATTAGTGCTAGGGAGTAAGAGAGCATAATTATAAGCTCCTTTGATGTGTGAGGTAGAGCAATGGTGCGTTCCTCCTAGTGCCACAGTAACAATTGTGTTGGTGCTGGATTGGAGAGTCAGCTGGATTCTTCAGGAGTGTATGATCTTGGTCATCAGGTGAGCATGGCCCTTATAGGAGATCTACATGGTAAGTAAGATCATTGATCTGCAGGTGTGTGTGTGTGCAAGGACAAGGTTCACAGGTGTGCAGAACGAGTATTGATCTGTAGGTTGGAGATCAGATAGGATAGTAACACAATAGGGAGTAGAATCAGGCAGGATCTACTTGGAGTACGGTGTGTACTCATTGGTATGTACATGGAGTACATGGAGAGCTAAGAGGAAGGCAAGGCAGTTCCTTCCATAAGTATGGTCTGTTGAATTGCAGGTTGTTGCAGGTTCATGGGAGATCTACTTGAAGTAATTTGAGTACTTGTGGAGTGCATTGAGCACTTGTGGAGTGCATGGAGCACAGGTGTAAGGTGAACACCAACTCTATGTTTGAGTTGGGTGTTGGGACCTAGTAGAGAGAGCTTTAAGGAGAGAATTACTGTTCACTTGAGGTGTGGAAAACCTCTGAAGAGGTGGTGGAGAAGAAGTGGCATCTTCTTTATTGTATTCTTTTCTATAAAAGTTATTAATACAAGTTGTGTATTGTCTCTCATATTTTGTGTTATTTTGAATTCTAGTTACTTGTTGAATCTGGTTAATTTTTGCATATTAAGTTGCTTGGTTTGGTAATCAACTGTGTGCTTCCAGTTTTGTGCACCCTGACAAGTGGTATCAGAGCTAAGGTTGTAGGAAGCAGGTCTTGTGTTTGGTTACAAGTCACTCTCAGGGGTTTTTGATTGAGTGGGAGCAGAGCAATGATAGATGAAAGTAAGCTAAGAATGGAGGAGTTGAAAAGCACAGATGGTCACTTAAGGTCCCATGGAAAGAAAGCGCAGGTAAAAGAATATTGTTGGTTTGTGGAAGATCAGCATGAAGAAACTGAAGAAGCAGATGTTGCAGGTGATGTTGCACAGGATGCTCTGGGAGGTTTCTTGGATAAAGTTGAATCTTGGATAAAAGATTTGGTTGTCTCTTTCCATGTAGTCCCAGGTAGAGGAGCTGGTGAGCCTTGCCAAAGAATTGGCAAAGGGGAAGTGAAGCTGAAATTGCAGGCGGCCAACACATAGGTGTTGATGAAGGTCATGTAGGTCCCAGGTTTGGAGATATGGCTAATTTCTTCAGAAAGATTGGGTGATGAGAGATGCACAAGAACTCTCACAGCGGGTGCACTTGAGTTAGCTGGTGGTAAAAAAATAGGTACTCTTTATCTACTTGTTTATATTACTGATTCTTCTTCTATTGCGGAGATGTGGCTTTGTAGGCTTGGTCACATGAGTAGGAAGGAGATGCATGTTCTTAAGCAGAAGATAGATATATTTGACAGGCTTAAGAACTGGAAAGCCTTGGTGTTCTTGGAGGAGATGGCAGACAGAAACCAGTGGATGGTGTTGGATACTTTTGAGCAGGACAGTTTGGACATGGATATTGATTCAAATGAGCTCGCAGGTAAAAAGTCATCACTCACAGGTGAACATAGATACCGGCATCAGTCAGAAAGAACCGGCATCGAACAGATAGGTGCTGATGTCGGTCATGTGCAAACCAAAGCCAGTGATGTCGGGTAGGGTAAGACCGACGTCGATCAGGAGGACCGATGTTGGCAGTAGGTAAGACCGATGTCGGTCAGGAGGACTGATATTGGCAACAGGGACACCGACGTTAGTAGGTTGGTAGTCAGGGACAGACACATGGGAACTGACGTCAGTTGGATGCAGACTGTGGAGTGACCAAGGTCGGTCACTGTAACAGATTTTGGGTGGATAGCATGTTGTCAAGGAGTCTCAAACACCCATACAGAGGACTGAAGACGTAAGTAGGCCCTCAAATTTGTTGTTCCTCTTCTTTATGCTTGTTGTTGATTGTAGAGTAGGAAGGATCCAAGAAATAGGTGGGAGCATGGAAGGGATATGATGCAGAACCAAACAAGAGTTTTGGTAGGGTTGCCAGCTAGATGAAAGCATAGAGACGAATGGATACCTTAGTTGAAGAATAGAGAGAATGGATACGTGAGAAGAAGACCAGGCATATGGTCTTGAGGAAGCTGTAGGACAGTGGTACAGGTTTTGACAGGTGGAGGACGAAGCATGGCTTCAGTCAATGTCAGGGTAACTACTGTGGTTTGTCTTACTAGGTGGATGATGAGTCATGACATCATTCTATTGTTGTATGTGGATGGTATATTTGCTAGCAGGGTTTGTACATACAGGGTTTTGCTGAGCTAAGGGTAAGATTAGTTTAGTGGCATGTCAGGAGGAGTTTGGAGCAGCGAAATTCTTTGACATGGGAGACATGGAGATCACAGGTAGATTTTGTCTCTAGTGGGAGCTGATGTGAATCAGGTGTTGGCAAGGTTCATTATGCAGGATGCAGAGCTAGAGCACACTAAGGGCTGGACAGGTACAGTGTCTGAAATCACATGAGGTCTGGTATAGACCTGAGTACTCCCATGCAGTGGGAGCTGTCAGAGAGTTAGGAGCCAATTCAGGGAAGTGGGTTCTCAGGGATTTTGAGAGGGACCAGCAGCAGGTATACATGCAGGGTCAGGACTTCACCACATGTGTTTATAGGTTCAGATGTGGCAGGGTACTCAGATGATAGGAGGTGCACCACAAGATGTGTGGTGGTTAGTCTTTAAGTGGGAGCTTGAAGAGGAATACAAACCAGGAAATAGATTAGATGGAGTACAGGTACAGGTACAGTGCAGCTATTTATCTCCAAGTGGGAGATTATTAAGTTGTGCAGCTAAAAGCTTCACTGATGCAGACATGGAGAAGGCCATTGGAGGAGTTGCTAGAGTGTTACAGACACCGGCGTCGGTTAGGCCAACCGATGTCGGTAGGTAGCAGACAAGAAGAAACCGACGTCGGTTAGATATTGGCTGACATCGGCGACCCCCAGGCTGACAGGGACCGGCGTCGGTCGCCTGTGTGGTTCGACTGCGAGCTTATTACGAGCAGTTAGCTAATGAACCAAGTGTTTGCATGATGAGTGCTAATTTTAGACTCATAGCTGCGGATCTAATTATTGTAATTAGATGTCTAATTATTGTTTGGATGAGTTCTATATAATAGACTCATGGTTGTATTGTAAAATTAGTGCTAGGGAGTAAGAAAGCATAATTATAAGCTCCTTCGGTGTGTGAGGTAGAGTAATGGTGTGTTCCTCCTAGTGCCACAGTACCAGTTGTGTTGGTTTTGGATTGGAGAGTCAGCTGGATTCATTAGGAGTGTATGATCTTGGTCATTAGGTGAGCATGGCCCTTATAGGATATCTACATGGTAAGTAAGATCATTGATCTACAAGTGTGTGTGTGTGTGCAAGGTCAAGGTTCACAGGTGTGCAGAACTAGTATTGATCTGTAGGTTGGAGATCAGATAGGACAGCAACACAATAGGGAGCAGAATCAGGTAGGATCTACTTAGAGTACGATGTGTACTCATTGGTATGTACGTGGAGTACATGGAGAGCTAAGACGAAGGCAAGGCAGTTCCTTCCATAAATATGGTCTGTTGAATTGTAGGTTGTTGCAATTTCATGGGAGATCTACTTGAAGTACTTTGAGTACTTGTTGAGTGCGTTGAGCACTTGTGGAGTGCGTGGAGCACAGGTGTAAGGTGAACACCAACTCTGTGTTTGAGTTGGGTGTTGGGACCTAGTAGAGAGAGCTTTGAGGAGAGAATTACTGTTCACTTGAGCTGTGGAAAACCTCTGAAGAGGTGGTGGAGAAGAAGTGGCATCTTCTTTATTGTATTCTTTTCTATAAAAGTTATTAATACAAGTTGTGTATTGTCTCTCATATTCTGTGTTATTTTGAATTCTAGTTACTTGTTGAATCTGGTTAATTTCCGCATATTAAGTTGCTTGGTTTGGTAATCAACTGTGTGCTTCCGATTTTGTGCACCCTGACAGATGAAGTGTATGACATCATAAAATCATGCCATAGTGAACCAGGAGGAGAAAATAATTCAAATGGACCATTCATAAAATCTTTGGTGTAGGTTATTACTGACCATTTCTTTAAAGGACTATCAAAAGGTTTGTATGGAAATATGATTCTTGCCAAAGGATGGGTAAGCGTACTCTATCCTTTGAAATGCTTCTTTATCTTCAAATAATTTTAGAACCATCTAAAAAATGGGTTTTGGATTTTTTTGGATCAATCAACCCACCATCTCAAGGAAAAGAATATTTAGTAGTATGCATTAATTATGTTACTATTATCATTCTAAACATATACCTATGGAATGCTCTACGATGTGAGAGTGCTTTATGGTGGGATACTGAGAAAAAAATCCTTGTGTAGGGTGTAGGAGGCTTTGCATTGGGTGAAAGAGTATTATCACTTACCTACACATGCAAACATCAATTTTCTCATCATAATGATGGGAACATCCCTAAGGCATGGGACCCTTTCACTCCTTGGGATGAGCCTCTGGAGTAGGATAAATTCTTTCTATTCTAAGTGTACCTAGTTTAAGACCACCACACAAGATTAAAGAGCAAAAAGGTAAATGACCACTAATCTAAACCTAAGATATTGAGGGAAAAGGGAAGGGAGAGAGTAATAAATGCTTAAAGTAAAAAGGTGATACACCCAAAATAGAACGAGCATTCCAATTGCCATAAGTACACTACAAACTCTTGAGAACAAAATGTTTTCACATATATTCTACCAAAGATACTCCAAATGCATAAATGCTTCATATAGATACATAAGAACATAGCATAATATTCCTAGGGACAAAGGTTATCTACAAATAAAGCTTACACAAACCCTAATGTGTATAGGATATGACCTACAAGTGAGTTATAAGTTCAACGAGGAGTTGTTAGGAATGAATGATAATGAGAAGAGTGAACATTACTCATAAACAAAGATCAACAAACACAAAATAGCACACAAATCATCAGAAAAATAGAAAGAGGTGAACTTAATTCTCATTAATCTACAAGACTTATCTAATACAAGTGCTCATAGATGGAAAATTTTAGTAGTGTGAGGATACTAAAAATGTGTTGACCCTTTTATAATGGAAAGCCATGCTTTTATAGTGAATCAAGCCTATTTTACAATAAATGTGCCATTTAGGGTGATGGGTATAACTTTAAATTCACTTTTTGTGATTTGTCACTAATTCCTAAATTCTAGTAGGTTGATTAGATCTAGAGTTGCTGTCAAGATCCTCTTAGGATACATATACATATGGGAATGGAAGATCTTTCTAACAATGTTAGAGGGTAGCATGAATCCACATATTGATGACTAATAACCTCTTATGCATTTAATCACTATAACAGTGCCTCAGACTCTACTAAATTACCTCTAAAAACCTTCTTCATATTCAGCTACCACTCAGTACATGGTGCTTCATGGTTTGTCTTGGATGTAGCACTGCAAGAATGCCACATGTCACTTTGGTAGGCTCATGGAGGAGACTTTTGGAGATTTTAGATGGAGGAAGCATGGTTTTGACATGTGGAAAGTTGGCACTTATTCTAGGTAAACTGATAATTTCTTTGTGTAGAACAAGCATCAGGCCACCATGTGGCAATACTAGAAGGGTTATATTCTACATAATAAGAGGGTGAAAATGTAGGATCCTATGCATGGGTATAGAACTACATTGGATAGATGTAGGGAGATCCTTAAATAAGATTATGCATAAAGGTTTAAGGTCTTTGGCATGTCTTTCATGACCTATAACCACTCCTCACATGTTTCTTCTACTTTGGCCCTTTGGAACCCTAGGCCTTATGTCCTTAAACTTGTGTGACTTTTGACCTATGTGCCAAAAAATCTTATACATGGATGCATATTAAAATATCTATATAGGAATGAGTCATCACTATACTATTTTATATACTTTTACTTCTATCTTAGGATCAAGTGTAGGTAGGAATCACCTATGCACTTTATGCTTATATCACTTGGGCCTTCATAGGCGCATTCTCTCTTTTTAAGCCTTAGGAGGCCCTATATCGATCAGGGTGTGACTTAGAAAGTCAACAATTTTGGTGACCTCTATGGGCCACTTACCTATTAAGTGAGAATATAGTGGCCTTTAAAGCAATCCATTAGGCATAAAGTCATTAAATCTATAACTTGCTTGGCTTATGACTGAATAGATTTAATTGAGTTTTTCCCTCAACAAAACAAAAGGGAGAAGAATAATTAATAGATGTGCAAAATTCACTTAGAGGAAAACAAATATAAACTAAGACTATACAATGTGCACATAGGAACTTAAGTAAATATAATGCACACTATTATAATCTACTATATATAATTTACAAACATGTACCTTCATCCTCTTGGGTCAAAACAAAAACCTCTTAGGTCCTTTATGTTGTGTATCTTCTTGTTGTTGATATGTGATATGTGGAGGTGCGATGACATCTATTTAATGTAAAGGAGGCATTCAAGGATGCTCATTTGTTTGGAACCTCTTTTGATGAATTTTTCCACCATGTTGTGTAGAAGCTTTCTTCTTGGATGGCTGATGTCTTCAAAGTCAAACCAATCCTTCTCAAATCTCTCAATGCCTAGTTTTACTCTTTGCTCAAACCAGTCCCTCTAAAGCATGGGAGACCTTTGCTCAATGTTTAAGAAGATCATTGATCTAGTGGGTTACCTTTGTGCTTATCATAACTATTGTTCTAATTCTAACATGCCTCTTGGAAACCATTCTATGACATGCTTAGGCATGAAAGGATTGATAGTGTTCATCACCTTAGCTTCTTTTGCATTTTCATGTGGCACCTTAGGCTTGACTAGATTGCATTGCTTTGTCAGTTTGAATGAGTCTTATGATGACTCATCCAAACTTGGGTGTGTGCCTTGCCCCCTTTAGGTCTTCACCATATATATAGTTATAATCTCTCTTATATGTGCATCTTGAATTTCCATGATCTGTGATTAAGCATGGCTATCATCATAGAGCTAGTCATGGGTATGCTTCTGATAGGATACCAGCTTATCTTCCAAGCTTGTATAAAATTCCTCAATCTCATCTCAGAAAGAGTCTTCCTCCTAAGCCTACAAGTTCAACTTGGGGTGATCATAGTCACTTTATTTTATCACACACTGCTCTTGAAGGTTGGCCTTTACTTTGAGGTCTTCATCCATAGTGCCAAATGGTAACTCATTCTCCCAAGAGAGGTTGGGATCAGGACATTGAATGCACTCTGGAGTGATGTATATTGACTCTTCCTCATTAAGGTCCTCCCCTTCTACTACCACTTGATTCATTAGCTCATCAACCTATTTGCTATTAGATTGCATCTATCTTATTATAATGGGCTTGAGTTTTTTGGAGTGGTGGCATAGAGGGGACTGCCAATGATGATCTCCTTGTCATATTCACTTGAATTATCCTCCTCATCTAAATGGTCTATGATTTCCTTCCATATACTTATTCCTCCTTTGAAAATGGAGATGGTGGGAGGGAAAGAGGCTTCAATTGGCATAGAGAAAGGGGGATTTACAAGGTTGGTCATTATGAAGTCAGGATGCATGGTCGAAAAAGTCTAACATGACTATGCTTGAGGCTCCTACAGAAGGATGGTTTCTTGAGATAGCACAATCACAAACTTTCTAAAGCTTGTTAATTTGAAAGTAAGGTATTTACTTTAAGGATAAATAGAGTTATCCTACCTAAAGCTAGGTACTTTGGGTGCAAAAGCTTTATGTCCCATAGGTTGGCTTGTAGGCACAGGTGGAGACTAATTGAATCTAGGAAAGGAAGGAGCAGAGGTGGTTGAAGTTGATTTAATTCATTATATATACAAGAAATTGATGCATCTAATCTTTCTTGGATATGATCTACCTAGCCAAGCATTCCTCTTCAAGTTTGTATTGCTCTATCATCTCCTACTATCAAGTGTGAGCTTGATGAGAAAGCTCCTCTTATTATCTACCATACCCCTACTCTCTCATAATCTCCCTCAGTTATCTCTAGAAATCAATATGTATATCATAGATGCTTTATTAAGGTAAATTAGGAGGGTAGTAATGTTGATTGGGAGAAAGGTAGCTTGTTCAGGGTTGATTATAAGCATAAGCAGGTTGCCACAAGGACTATACTAGGGAAAGGTTAAAAGTGCTTGTATGAGCTTAGTATGGGAAATGGGAAGGCATGAATGCAACATTTTCATAGAATGTGGGGTAGAAATATATATTTTAAGCACTTGGACTACTTAAATTAGTATATTTAGTCATTCAAAGTTGTCAAGTGCTTTGTGGAGTATCCTCAACACTTGATAACTAAGGGTAGCACCGATCCCTTAGCTCTTTCTTTAAACTTGGCCCCACTGGGCATGCCATAAACTATTGTGATTCAAAATGTGCACCCATGGAATACTCTATGCTATGAGAGTGATTTTTGGTGAGGAACTAAGAATGAAAGCATTATATGGGGTGAAAGAGGTTTTGTATTAGGCATAGAAGTATTATCACTCAATTGCATGCACAAACATCAATTGTCTCATTATAATGATGAGAAAATCCCCAAGGTGTTGGACCCTTGCACTCCTTGGGATGAGCCTCTGGAGTAAGATATATTCCTTCTATTCTAAGTGAACCTAGTTTAATACCAACAAACAGGCCTAAAGAAAATAAAGGTAAACTACCACTAATCTAAACCTAGGATCTTGAGGTAAAAGTGGGTGGAGAAGGTAAGAAATTCTAAAATTAAAAAGGTGATATACCCAAAATAGAGCTAGCTCTCCTACTATCATAAGTATACTAAAAACTCTTAAAAATAGAACATTTTCACATACATTCTACCAAGGATACTCCAAAAAATGATTCATATATAGGTACGAGAACATAGTGCAACATTGAGAGGGACAAATATTATCTATAGATAAAGCTTATGATGACCCTAGTGTGCACAAGATATTACCTACAGGTGAGTTCTAAGTTTAATAAGGAGGTGCGAGGAATGAATGATAATGAGAGGAGTAAACATTAATTATAGATAAAGATCAACAAACATAAAATATCACATAGATCATTAGAAGAATAAAAAGAGGTGAACTTAGTTCTCATTAATTTGTAAGACTTAACCAATACAAGCACTCGTGGAGGGTAAATTTTAGTAGCATGAGTATATTAAAAATGTGTCGACCATTTTACAATATAAAACCAAGATTTAATAGTGAATCAAGCCTATTTTCAATAAATGCACCACTTATTATGGTGGGTATAACTTTAAATTCACTTGCAGTGCTTTACCATTAATTCCTAAATTCTAATAGGATGATTAGATCTAGATTTGATGGCAGGATCCTCTTGGGATACACATGCATAGGGTAATGGAATACATTTTTGACAAGGTTAGAGGGTGGCATGAATCCACATCCTAATGACCAATAGCCACTTATGTTATTAATCACTCTAATAACACCTTTGACTCTGCTCAAATACCTCCAATAACCTTCTTCATATCTAGCTACCACTTGGCACATGGTACTTCATGGTTGGTCTTAAGTGTGGTGCTATAAGAATGCCATGTGTCACTTTGGTGGGCTCTCAATTGTCTTTTAGAGATTTTGGATGGAAGCAACATGATTGTGACACATGGAAGGCTGACACTTATTCTGGGCAAATCAAGAATTTATTTGTGTAGAATAAGCACTGGGACACCATGTGGAAATGGTGAAAGAAGGGTTGTATCCTATGTAATAAAAGGGCAAAAATGTAGGATATTGCACATGGGCACAAAGTTTCATTAGATAGGTGCAGGGAGATCCTTGAACAAGATTACACATGAAGTATTGAGGTATTTGGTGCATCTTTTATGACCTATAACCAATCCTTGCACACTTCCTATACTTTGACCCTTTATAACCCCCAGCCTTGCATCCTTAAACTTGTGTGCCTTTTAACCTATGTGCCAAAAAATCATATACATGGATGTGTATTAAAATCTTTATGAAGGCATGAGACATCACTATACTATTACATAGACTTGTGCTTTTATCTTAGGCTCAGGTGTAGGAGACAAACACCTACACACTTAATGCTTGGATCCCTTGGGCCTTTACAAGTGTATTATCTTTGTAATCCTTGGGAGGCCCTATACTAATCAAGGGGTGACTTAGAAATTCAATATTTTCTAAGTGGGATGAAGTGCATGCACTCACCTTTTCTAGGAAGGAAATAGTTGTTTATTTCCTATATCATAAGATCATGCTAAGATTTGGAGCTCTTAGATCTATTGTTTATGATCATGGGCCCTAATTCATGTCCAACATGATCGAGGCTTGTATGGAGCTATACCAGATCAACCACAAAAAATACTCACCATATCAACCCCAAGCTAATGGGCAAATAGAAGTCACCAAGTGAGAACTAGAAAAAATTCTAATCAAAATAGTGAACAACATTAGAAAAGATTGGATAGAAAGAGTACCTAAAGTAGTTCGGGCATACAATACAACATGGAAGATAACCACATGATTTTATCCATATGAATTTGTGTATGAAAATAAACCTTTGTTACCAATAGAATTTGAATTATGAACATTGAAAATAGCAGTTGATATGAGAATTGATCCTGATGAAGCACATAAAGAAAGAATCATACAACTAACTGGGATGGATGAACTAAGAATGGATGCACTCACTCAAATTAGCATGATCTAGAAGGAGATAAAATAGTGGAATGATACTTACATTAGAGAAAGATAGTTTCAAGAGGGTGATTGGGCACTTCTATTTGATTCTAAATTCTAGGCTTTCAAGGGTAAGCTTAGTACAAGATGGTTGTGTTAGGATAAATTACAACCCAAATTTATCCCCAAATCATATACAAGAGAAACTATGAAACAAATTAATCAAAAATTCTAAAAATAAATATAAAAACATACACATAATAAGAGACACTAGATTTAACATGGTTCACCCAAAATGGGCTACATCCACCAAACTTGTCCAATATATTATTTAAGTAATATAATAGAGAAATAAAATCCTATAACAAACCCTGTTACACATTTCTATGTTTTCTACCTCCACTCTATGTTAATTTTTCTTCACACACATCTCATCTATATCTCAATAAATTTTAGGGTGAAAAACACCTAAACATAACTTCTACCATCATATCTATAAACCTATAATCAATGGCCCAGATTGAATAAAAAATTACAAATATTAAAAGGCAATTTTAATAATAATTCCCCCCTTGAAACCCCTTGTGTGCTATAGGGATACAAAGAATGAGATCCAAACCTGGCTAAAATAATCATCAAAAGTTTAACCTCTAATCTTGGAAGACAATCAGACTCCACACCTAATAAGTTGGGACCATACCTTATCAAAACCATTCACAACAATGGCTCTATCTAGCTTCAACTAATTGATGGCAACAAAAGGACACTTTTAGTCAATTTTCATAGGCTTAAAGGGTATAGAAGATCTCTCAACAAAGAATATTTTATTGATTAGAATCAAGACTAATTTGACTTTGTGTATAAACTTGGTTCTTCCACTAAGATCAAATTATCTTTGAAGTAGACATCTAATAAAGGAGGAGTGTTGAAAACTAGAAAATGGTGGTTCTCCTCCATTCAAAATTCAAAAAATATAAAAATATAAAAAATGATGAAAAAAAGTATAAAAAATAAAAAATACTAAAAGGTGGAAACTAGAAAATGGCACTTTTTAGAAGAAAACTTATGTAATAAATTATGAATTGTTATCAACTAACCTATCTTATCATAAGACACATGGAAACTCTAGGAGATAGGCATGGATTTGTATGACAACGGTATAGTTTTATTTATTTTCATAAAAGTTTAGGCATTTTCTATTTTCTATCATGCATGTATAATCATTAGGCAGTCAACACTTTTTCAAATGGACAATTTTTTAGTGATGTCATGTGGATGTGATGAAGTTAGAATCATCATTGCATTTAAATATTTGATGTGAAGTTGTTTTAAAAAGGAAATTTTTAAAAAGATATGATGTGATGTGAAAATCATTGTAGATATTGCTTTAAGTTCTTCCAATTATGACCCTTACACCACATCATTGATGACGACTAAAAAAGTGCTTTCTTATTAAATCTCACATGCTTTGAAGTTATCCACCATAATTGTTGCCCTAATTTCATGATATATCTTGATTTTCTATTCATTGTTGTTGATTGTTATATAATATCCATAATTTCTTACCTCCTTTGTACCCCATACAATTTTAAGCTCCATTTTTCATAGTGTAATCAGGGTTTTGAGAAAATAGTGATAACTCCAAAGATGGGAAGTAAGAAGAAGAAAAGTGTACTATAATCATCAGATGTGTTGCTATAGGATGAATCAGCTATAGATATTTTGAGTTGGTAGGATGGTTAAATTTTCTAAAAACATTTCAAGGTTTTCAATAAAATATTGTGCAAGAATTCTTTGAAATTTTTGATGAGGATCATTCTATCGTTAGAGGAGAGCACATTATATTGGATTCCTCTATGATTAGTGTACTACATAGAATTACTAAGGAGGGTGTAGTTATCATAAATAAATTAATTTTTGTTGACTTAACTCAAATGTTCATTGAATGAAATGATATCCATCCCAGATTAGCCAAATCCCCACAAGGTTTGGCCTAAATAATTATGAGAGACAACCTTCCACAACCATGGCAGAATGTTGCATTTTGGGTTATAAAGTATTTGACCTATGATGGTCAATTTACTGTGGTTAATGGAGATACCATGTGACTTCTTATTCATTATCAAAAAGGAGCTATTAGAGTAGAATACCAGGTAAATATTCCATCTTTTCTTCACCATGCCCTAATTAATGTTACTTAGAAATAAAAAAGAGGAATTGGGTTTGTCAAACACTATGGTTTCATTAACCTCATCTATTGGCATCATTTTATGCAAAAACCTAAGGGTGAAAAGGCTTGGTTTTCCTTTCAACATAAATCCTCCCAAATATATGTTAAGAAAACACCATTTTCTATTTATCCTCCTCCCACAAAAGCAAAAATTGAGTAAGGCCCATCTTTGGTGGCGTCAACTCCAAAGATGTTGTATTGAATATCCAAAACATGAATGGGGGTTTCATCAAATAACCCTGATCCTCAATTCAATATTTAACAAAGTCATTGACTCATTTTTCATGAGGAAGAAGGAGATGTACAGGAAGATGAAATATTGGGAATCTTAATCTCTCCCATAGAAATTGTAGACGTTGAACAAGTAGCTGAAGAAGAAACCCATACATAATAAATTATAGTTGAAGAAGAAACCCTTACAAAAGAAATTAGGACTTAAGAAGTAGAAAGACCTTTACCCTATATAGTTGATAAGGGTAAATCTCCTTTTATAGAAGAAGGTCCACTTCTCCCTAACCTTCTTATGAATATGAGGAATTCAAACATGCCATGACTCTATCCTGGCATGAAGAAACCATTGATAACAATAGGTAGAATTGGATTTTCATTGCTCAACATTGCAAGGTAAGAATCAAACTATTTCTAATTTATAAATAAGATGTGAATAATCTATTACTCAAATTAGGGCATAAGAAGTAATTATTATAGTAATGAATGATGAGAAGACTAGAATACATAATTTGATGTTTTTCCAAACCTAGGAATTGAGTACTTTACATAATTCCCTTGTCAATAGGGATACACAAATTATTAATTTGTAAAATTTTATTGTTAATAAACATACTCATATTAATAATTTGAAACAATATAATTATTTTTAAAATGCATTGATTGATCAACACACTACTAGAATATAATGTTAGGAATTAAAAAACTTTAAACCAGATTTAATATGACCATAAATCAGATCTAAATTATGAAATGGCATGCATCATAGAAACATTCCTCAAATCATAGATATTATGAAATCATAAAGGGAAAGAATAATACAAAAACACACACAACACAGATCTATTTTGGTTAACCTAATGTGGGCTACATCCACCAAGAAAGTTCTCAATATAAACTATAACCAAAAAATAAGACTACAATGAACTCTCATAAAGAGAAAAAATATCTTGTAGAAAATGTTGCAAAAATAAATGTTGCACTTTCACTTTCACCTGCACTTTATTGTATCTCACACACTGTTATACCATACCTTGCAATAAACACTTGCACTATGTAAAAAAACATTTGCACTTTGACTCTGATCCTCAAAGCCACACTTTGTAAATAAACCATCAACCTCTAAAGGCCACACCACACTTGTATATATAGAAAATTAATTAAAATACATAAAAGGAGGAGAAATTATTCCATGTTTATCCAAGATAAGCATTGTCCACTAAGGACATCTTAGTTTCACCTCATCAAGCTCATCTAAATTCCCACCCAAGAAAGAACATGCCAAGATAGAATCTCCACCTTTTAAGGCCCATTTTCTAACAACATGTGATCACAACCAACTCCTAGAAACAAGGAAGGCATCCCCTTTTCCAATAAACAACTAGCTTCCTCAAAAATAAGGAAAAATCCATCTAACAAGTAACTCCATAAAATATGGAAACATATAAATTAGAAAATACAAAAAATATTCCACTCACATGTGGAGCAAGGTTCCACAAAAGGTGGAGTAGTGAAAACTATGTTCCCCACATTTGTGGAGCTCTCTAGGCCCCAAAAATATACTCCTAAGGTCATGTGATATCCCCAAAGAGCTCCACACTCAACAATTTCTCACTTGGATGTCATTTCTCCTGAATAGAATCTATCACTACTCCATGACCACTTAGGCCAACCAAATTTGAACATGGTCTTAACTTGTCTAATTTGACCACTTTGGTCATCATATCCATAGGATTTTGGCTATTATGAATCTTCTCCAACTACACCAAGTTCTCCTCCAAAGCTATCTTGATGAAGTGATAATGTAACTAAATGTTTTTCATCCTCAACTGGAAAGTGGAGTTCTTTTCCAAATGAATAGCACTTTGACTATCACTATGTAGTCTCCTAACTTCCTGATCATACCCTAACTCTAAAAACAACTCATGTAACCAAATTATCTCCTTGTTAGACTCTATGACATAAATATACTCTACCTTATGGTTGACAAAGACACAACCTTTTGTATCTTATAAATCCAACTAACCATTGTATCTCCAATAGTAAATATATATCCTACCATACTCCTCTTTCTATAAATATCCCTTGCCATATCTGAGTCCACTTAACCATGAAAAGTGGTATTTGATCTGCCATAACATAATACAACATCAATGGTTCCTCTCAAATATCAAATAATCCATTTCATTACCTGCCAATGCTCATAACCTAGATCACTCATATACCTTCTCACAACTCCTATTACTTGGGTAATATCTAACCTAGTACAAATGATGGCATACACCAAGCTACCAACTACCGATGAGTAAGGTAACTTAGACATATTAATATTTTTAGCTTCCATCTTGGGATTCTGCTCTTTTGATAATCTAAAGTGGCCTGCCAAAGAAGTACTAATAGATTTAACATCCATCATGCTAAACCTTTCCAAGACTTTCTTCACATACTCTGATTGGGATAAGATTAGATTTCTCTCCTTCCTATCATTAGAAATCCTCATACTAAGGATTTTCTTTGTAGCACCCAAATCCTTAATAGAAAAGGAGTCACTAAGCTACTTCTTGAGCATATGAATATGTTGTATTTTATTTCCTATAACTAACATGTCATCAAAATACAAGCATAATATAATAAAGGAACCGTCATCAAAATGTTTGATGTACATATAATGGTCAGAATAACACTTTGATATTCTTGTTCCAACATAAAACAATCAAATTTCTTATACCATTACCTTAGAGCTTATTTCAGACCATACAAGCTCTTATTTTGTCTATACACATAATTCTCCTTCCCTTTGACCTCATATCCATGTGGCTGCTTTATTTACAACTCTTCATCCAAATCACCATGAAGAAAAGTAGTTTTCACATCTAACTATTCTACGTGACAATCCACAACTATAACTAAACCAAGAATAGTCCTAGTAGAAGTCATTTTTACAATAGGAGAGAAAATTTCATCAAAATCAATACCTAATTTTTGTGTAAACCCCTTGATCACCATCCTAGCCTTATACATTTTTCTCCCTTCATCCTCTTATTTTATTCTAAAGATATACTTGTTTGTCAATGCACTCTTGCCCTTGGGTAGCCTTACCAAATTCCACATTTGGTTCTCCATTAGAGATCTATGCTCCTCATCCATGGCTTGTTCCCATTTCATTTTTGCATCTACCTACATTGCTTCCTCATAACACTCTGGTTCTCCATTATCAATGAGTAATAAATAATTCAAAGAAGGAGAAAAATGTTTAGGTGCTCTTCTTACCCCAGAAGACCTTTTTACCATAGGAGTCTGGGGTCCTTGTGTAGAAGTTTCTTAGACTAAATCATTGGATACTTTTCCATTCACAATGTCATCTAATAGTGTGTACTCTTTATGTTCTTATTCTTGTTCTTGTTCTTGAAACTGATCTTTATACATGACTTTGTCATTAAATACTACATCTCTAGATTGAAATATTTTATTATCTTTAATGCCCCATGATATAAACCAAATTCATCCTCACAATATCTAATAAATGTGCATTTTTATGATTTAGCCTCTAACTTGGTCCTATCATCTTTAATGAGAAAAAAAGCCTCACATCCAAATAATCTATGAAAATAATAATCAACATTCTTACTAGACCAAGTTTATTCAAGAATGCCTCCATCCAAAGGCATAGAAGGTCCTTTGTTAATTAGATATACCATCATGCTAACTACTTATGCTCGAAACTTTAAAGGCAACCCTACATGTAACCTCATGTTCCTAACACATTCGATTATTATTTTGTTCATCTTTTAGAGACCCCATTATATTGTGAAGTTATTAGAACTATCCTTTCCCTATGGATTCCATTATTAGAACAATAATCAAAGAAAGCATTACTACAATACTCACCTCCATTATCTGATCTGAGACGTTTCAACTTGAGACCTATTTCATTCTCAACCAAGGCTTTTCACTTCTTAAAAGTGTTAAATAAATAAATTAAAGTTATTTTTAATGCAATAAACCCAAAATTTCCTAGTTGCATCATCAATAAAAGTAACATAATAATTGGATCCACCAATAGAAAATACCTGAGCTGGTCCCTATACATCTTTATGTACCAACTCTAACTTGTGCTCTTTTTTGTGGGTCCAACCTTAAAGAACTTAACTTGCTTATATTTTCCATATACACAATTTTCACAAAATCCAATATCTATGTCTTTTAATCCAAGCAACTTTTCTTTTAAGATCTCCATGCCCTTATGGCTCATATGATCAAGCTTGTAGTGCCACATAGTTGCATCTCCATCTACAACAACTAAATCATAAGAATCAACACTACTAGTCAAATATAAAGTACCAACTTTATTACCTCTCAAGATTATAAAACCACCTTTGGTAACTTTCCAAGAATCTATAGTAAACAATACTAAACATCCCTTACTACCCAATTACCACACTGAAACCAAATTTTGTCTCAACATAGGCACATGTCTAACATCCCTGAGTATCCATGTGTTCCCATTCTGCATCTTAACTTGAACACAACCTTTTCCTAATATCTCACATGGTTCATCATCACCAAGATAAACATGTCTTAGATTCTCTTGAACATAATCAATAAAATAATGTCTATGTGGGGTGGTATGAAAATAACCCCTTGAATATAATACCCAAGACTCAGAAAAACTATCCATAGAAAGAATTAAAGCATCCTGACATGATTTACTTGATGTCACATTTACCTCATTCATTTATTCCTTATTGGCATTCTTATCCTAAAGTGACTAACAATCCTTATTTGAATTTCCACTCTTGCCATAATGCCAGTTTATCATCTTGGATCTAGATCTAAACTTAGATCTACCTTTTGACTTTCCACGATTGCTTTTTTCTTGTCCTTTTTCCTCCCTCTAGTATCAACAAAGAAATAATTACCTAAAGATGATTCACCAGTGCTTTTGCTTCACATTTCCTTACTAAAAATCACACCTACAACATCCTCAAAATTCAAGCTTCCCTTGACATGGACTACATTACTCACAGCCATAACCAAACTATTCCAACTACCAGGAAAAGAACATAAGATTAGCAAAGCTCTAACTTCATCATTAAACTTAATTCTAACTAAAATGAGTATACTTAAAATTGTATTAAAATCATTAATATGATTATCAATTGAACCATTCTCAAACATTTTCATGTTAAATAATCTTTTAATAAGAGAAATTTTATTATAAGTTGAGGGTTTCTCATAAAACTTTCTAAGTTTATCCATGAGATCTTTTTTGGTTTTCTCATCAAAAATATTAAATGCAATAGAAGATTAAGACATAGACAAATGGATCCCAATGCCTTCCTATCAAGTAATGACCAATCCACATCACTCATACTTATAGGTTGTTCTACTTTCCCTTCCAAGGGGAGATGTAGCTCCTTTTGACATAGGTAATCTTCTATCTACATTTTACACAAACCAAAATGCCTAGTATAAAAATTCTCAACCTTGAATCTAATATCTTCTCCCATAACTCCCACTCAAGATAATAGCCTTCTTATGATTTACCACTTTAGTAAACCACACAACTAATGGCTCTGATACTAGTTGTTAGGGATTAAAAAACTTTAAACTAGATTTAATATGACCATAAATCAAATCTAAATTATGCAATAGCATGCATCATAGAAACATTCCTCAAATCATAGATATTATTAAAGCATAAATGGAGAGAATAAGATAAAAACACACATGCACAACATGGATCTAGCATGGTTTACCCAATGTGGGCTACATCCACCAAGAAAGTTCTCAATATAAAATATAACCAAAAAACAAAACTACAATGAATTTTCACAGAGATAGAAAATCTCCTATAGGAAATGCTTCACAAATAAAATTACACTTTCACTTGCACCTGCACTTTACTGTATCTCACAAGATAATATACCACACCCTATAATAAACACCTACACTTTGAAAAAAACATTTGCACTTAACTCTGATCCTCAAAGCCACACCCTACAAATAAACCATCAACCTCTAAAGGCCATACCACACTTGTATATATAGTAAATAAAGGAAAATCTGCAAAAAGAGGAGAAATTTCACCATGCTTATCCAAGATAAGCATCTTCCACTAAGGACACATTAGTTTTACCTCATCAAGCTCATCCAAAATCCCACCCAAGAAGGAAAATGCTAAGATAGAATCTCCACCTTTTAAGGCACATTTTACAATAATATGTGATCACAACCAACTCCTAGAAACAAGGAAGGCATCCCATTTTTCAATAAAAAACTAGCTCCCTTAAAACAAGGAGTCAACATGAGAAAAATTCATCTAAAAACTAACTACACAAAATATGGAAACATATAAATTAGAAAATACAAAGAATATTTCACTCACATGTGGAGCAAGGTTCCACAAAAGGTGGAGTTGGTAAAATTGCACTCCCCACATTTATGGAGCTCTCTAGGCCCCAAAAATATACTCCTAAAGTCATGTTATAGCTCCAAAGGGCTCCACACTCAACATACAATATCTCACCACTTAGACTGCTAAGTTATAAGCCTCTTTACAAGCCATGCAAAGGGAGATGAGGGAAATAGTTGTACAAATTGAAAGACCTATAGGGGTTATTCCTTCTTTCCCCCTTCCACTCCATGAAATTATTTAATTTTGGAATAAAGCCCAATGAAAAAAATTAGAAATTAGAAGAATAAAATGTTAATATTAAAGTAGAATCTCAGTAGTATCTATAAAAAGCTCAAACTTCGATTTAGAATATTTATGCAATTTTTGAAAAAAAATTATCATGCAAGCAACCTTCCTATGCCTATGTTTTTTTATTCATGAACAATTCTAAAAATGGAAGATACAGTTGATTTATCTTGTATTTACTTATATTATTGAGAATGAACACATGTTTATGGATTCTTTTCTCAAATGTACCATAGAAAGACAAGATGAAATTTATGAATTCTATATTTTTAACATGATATTGGGTTATCAATCTAGTTATCTAGTGAACTTATTTATAGGGGAAACATAATTGTGTACTTCCCTCTCTACCATTCAAAATCAAATAGCATGGTAACAAGCTCACAATAAATTTCTTGAAATGTTGAACACCATAGGTCTATGTATGAGAGGTCAATTTATAGAGGCTCATAAGCTTCTTGCTAGTTTTTAACCCATGTACCATATGTACATGAAAAATAAATACCATGGATTATTGAGAGCCAATGTACCATCTTTTAGATGTTTTATGATCTAATATTCTACCAACTCCATCAATGCAAGCATAGCCAAGTGGAAAGCTTTATCTATTGCTTTAAAACATAAGGAAGTTATGAGTCCTACCACCATCAGGTGGAGTCTTTAGAGAGCTCAATAAATTGTAGAGATTATCACTCAACTCTTGGATGAAGGAGGATCAGATGTATATATTAGAATGAGATCTAGACCTCCAATTATTCTCTGTCTTATGTCCCCCTGGTAAGTTTGGCATAATCAGGTAGAATTTGAATTTTAGGCATGGCTACACACAATATTAAGATATTATGGATTCTTGCCCATAGGTCATCATGATTGTGGGAATTATTTTCATATTTATGATCTCAATCAGTAGTTAGAATCTAGACTTTCATATTGAAGACTAGTTCTTCCACTAGGTTTGTAAGAGTACTTACAAAAGGTAAAGTGTGGGGGGAAAATGATGAGCATTCCATATATCTCATTATATCTAATACAAACTATCCATAAGTGTTTCCTTCTGGTTATATATTGCATTACATTTAATAGTTATAAGGTCTTATCTAAGTAGGAAATGAATGCAATTATCCTTTGTTTGTATGTGATATATTTTTGATTCTTTATGTTGTTATTGTGTTTAACTTTGATGAACTAGAACAATTTTGTGTACATAAATACATCCCTATGGTGGGATCATTTTGAGAAGACATCAAATAGTTTTGGCAACCTTTTTGGGCAATAGTTCTGAGGATTTAGTGAAGAATACATCAATCTCCAAAGATAGAATTCTTTGAATATGTCCTAAAGATGTTTTGAAGGCAATCTAAAGATGATCTAAAGACCTATACAAAGTGCTCCGAAGACACCCAGAAATGTTCTAAAGATGTCCAGCTAGATCCTACAGATCAAGATAATAATTCTAAAGATATCTATTATATATAAATAAACTTTTCATATTTAGATTTCTTATTTTTAGACATTACTATTCATAGTAATGGTCTAAAATGATCTCGATATATTTTTACTTCTATTTTTTAAAACTGAATAAATCTCTTCAGATCTATGTTAGTTATTTTCCATCTATTATTAGTTGAGTCAATTCTAACACTTTACTATAAACATGGGATTTGATTCTTAGATCATCTATATTTTGAATAAGTATATTTGGTCATTTAGATCACTAAATTTTGTATTCTATGAATAGATATTGAGATGTGCTTTAAATGCATGTTTCCTTCTCATTCTAGAGGGAGTTAGAAAGTTAGTTAATCATTGAGTTAATAAAAAGCATTCTAGTGTAGTTTCACATATCTGTATATGTTCCTTTGATAATGAAATAAAGTTAAACACTCCTTTTCATTACTAAGTAAAGTTATTCTTTTTTTGAGGAAGGAGCAAGGACCCAATTCTCTCCAAAGATCAGGACAAATTGATATTTTTAGTTTATATTTTACAAGTATTTCTTTAATCTAGGAATAATTCATTCACTGCAAAGTGTGATTTCCTTTTCAATGTAAGTGTGATTTCCTTTTCAATGCAAGTATGATTTTCTTTTAAAAAGTAAAGTGTGAATTTCCTTTAATTCAATTTTGTTTCCATTACATGAAGATCTTGTTTTCAATTTAATGCAAGCAAGTTTTCTTTATGCAAGAGTGTGTTTTTCAATTTCATATAAAGTAAAGTTTTTTAATTCATCTCATATTTAGAATTTATCAAGAGCTATTTAAGTGACAATAGATAGCATCCTCACATTGTAAAATATCACACTGTCCCACCCATTTAATAAATTTGAGTGAGGACACCATAATTTCTTATGCCAAATTTTTAAGTTTTAGATGTTGATGGTGTGAATGCCATAAGATATATTCAGTTAGCAAACCTTCTAGATTTACTTTTTTCAAAAATAGAGTTAGAGTCTTATTTATTATTCTTAGGATTTAGATATCACAATAGAAGTAAACCCCCTAAATATTAAACTATAAACTCCAATATCCAATGGTCTCATTACATATAGCCTTGGACACTAACACTAGTAGAAAATGACACTAATATATTAATTGGTTAAATTAGAGGTATAGTGATAGCCTATCAACATCTAGTGAGAATGCACTTTCAAAAAGGCAATTTTAAATAGGCAACCACCAATAGACTCCATAAGGTTAAAAAATAAACTTCAAAGTTAAAAGATGGTCCATGTTTTCAATTTTAAAATGGGTCATATTGTGTAACACATCTCACATTCTATATTTACATCACATTATTCCTAATATACCCTTGTTATCTAATCACATCATTGATCACATCTACCTACTTAATTATCCTTTTTATTATTTTTTTATTTTAATTGTAATACCTCAAATAGGACTAGGTTTCCCTCATAAACATTCATTCAAATTTTCTCACCACACCATCTCATTATCATACTAGTCATGTCATTAGTTGGTTATGAATTCTTACATTGTATTTTAGAATAAGCACTAATTTTGAGTCATCATTCTTAATAGATTTTGAAATTTCATTTATCCAGCAAGTAATTTTTTTATTTTTTGGACTTCACTCATCTTACATAGGACATTTGACATGCTCAAATATTTTTATTTATGTTTGACTCGACATGCTTGTCGTACATTTTGATTTATTTTTTCATTTTCAGTCATTTATGTTTTATTCATGGTTCATTTGACATGCATGCCTTAAATTTTAATTTACATTATCATTTTCAATCATTTTGTTTTATTTGTGTCTTGATTTAACATGTTTATCTTACATGGTATTACAATCATTTAATTCAATATCTTTGTTTAATTTTTCCTTACATTGATATAACATTTACCTATAATGTTTTCAAAAAAATCTATTTTTACATGGTTTAGTATGTTATATATTCATTTTTCATCATTTGTTCATACATGTGTATAGTGTAAAATTAGAATGTGAATTAAAATACAATATTGTATTGTAACTCTTCCTAAACTACACTAACCTTTATGATAGAGTAGTAACAATAAAATAAATCTAACTAGATGGCATACTTACAAAACATGAAGTGTGTGTTCATCACCTTCTTTATTATGTCATCAAAGGTAGATTGGTTCTTTCTTGCTTGATGTGGGTGATCAGATATTATCCAAACAAAGGGAATTAGCTCATATGTGATTGTAAATGGATTTTATCTCAATGGATTCACAAGCATAATTTCATAGAGTTTTGATATCTTGAAGGTTTATGCTTTAAATGGAAGATTGCATGCCAATTTATAGGTTTGAGTGTGATGAGATGAACATTTGATAATAATCTAAATTTGTTGAATTATTGAAATAATCAACGGTTGAATTTGAGTCCTCATCCCAATGGATGATGACTAATTCCCATGTATTGAGAATAAGGGGGGGAGTTAATTGGTATTTGGGTGACTCAACATGAATGGGTTAAGGTACTTGAAAAGTCAAGGGATGACTGACAAGTTAGTTAAAATGTTCTAAGATGATTCATGAGGTGGTTGAGTAAATTGAGGAAGTTGGTTAGATGAGTCAATATTTGGTTGATATAAATGTGGAAGATGTTTGAATGAGGTGGATAATCTAGATTTAATTAGTTTTGGAGGAAAACATGTGTGCATGATTTAATTAATTTATTATGAATTAACCAACTATTCAATATTTGGATGGGAATGATGTTAATATGAATTTAAATTAGTTATGGTAAAGATTTATCATGTCAAATTTAATTTTGACATTAAATGGTGAAATTTAGGTGTCTACAATTTTTCCTCTTTGAAATGGTGTCACAAAGCAATGCTACCTCAAATAATATAAAACAAGGTAGATTGTTGATGATTATGAAGAATAAAGTTTCCCTAGGTAACTAGCAATGAATGTGATGATGTCCCCTCAAGTTTTTGTGTGGGAAAGTGTATGAATGCTTGAAATGATTTAAGGGAAGATGAATATATGAAAGGAATAATTACTATTAATAATGGAGATACTTGTCTCAATACAAGTACTTGCAACATTTTATGGATCACATGTAAGAGTATTTTCCTCTAGAATTTAAAAACTAGAGATATAGATTGTAAAAATAATATTTTCCATTCTTAAACTACACGTTTGGAGGGTGTTCAATGAATCAGGGTTCTCAAGAGTAGATGCAATAACAATATATTGAGATGATGGTAACTTGTGGGCCATAAAATTAAAAATATAGATTGTCTAATGTGTGATAAAAGTTTTAAAAAATTATAGTTATAAGAATTGATAAATATGTTTAATATTTTGATTAAATGATGGTATAAAATGTGGATGAAATGACTTGAATGGATGATGGTGGCTGAATTAACCCTAGATACCCCATATACCTAAATGTTTCCTAAATTCTTTTAATAGAGATGAGGTTGGTGTATTTCTCCCAATGTGGTAAGAGATGTAAAGTGATTATGTAATGTAAAATTGACCCACTTATGCTAATGATTTCATGTTGTGATTAGATGAGATGTTGGATTGATTTTCCCTAAGAAATGATATATGTAAGGAATGGATTGGTTTTTGATATATCCTAAGATAAGTTTTATGCTCTAAAGTTCCCCATGAATTAGGTTTTATAGGATCACATGTGGAAATGATATATCACATTTAAAATCTATGATCTTGGATAGGTTAACTAATTCACTAATTGATTGATTGATTAATGGAGAAAGGATGGATATTGTGATGTTTTTGGTCCCAATCGATAGGTGTGAGAGATTGAAAGGAAGGAGTAAGAAACTATTATGGATGACTGATGTGCAAGCATAAACAAATAAGTTAATGTATGTCTTAGATTAATGATGATTAATCACATGATTGGATAGCATGGATTTTATTTATGGATGGAAGATGGAGGGGATGTATGGGATGTATGGGGGGGGCGGGGGGGTGGGGGGGCGGGGGAGGGGGTTAATATTTGTTTTTTACTTTTAGATGATTAGAAAAGGTGAGGAAAATGAATTCATAATAATCAAAATTGTGAATTTCACATTGATTGTGGTGAATTTGTTGAAAATAATGGTGGATACATTGAAAAACTAAAATTGTCAATAAATGAGTCAAATTTATTCATATGGGTGGTGAATTTCTCTAAATTTTAGTTAGATAGAAGTGATTAAGCTTGATAAATTGATGTGCTTTGTTATGGGATTATGAATTTTAATGAGTGTATTTGAGATGGATAATGAACATGGAATGATTAACATGGTGTCCATTTGAAATGTGTTAGGAGAGATAACATGGACTACATCTTCATAGTATGGGTTAGATTTATTAGCATGATATGATTTCTCCAAAGAGTATGCCATAGTGGCCTTGTTTGAGATGAGACATAGATGCTCCATCTAAGGATGTGCATATATATATGTATGAAAAGGGAGATAGCTTGGATAGCTACATTATATATGCTTTGTTTGTATTTATAACAAGATTTCCAACATTAGTTTTGATACAAAATGATCAACCTTTATTTTTATATTGTTAATGGTAATATGCACCAATGGTATGGTTAAAACATGATGACTATTATGTTATACTTGTAAGAAATGATAGATTCAAAAGTGCAAGACTTAGTGCATCGTGATATGTAAGATAATAATAACACCATTCATAATGTGCATAGTGATCTATACATAAGAAGCAAAAATGAAACAATATAAATACTTTACAGCAATGAAAACCATGTAAGTAAAAAAATAAGGAAGTGAATAATCAACTATACAAGTAGGTAAATACATAAGATGTACAAATATAAAAACAAATTACTATAACCAAAAGCAAATGTCTTTTTTGGATGTCCTTGGTTAGACTATAATCCTTTGGCATGAGATATATTTGGCAATGTTGAATCATCTGATGTGTAAGGGATAATTAGGGTATGTAGTTAATGAAAAGATATTTTTATTTTTTTGGGATTTTTTTTGTAATTTTTGAGATTTTATTATTTTATTATTTTTTTATTTATTTTTAATGAATTGTATGTACAAGGGATACTAGAAAAGTGAAAAACATGTTATAGGACAAAGGAAGGGAGTGGTAGTGGATGGAAGGGATATATTATAGATGGATTATGGATGAATATGAATGGATTGGAGTAAATACAATAACTATAGTGAACACGTGATGTAAGAACCAAGTGTCTAGTCATAAGAGTATAATTGCAAGGATATATGTTTACAAGAATAGGTCTCAAGAAGTTTCCACTTCTTTATCAAGGTAAAAATTTGGAAGAAGGATGGTTCTATGATGGGCAATATTAGATTAATAAGGATGGGTTTTGATGGATTTGGGATGAAATGGATAAGGATGAGTTTGGATAAGTAATGGAATAAATGAATAAAGATGGGTTTTAATAGGTATATGATGGATAAGTATGGTTTAGGATAGTGTATTATATATATGGATGGTTTAGGATAGATGTAGGATGGGTAAGGATGGTTTAGGATAGGTGTATGATGGGTAAGGATGGAGGGATGATTTAGAATGCATAGGATTGAAATGGAATGAGTTTGCCCCTAAGTGTAGGGTGATTTTAGAAAATTGATTATTTTACACATGATGTCACAAATGTTTTTCCATCATGATAGTTTCCCAAAGTGACATAAGAATGGTTTTCACTTTTGGATAGATTATTTCTCTTTTCATTTTCTCTTCTATTTATTTTTTTGGTATGATTATTTTGTTTTTGGCATCTCAAATATGGAAGTGTGTGAGATGCATGATGTTGACCCCTATTGATATTTCAAGTATGTTATTCATAGATGTCTTTATTAACTTATTTGATTTCTATGTTAGCTTCTTCTAAATATACTAAGATATTATCAAAACCCCTATGATAAAGTGTGTTGCCAAATCGGGTGAAGTAGATAGTATGTTGGATGAAGGATGTGTGTTGAGTAGATGAAGTATTTGGAGGGATGGAATGAAAGTGGGGATAAGTATATGTGTCATGATGTAAAGGGTGATTGAGACCAAAAATATCACATTCAACAAAATTGAGAGTAACTACAAGTTGGATGACTTGGTAATTCACTTTTTCTTCAATGGTGCCTTCAATATGTGATGGGGATCCACCATGCAACTATACTAATGAATGGGGTAGATTAATTTTTCCATCCATTAGTTCCCTATAAAAAATTTCACCAAGAGAATATTTTTTATTATTTTGATTGTGATTTGGATTTAGATTGTCCAATAGCCCTTGAACGAGGTTTTCACTAAGGGACTTGTATTTTTGTGTTTTTGGACTTTGATTTGGATTTGGATTACAATTTAGATTTTGATCATCTGATAGTGCCTCAAAGAGTTTTTCACTATGGGACAATGATTTCATATTTGGATTTTAGGATTCATATTGATTTGAGAACACTTGTTATTCAAAATATGTATATGTTTTTATGCTCTTATAACTAGAGCCTAGCTAGGAATTCTATGATTATTTGATCATCATGGGAGGAAACTAGCAGTAAGTTTTTTGGTCCTGATCAAAGGCTGCAAGATATTTAACACTCCTCATAAGGACTATGAATAGATCCTATTTTAATTACAGATGAAGTTTCCTTAGAAATCATAAAATTATCATTAACATCTTTACATTTATTCTCAAATGGTTTTTATCATATGTTGTGAGGTCCATAATTTACTTTGAAATGGATGGGTTCTATAATTCCTTGCTCATGGATTTCATTGTCTAAAACTACCTATGTCACTTGGGGTGTATATTATAGGGTGATGAGGGATTTATCATGTGATAATATGTTGGTGAATGGATAATTAGTAATAGGTTTATTTGGTTGAAGGAGGCTTGGTCTAAGATAGAATCTTGTTTAGAAATGGAATCTTACTAAAAAAATGGGATCTTTGTCAAAAAAGGGATCTTCATCAAAGATAGGTTTTTGGTTGAAGATAGGCTCTTGGGTAAATATAGACTCATAAAAAATAGTTTCATTGAAAATTTATGGTATACCATGGTTATTAAATATGGGTTAATCAACTATGGATTGGATAAAAATTTGTGGATTAAATGGAGTTTTGTCAAAAATGAGTGAAAGGTTATAACCCTAACTTAGAAATGGAGTATCTTGATTAGGCTCAGGAAAGACATTTTAACATAGCTTAAAGCTATGATTTTGGAATGTGGATACACTTCACTTTACTGCAAGGTCCCCTTTGTCAATCAAATCTTGGATATAATTATTTAGTCTCGTATAATGACTAGTGGAATGACCTTCAATTTTGTTATAGTCATAATATTCATTAGTTATATGCCACTAGGGTTTTGGGATGATTTCATCAAAATGTTTGGTGTTGATAAATATGACCATGTTCGTAATGACCAAATTTTGAAAGAATACATCATATGGTTCTCCAAAAGGAGTAAATTTTCATGTCCATGTTGACCACTAGGCATGGTAATGTTTGTAATATGTTGGGTGTTTTATATTTTTTATGGCTTTTGGTATGGAGTGATACTAGATGGTAGGGGTGTTATAATTGGATTCCCTTTGCTAATTGTGATGAAGGATGTTAGACTTAAGGTTATAACTAGTGGATGGAATACTTGGCAGATTTTGGATAATAGGGTTGATAGCAGTAGGTTGATGTTGATGTGGAATGGTTTAGGTTTAAAAATAAAGTGTAAGTTTATCCCTTAAATATAAGGCTCATAGCAAGACCTCACTCTTGTTGGCTAGAATATATTTTGTGATTTGAAAAGGGTAAAAGTTGGCTCTAGGGATACCTTCTTCATATTCAACATTATCTTTGATCTCAATACGCTTTTCTTGATTTTTGAGTGAAAAGGGGAATTATTAAAAGTCTCCTCTCTAAACCTATTATTGTTCAATAAAGCCATTTGTCTTGTGATGGGGTACATTGCTAAAAAAGCTTGACTCAAAAATAAAAGATGAAAGACCAAGACCTAAAATAACTATGATTGACAACATTCTTTTGAGTATGTGACTTTAGAAATTTATTGATTTGTAGATTTCTAAAATGATTTTTTTTTAATTTAGAACTCAAATATTTTTTCAATCAAAATGTTTTTAGCATGTGGTTTTCACAAGGGAGAAAAACAAACAAGTTCCAACTTTAAACACACACAATTCAAAAAAAGGGATTAAAATAGGATGAAGGACTTGAAAAAAAATTAGGCTTTCCTTGATACTATTAAACCCTGAATTTCTATATTAAGGTTATCTAAGGTTAAAGGGGATAGAGATATCCTAAGGTATAAGGGTGATAAATTATCTCTATAGTAGGCTAATTAGATTCTAAACTTAGATATAACATATGTTAAATTTATTAAATTGAGATAAGATAAAAATAGTAAGTACAATTATTCTAGATATATAAATTACAAAGAAATAAAGTAATTAGTTGGTATTGATTCTAACATAGTTTTGGATCTTGAAAAAGTAGAAAGTATACTAGAATAGAGTTCTTGAATAGTCACCAAATCCTAGATTGAATACATTTAAAGCCATAGACACTAGCATCATCCTTGGATGATTGTGTCAATTCTACTATCTTAACCTGATGTAGGTGTCTTATATGGGATACATTGTAGAAAATGATGCAACCACCTATATGCTTCTAGGTTTGTCATTGCCTTCACTTTAATGCATTCAGATCTAGGTCATGGAATATCACTTCTCATGACATTGGGGGGAATGGGTTAGTGTGCACATGGTTTTAGTCTAACCCCAAAGACCCCTTTGTTAATGATCACTACCTACATAGCCAATACTCGAAAGAGGGCCTCAAACTAATGTAATTCTCCTACGTGTTGGCTTGTGTGTGAATCATGCAATATGTGGAAATAAATTACAACAATGACCTAACTTGTAACCTATAAAATTGAGCTCTTAGTTTGACCATTTAGTACTTCAAACCTATGTGTGTATTGCTCCTATGATTGATATAAAAATAAGAAAAAATAGAAAAGTTTTTTCTTTATCGAGTGCTTGATTAAATGATTTGATAAATTACCTGGGTCTATTGTAGATGTTTCATAGGTGAGGAATGACTAAGAGTTGATATTGTATTTATATCAATACCTTTAGAGAAATAAATTACATTAAATCACTTAGGCTAACCATTAGGATACATTTCATTTTAAAATTATATGTCTTTATGGCACTGGACACTTGTGTCAAAACAAGACACATATGTTGATGCAAGTGTCTATCTAAGATGCTAGTGTCCAAGAAAGAGGAAAGTAGTTACAAAATAAAAACTTACAAAGGTGGAAGATAAGCATGATTTAATAATTTTGGGCATGATATAAGGTCTAGGTCATCAACATAATACTATTTAGACAAAGAGAGGCTAAGGGGCACAAGATAAAGCAGATGCAAGACTTTTGAAAGTAGGAAAGGCCCATAACTAAGAAGAATAGACAAGGTCTAAGTATTCCAAGTATACAAGACTGAGGTGTTATATAATCCATAATTATCATCTAAATTTACCCCGCACCCTTTAATATAGTAATTAAATTTTTAGTTTAAAGGAGAATAAATACATATCTAGATGTGTATAACACACCTTATCTTTGATTAAGTCCAACTTGAGTTCTTTGATGGTGACTGACTTGAAACTAAGATCATGTTACAATACATAATCAGTGCATATAATCTAAAATTTAATGCATTTTAAATTATTTAAATTGAAAGAGAAAGGCTTAGGATTACACCTATGTATTGATGTATCTGATTTGCCTATTGGAAAGTTGATTTAAAAGATGTATCATTGTAAGGATCTGAAATTGAGATTAAGATAAATATATATAAATATAGAAACTACATATATCTAAGGAGATATATAGAAAGAGAGATTGGAAGGCACATGCCCACAACCTTAGATAAAAGGTGAGTTATCACCCAACAGTTAAGATTAGTTTAATCATGTAACCCAATCCTACTTATAACCTGGTGAGCATGAGTGAATAAAGTCAACTCATACTATAAAAATGGTGAGGTTGGATGATACAATCAATTAAAACCTAAAAAATTGGAAATATTAAGTTATTTAATCACCTAAACCATACCAAAATCAAACCAACTACTATAGTAAATTAACTCAATACAATTTATAAAAGTCCAACTTAGTGGGTAATGACAGTCTTTGAGTGTGTTTTTAAATCTGAAACCTAATTCAGATGTTGAAATATTAGGTGCACATTGCATAACATATTCACCTTAGATATGTATTATACTAAAAGTATGTATAATAATGGTACCAATGTATATAATTATTCCACAACTATGAATTTAAATTATATAATTGTGTGTTTTGGCTAATTTAGAAACTATGTAATTGTGAATAACATGCTTCTAAAGCATGCCCCCACTAAATTTGGGTGTGTTGAATAATGAATAAGTGTGGAGAACATGCTTCCAAATCATGCCCCCATTGAATTTAAAATTGTGAATGTGTGGAAGCCATATGTTTATGGCATGCCCCCACTGAATCTAAAAATTATGCCAAATGCTAAATAAGTGTTGAGAACATGCTTCCAAAGTATGCCCTCGTTGAATCTAAAACTATGCCAAATGTAAAGATCATGATTATATGACATTACCCCATTGATATGCCCCCCGCTTTAAGGTGAGGGAAGAATATAAACTAGTATTTATCTCACCTTAAAAAGAGAAGAAAATAAATAATATATGAATGTAACCATGTAGCATATATAATAACATGCCTAGGTAAATTTAGCATTAAAGTGCATATAACAATGTGATCACATAAAGGCTGAAGATGCATGATAAATATCATGGAAACATATATATAGTAATAGTACAATATCAGCAAGTAAATCAAGAACACACATAAGAGCACTCAAAATCAAGTCAACATACAATGGTCTTAGGAGAATGCAAATAGGTGGCATGTTCAAATGGCACACAATCAAAGGAATATAAATCATTAAAATGTATATAAAAGTAAGGACAACATATTTAAATGTCTGTATAACAAATAATTACATGTTCAAATTGTAAATAAAGGACATGTTGACCAAATTTGACCCTGTAGGTCAAATTAGGACCCCTTTAGGTAAAAACTTGATCTTTAGGTGTTTCCAGGGGTCTAGTATTATGTCATAAGGTGTATTATAATATTTTTATGTTATTTCATTTCATATTAACCTTGGTCTTAGTCATTTTAATCCTTGTCTTTTTGAGCCATTTAAAGGTCATAAAAGGAGCATTTAATGAATTATATGACCTCATTGGGTAAAGTGAAGGTGTAAAAAGTTGATGTTATGTGTCATGTTTCCTATTATACCTTAATCAGATATTTATAACTAAAAATTGGTAGGCTCTTCAAAAGAAACAATAGCTTTCTTAGAAAAAGGGGAGTTTCCTTGAGGTGTATAGACTTGTATAGCCTCATATAGCTAATGACACTTCAAGAGCGTCATTTAATCTTCCACACAATTGTTTCAGTGATAAATTTGATCAAAATATCCATTAAACTAATAAAATAGCTTCTCTCTTCTTCCACTAGGCTTTGCAAGCAAGAATGGCCCTCAAGTTTTTAGATGGTACAGCCAATAGGGGAGGTTTCAGACAAATTGATTCTAAAGGTGTCTTCTACAATCAGTATAATTCCATTTTATGTTTCATTGTAGAAGAATGGTGTCATGTGCTTTATGAACCATTCCTAAGAATTTGACCTATCTAATTTGCTTCTTAATCTATGAACCCTATAGTTTTTACTTTCATTTAGATGATTCTATACAATCCACTTACTAGAATTGACTTCATAGGAAATAGACATATTCACTTCATGTGCTCCATGTTTGGTTTAGTGTTTTAATGTGTCTAGATAAGCCAAGTAGCTCAGGTCACAAGTGAAGACACCTTTATATCTTACAAGTAAGTTTCCACTATCTATATAATTTTCATGCTTTGGTAGTGACTTCAGAGAGTTGTGATAGGTTCATTCCCATATTTTCAATATATATATTTTCCATTCACCTTTAAATATCTTTCCCAAAATTAATATTCATGATATTTCAGTCACAAGCACCATACAATAGGTCTGCACTATGACTGTCATACACAGTCAACTAGGTGAGTTGTGCAAAGATATTAAACACATTCATGGAGAAGTTATTATGGTTTAAAAGTTTTTAGAATGCTCTTAAAATGTGAAAAAATAAATATAATCCCTTTAAATTGGCATAAAGAGGGACTATGACAGTCAACTCAGTCACTCACATAGTTTTTTGCCATTGGCATACCACTACATCTGCCTACAGAAGGTTTCAAATATTGAAATGAGGTGTGAAAGCTTGCCTCAAGATCTTTGATATCATAATATATCATTTTATCCCTTTGTAATATCATAAATTTATATTCATGATATCACTACTCATACTAACATCGCTCACTATCTACAATTTTACATTCTTTGCCTATGCATGAAAATGTCCACCTACAAGTGGAATCACAGTGATATAAACATTTCTATATGGAGAGGTTGGAACATAATGGAACCATTCCTTAGATTCCTAGTTTTATATAGATCATGGTAGACATATTTAAAGTGTTAGGTTGATAAATAGAAATGGGAACCATGATCAAAAGCAATGACTGTGTTTAGGGAATAAAACCCCTAAAAGATGAAAATAAAGGTCTAATCCTTTTTTTCAAGGTCATATAACAAAGTTATCAAGAGTTTTGATACATATAAATTACCATACCTTATATCCTCCACATATGGGGGAAACTTTGCAAAATATAGAAGACAGATAACTAATGGAAGACAGTAGTTGAGTAGCTCAAAGTTTCCATTTGAACATTGAATTCCTTCACTATCATCTACAAGATATGAGCGATTAAGAGACCTCTTCACCCAAGTTGATAGTATTAGACCATTTAACCATTATTTTATTGTTCTAGATGGTTTAAAATATCATTTATGATATATTTATCATCTAAATAGGATGATATACCAAATTTTGATTCCTTTGAAGGTACTCACTTATAGTTGACTGTTAGCCTTCACATCATTCATAGTAGGGAGTGAGCATGAATATTATAATCCTAATTTATATAGGATGACTTTAAAATATCTCATAGGGTTTATAAATAATATGTATCATAGGTTTCAAGGATAAAATCCACCTATAATACCTTACATAGTTAACTGTAGCTGATTATGAGAGGCAAAAAGCAAAAGAGTTAGGGTTCTTGAGGTGAACATAACCCAAGCATGAAATGAGTGAGTCAAAATCATTGATAAATTATCATTAAAGACTTAAATGAGTCTTATTTAATGTTTTCAAATCTTAAACATGAAATAACACCTATAGGTATGATTCTATAGAGCAAAACATAATCATAAGTTGCATTTAGACTTAACCAGTCAAAGTGTGGGAAGAGGTATGTAGGGAGTTGAAATGATGAGGATACCTAGAGTACCTTCATCATTAATATGATTATATCCATATTATCTTTAAAATTTAAAATAAAAATAATAGAGGGGACCTTAAGGATGCATCACTCAGTCCATATGGTAAGACCTTGCATACAATGTACCTTCCCATGGGTTTGTCTTGGATCTTTGAGGAATTAAAAGGTCAAATGATGTTACAAAAGGTTATAAACTTGTAAAATACATCATTATAACTTGGATAATCCTCTAAAATGACTAAATTTTTTTAGGTAATAGAGGAAGTACCACTTGTTTTATCTCAAACAGAGGGTGCTTCCCTTTGTATGCAAACTCTATAGTTTTGGAAAGTAGGGATAAAAGGATTAAAAACAAGATGATTACACCTTGAATAAGATGTGAATAGATATGGTAGGTGTGGAGAAAAATGTAAATCTAAGCACATAATAATGGAACTCAATAAGGTGGCCTAGACCCTCAAAGTTACAAACATGCCTATTTGGCATGGTTATGTCTAGATTCTAAATGGGAGGTCAATTTCAAATATAACTATAGGAGAGCATTAAAATGGATTATATAATTTTTATATCATCATTTTATATGTGACCAAGATTTTTAAATTTAGATAAGTCACAATTAAATCCACTTTTGGCTTAGGACAACGCAAGCCTATGTAAAATGGAGAAATAAGCCTGATAAGAGAAGTTTAGTTGCTCATATCTTCTTACACACCTATCATGGAGACTCAAGGAGATAGGAAAAGATATATAGGGTCAAAAACTACCATTTTGTGGAGTTGAGTTTAGATTTTATGTTAGATATTTATGAATAATGGTTGAGAGGGTAAAATAGGCTCAAACTCACCAAAACCCTTGTTCGTAACTAGTTTGAGAAGATTGAGAAAATAGTGAACACAAATGTAATATTTTGCATATAATTATGATTGGATGTTTTAGGGGACTCTCTCAAGATCCTCAACATCCTTTTGTACTATATGGAATTATACAGATGGAGTATAAAATAGGGTATTATTTACAATTTTATGTGTTTTGTAGGTTGTAGAAGGAGTCTAAAGATGATAATCACATGAAAAAGAATATTTAGACTTAATATAAATCCCCATGATAATTTCTTACTTTATAAAATCTCCTAGGTACCTCAATAATATCTCTCATCTCAGTCAATCAAAACTAACATAGTGAACATGATACTGAGAAGGGTGAAAGTTTCAAGTTAATTTTAAGGTGTGTTTCATGCCTCTATAGCCATGGATGGACATGACACATGTCATTCATCCCATTTTATATATTTTCATGGAAAACTAAAGACAATTTTGAGGCCTCACTTTCAGATGGATCCAAATGATTAGGAATGTAGGCAATTCATGGATGAGCATGTCTACAACCCTTCCCTTTCATTCCAATCATAAAATCTATCCCTAGTTAGTTTTGTGATGTTCCAATAGGGGTGAATGATGAAGGTAGTTTTATTGTGTAGAATGAGAACTCCTACACCAAATTTCATGAGTTTCATAGCTTAAAGAGCCATTTGTCCTATTATACCTTAAATGGTTTTTCTCCTAATTCATTCTTATACACATGTAAATCCTCCTCTTAGCATTAAAACTATTCAATTGATCTTTGGACTTCTCTTTTCCCACTTCTCTCTCAAGTTCTATAAGAACTAGCCATTTTGGCTAATGTAAGGATGCTCCACCTAATTATGGTGAAGCCCTTCTCATTTACATACCATGGATCAATAAATACTACTAAGTTTACTTTTTTTATGACTTTTCATAGTGTGTTCACTTGAATGATTGATCTTGCTTAGTGATGACTATTATTTCCTTAACATTTGTGTCTTATTATCTCACCCATTTATAGCTTGAAAGCTTCTTCTTATAGGTCATGTGAAGTGTTATATGAAGTGTCAAGGTTAAGTGAGTTAGTCTATTCAATAGTGACATTCTAGGCCTCTTGTCTAGTTCTCCTAGCCTAAACATTCATCACAGCCTCATTATGAAATTATGATGTGAGAAGATTCAGATTAAAAAAGTGTATGCCTAGTTAGCCTCTTGGTCTCATGTGTGACAAGCAGCTAGTTGGTATTTATAAATTAATTTGGTGTATCACCACCTTTAGGATAGTTTAATTTCAGTTTTATCTACCTTTTCCTTTCAAGTATAAGTGTATTAGTGATCTAAAAGTGGTACATCAAGGGAGCTAGCCCTATCTAGAGATTCACCTCATTCTTAGGCTACCCACAACCTAGAGGTGTTTCAATTGTGCCACTTAGATGAGGAGAGTTGAGACATCTCCTCAAGGGGTGAAAAACCAAGTGACAATAGGACACATAGGAGTGTGGGAGATAAATAAATGATCATATTCAAATTATTGAATAGGCAAATAATAGAAAGGCAAGACACTCAAGGAAGTACATAAATAAAAGCATAAGTAACCAACATAAACATATCATAGTATCCCATGGATCAAATGTGTTAGAAAAAAACATCAAGTGCATGGAATATCAAGTACCCTATGAAATATATACTCATGGATAAAGGTATGTGTAAGTACATATGTGTTCAAACATGATAATGAAAGATGATCATCAAACCATATAACATGTGTGTATCAAGACCAAAGAAGTGGATGCCCCCAATGTCCACATGACATGATTATAAGGAAGACCCAACATAAAAAATAGAAAGATGCCATGTGTTTTTGTATGCCTATATCATACTCACATAGACACATGACACACGTGTATGTATAATTAACTGATATTCCATCCATCAACATGAAACTAACACATAAATGCCAAGGAAGCAATATAACATGTTTTATGTTGGATTTTTTCGGAGTTTTGAATGTTTTTTAATTTATTTATTTGGTATTTTTGGAATATTTTAAGATTTCTCACCTAATATATATTTACACAAGTGCATAATGCTCATTGGATGTTTTAAAGGTTTTCCTTCAAGTGTAACAAGGTGGTATATGCATTTTCCCAATTTTTTTGTAAATGTGAATGGTCACAACCAATTTGGTTTGAACTTTCCTTTATTGTCTTTTTCAGCATTGGTATTCTTTTGATTTAATTGTATTACCAAGTCACCCATATCAAAGTCACATGGTTTAACCTTTTTGTTATATTCTTGTTTTACATAATATTGATAGACACGTAAGTCAACAACTTGTGTGTGTTTGGCACTCAAGTACTCTAATTGATGTAATTGATTTTTATGGTATTTATTAACTTTAACAATGTCTTTAATAGAAACATGTAAATATTGTATCTTAAGTTCAATTATCAAAATGATGTTTGTATTATGCACCAAAGATTATGATGTAGCATGAGTAGGTGTGCAGACACTAGTTCTGCTATGCCCTTAACATATAGTGTGTACAGGGATTTGTGTGGTCAATTTATGGCTTACAAACCTTCATATTAGTTTATTGCATTTATTTATGTTCTTAGTATGTTAGCCTATGGAATAACCATGGATAAGGAAGGTATATATAGGAGGAAGTGGTTATTTATTTATCATCATATTATGAAATATATTCTTATTACATTATTGTGGAGGTTTCCCCTCAAAGTGGTTTAGTCATAATATTTAAGTATTTTCCATTTTCACCAATTATTATTATGGATCTACTTATTTTTTTCTTAATTATGTGATATATTATTCTATTATTATGAATCATCTAACTACTTTAATTACAAGTGCTATCAAAAATTCAATTTGGGCAAGTTTTTGTGGCATAATGTTTTTTAGATCTAGTGTCTTGAGCACTAAGTCAAGAATCATAACTTATGATCTATGAAAAATTGAATTTTTTTCATGGATTTTTTTACAAAAAAATTAAATAAAAAATAAAATAAAAATTGTAATTTTTTTACCCTATGCAAATTAGCAGTCAGTAGATTCATCTCTACAAGATGATTGCAATGTTATATTCTATCAATAAAAAAAATTTGGTAAAAATTTTTCACCCTTGTGAACATTAGCAGTCATTTAATTCATCTTAGTGAGGAGATCACAATGGTGTCATCCATTGATACACTTTTTTCATGGTTTTAACCCTCATAGGGTTTGTGTGTTATTACTCATGAATGAAATAAAGGTAAATAAACTCCTCAAAAACCTCACAATGATGGCATGGATTCAGAACCTTCTAATCTAAATATTTTAAAGGTAGTTTAGCAACTTAATTCAGAGTTGTATGGCATGGTGCAAAAGGATACTCTCAATGCAATTAAAAGGGACCTCAAGAGGAGACCTGAATAGCTTGTGGGATCAACTACAATAAATAACTAGTTAATTGGCCGTATTTTCATCTTAGAAAATGCAAAATAACCCTACACCACTTCATTTTGGTTTTCCTCCTCCAAAAAATCACAATGCCAATCATGGTACGAATCCATTATTTCCAAAAGTGGACTTGCACAAGTTTTATGGTAATGATCCACTCACATGTATTACTCAAATTAAAATTTTATTTGATCTACATCAAACTCCCTATCTATAAAAGGTGTCCATGGCCTCTCTATATCTAGAACTTGAGTAGGTTCATTTGGTATCACTGGTTGTGTGCTCAAAATAAAAATAAGGGTGTCCCAATTTCATGGTTGGTATTTTTTGAGGAGTTGCAGCTCCACTATAACAATGTCTCTAAAAAATCATTCATCTAACTATATAAGTTACACCAAACTAGGAATGTAAAGGATTACATTCAGTAATTTCATAATCTCTCCTTATGCATGGTGAACATCACTAAGGAAAATATGATTGACCTATTTTTGGGTGGCCTCAAATATATAATCCAATTAGATATTCACATGTTTCATCCTAGTAATGTATCTAAATTGATACCAAGGGCACACATCGCTAAGGAAAAAGAGTTAATCAAATGAAGGCCTTTCACTAATGTTCATGAATGCACCTTCCCAATACCATCATTTTTGTAGACTACCAGATTGACACCTGAACAACCTGAATAAAAGCATGAAAAAGGTTTATATGTTGATTATGATATAAAATGGATTAGAGGACATTGATTTGATAAAAAAAATTATTTTACATTGAATATGCAAATGAGGAGGAAGAAGATGAGGATTTAGGGGTTGGATTGGAAGAACCCAAGCATGAATCTAAAGATTCGTAAATTACTAATTATTTTCATGCACTTTTAGTACTTTTATTAAATAAATAGAATGTGAATATGTTGATTTACTCTATTATTACACACAACTTCATAAATAATAAGTTATCTACTCTTTCAAATTGTTTCATTTACCTAGCTCCAAAATTTTAGGTCATGATTGCAGATGGTGATACCATAAACTATTCTTAAAAATACCATAGTATTAATCTTTCTATGGGAGACTAATTTTTATATTCCCTTATGTTTCCTATTCCCATGGGAGGAGTTGACATTGTTTTAGGAGTGTAGTGGCTCACCACTTTGGGCACCATTGAGATGAATTTCTAGGAACTATTCATGAGATTCCATTAAGAAGGTAGGATATTTAAATTACATAGAATATGGGATAAATCTCTAAAATTAATTAGTTTCCATCTAGAAAACAAATATTCTTATAAAATGTGTTGAGGGATTTGTGGCATGCTTGTTTTCCATACAAGTTCAACCAACCAAGGAGTCTACACATCCTAATTTGTAAAGGGTGCTAAATGGCCATTCTATTATTTTTGGTGACATGCCAAATATAATTTCTCTAATTTTCACACATGATCATGCCGCCAATCTCAGTACACCACCCAACATTAGACCCTATAGGTATCCCTATGCCTAGAAAAGTGAAATTGAAAATATGTATAGGATATGTTGGAGGCAAGAAACATTTAACATAGTTAAAGTGAATATTCCTCCCCAATGGTCATGGTGCAAAATAAATATGACACTTGTAGGATGTGCCTAGACTATAAAGAACTCAAAAATTACATCATCAAAGATAAGTTTAGTATTATATTAATTGATGATTTTATAGATGAATTTCATGGTGTTATTTATTTTACCAAGTTATACCTTCACTCTTAGTATCATTAAATTTGAATCTGTAATGAGGACATACCTAAAATATCTTTCAAAACTCATGAAGGCCATTATAAATTTATGGTCATACCTTTTGACCTCACAAATGCACCATCTACATTTCAGAGTTTGATGAATACTATTTTTAGGCCATTTTTGAGAAAGATTGTATTGGTGTTTTTTTATGATATCCTCGTCCACAATAAAAATTAGGAAGACCATTTGAAGCATTTAAAACATGTACTTTTAGTTTTGAAACAACATCAACTTTATGTTAAACCTTCCAAATATGGTTTTGGTGTCCAAGTGGTGGATTACTTGGATCATATTATTTCACATGGAGTGACATTTTATCCTAAAAATATCCAAGTAATGATGGAGTGGCAGGTTCTCAAGACCCTCAATAACCTCCAAGGATTTATGGGGCTAATTGAATACTATCATAGGTTTGTCAAAAATTATGGTAGCATTGCATCCCTACTCACCTATTTGTTGTATAAATAATCCTTCCATTGTACTGATCCAGTTACCAAGGTGTTTGAATAGTTGGAAATGGGTATGTTCACAACTTTAATTTTAGCTAGTCTTGATTTTTCAAAAAACATTGTTGTGGAATTCGATGCATCATAATATGGCATAAGGGTTGTACTCATATAAGAAAATAAACAATTGGTATTTTAAAGTCACCAACTGAAGATTAAAAAAAATAGGATCAAACCAATCTATGAGAAATAGATTATGGATATTTTTCATGTAGTCAAGTAATGGAGACCTTACCTGATGGGTCATCACTTTCAAGTAAAGACTGATCATGATAGCCTCAAATATTTTTTAGAACAATGATTATCATCTGAATAATAGCAAAAATTGGTGAATATAATGTTAGGCTATGATTTTTAAATGGTATATAATAAAGGAAAATATAATGTGGTGGAAAATGCCATCTACCAATAGGATGAATCAGTTAAGGCATTATTATGCACCATGACCATGTGGCAGGCAGATTAGCTAGAGGAAGCAAGATCAGAATGGGATAATGTTAGTGCTACCAATGAATTGATTTATAATCTTCATCAAGTTTTTAATGAATCTAAAAAATATATATGGAATGGTAATGCATTATTCTATAAATAAATACTAGACCTTTATGACCATTCTCTTCTCAAACATAAAATTCTTCGATAAATTCATGCCTCTCCACTCAAAAGTCGCTCTAGGTTTTTGAAAAAATATCATATAATTAAGAAACATTTATTTTGGTAAGGAATCACGGTATATGTCCAAAAATATGTGGTTGAATCATGGTATGTTAATAAAATAAATGTGAAACCATTAATACCTCAAGTATTTTGCAACCTTTATCCATCCATAGCCAATGTTGGGAGGAGGTTTCCATGGATTTCATTATGAGGCTACTCTAGTCTAAGGGTTAAAATGTTATCATGATATTTGTGGATAAACTCACCAATTTTGTTCATTTTTTACCTTATCATAACCATTTTTTTCTAGTATAGTAGCTTATGTTTTTATCAATACAGTTCATAAATTACATAGTACTCCAAAGATCATTATAAGTGATCAAGATCCCATATTTACTAGTAATTTTTAGATTTAATAATTTTCATGTTTGGGTACCTAGTTGGCTCACATCTTGTATTATCATCCTGAATATAATGGATAAATAGAGTTATTCAACAAATGTCTATAAGGGTATATTTATTATTTTGTTTTTGATAAAAAAAGATAAATGGGCTCATTGGTTTCCACATACCAAATGGTGGTATAACACTTCTTTTCACACTTATTCCAAAATGTCTCCCTTTGTGGCATTGTATGGGTCGACCCCCATCCATCATTTCAACCTTGATGATGTATCCCAAGGTTTAAGTTGTTGAGGAACACGTCACCATCAACATGAGGTACCAGTTAGTTTGTGAGATAATTTAGCAATGACACAAAATAGAATGAAGTAGTAAGTAGATTAACATTATAGTGAGTATTATTTTGACATAGGTGATTGGGTATTTGTGTATTTTTATCCATATAAATAGATGTCTTTGAAGTAATATAAAAATGGTAATAAGTTTTCACCTAAGTATTATGGCCCTTATCAAATCTTATAGAAAATTGGTAGTGTGGCGTAAAAGTTATAATTGGTGATATATTTTCAATTTTGATTGAGTTACCTAAATTAGATGAAGAAGGTAGATTCATTCTATAACTTGAAGAGATCCTTCACACGTACACTAAAAAATTATAGACTAGAGAGATTAAGGATTATTTGATCAAATGTAAGAATTTACATTATGAAGGTGCAACATGGGAGGATGAAGTGTTCTTAAAGAAACATCTTGATTTGATTTAACATTGAGGATAAAATTATTCTCAAGGGGAAGGACATGTTATGACCTTAATCTATAGGGTATCTAAGGACATGTGTGGCTGAATTGTGGCTTACTTACCTTCATATTATCTTATTACATTTATCTATGTTCTTAGTATGATTGGACTATGGAATAACTATGGCTAAGTAGAGTATATATAAGAGGTAATGGTAATTATTTTATCATCATATTATCAATTTTTTTCTTATTTCATTATTTTGGAGGTTGTCACCTCAAAGTGGCTTACTCTCAAGTATTCTACTCTTTCATCAATTATTGTTATGGATCTATTTATTTTATTCTTAATTCTATGATATATTGTTCTATTATTATGAATCATCTAGCTAATTTTATTAAAATTTTGATATGCTTTTGGGTTTGTATTCACCTTCACTCTAGTGCATTCAAATTTAGGTTATGGACTATCACCCATGAAATTACAAAACCCTAGTTCTTCATCTTCATAGTGACCTTAGAGTAAAATGGGTTAGTGGGCACATGGTGTCAACCTAACCATAAATACACCTTTATCAATGAGTCTTTCTTACATATCCAATGCTATGAAGAGGGCCTCAAACTGAGGTAGTTCACCCCTAGGTGTTAGCTTGTGTGTGAATCATGCAATATATAGAAAGCAAGTACAATAGTGACCTAGCTTGTAATTTGGCAAATTGGGCTCATAGTCTACTACTTCAGTACTTCAAACTTGTGTACTTTTTATTCATATGACTAATATGAAAATAATAGAAAATATTAAAGTCTTTTTATCGAGTGTTTGATTGAATAGTTTGATAATTTACCTTGGTCTATGCTAGGTGTTTCATAGGTGAAGAATGAATAAAGGTTAATATTATATGTATATCAATCCATTTAGATAAATAACTCACATTAAAACACTTAGGTTGACCATTAGGATATGATTCATTTACAAATTATATGTCTTTAGGGCACTAGACACTTGTATCATATCAACACACCTACATTAATGTAAGTGTTTGTTTTGGAAGCTAGTGTATAGGGAACATGAAAGTAGGTTCTGACTCAAAAGCTATAGAGGTGGAAAATAAGTAGGTTTTAAGCATTATAATAAATATATAAGGTTTAGATCATTAACATGAGATTGGTTGAACCAAAAAATAGGCTAAGGGGCACAAGATAGAGCATATACAAACCTTTTAAAATCAAGAAAGGTCTAGAACTAAGAGGAGCATCCAAGGTCTAAGTTTTCCAAGCATATAAGACTGAGGTGTTATATAATCCATAAATATCATCGATGACTACTTTTTTATCCATTTAATAGTGTCAACCCAATATTTCAAAACATTTACTATAAAGGAAGTGGCATATCCATAGCCCACTAGACCCAGTTTCAAGGTTATGTGGAAAATAATTTCTTGACACTAACTACTAACCAATGCACCAAATTTGAATGGAAAAATGGTTCACCTAGGATTAAGTTTTTTACAAGATTAACTAAAGGAGTCCTATAGATACCTTTATCTATGTAAAATTTAAAATTGTATAAAATTTTGATTTAACAAATGCACACAAATAGGACTAGTCCTAATGTGCCTAACCCAACTGTAAGAGTTCAATACGTTGATGATAGAAAAATCAAACTTAGAGGTAACTATTAAAACCTTATGTATTTGAGAATGGAATCCCCTCACATCATAATGTGCTTAAAACACAAAACTAATTAGGCCTTTGAAACAATTGACACTACCCCACCAATACAAGGGGTTTGTCCTACCACATGGTGGTGAAATCGATGATCAATAGAGCCGTTATAAAAAGAAAATAAATAATTTAATGTTTATCTCTGATTTCCAAATATCATCACCAATGTGATGCTAAGGGAAGAGCATATACACAATCACAACTTAAAAAACAAAGTCACAAATATGTTTTGTATTTCCAAGTACCATCACCAATGTGATACTAAGGAAAGAGCATACACAACTTTGTGATACAAACAAATGATTTCTTTTGCACTAAATTAAAGTGTGACTTAATTACTAATTTTTAGAAAAAATGAAAATTTTGAAATAAGAAAAGGTAAAAACTAATAGATAAACAAATAAAAATACTTTTTATTTTTACTTTTATTTTTTTTTCTTTGGAAAAGGGCCTTCAAAAATAGTTTAAAAATGTTTGTGAAGTACTAGGCAACTTGCAAGTTAGCCAAAAATACTAAGAGAAAAAAAACATACAAACTTAAAGGTTAGAAAAAGAACTTGAAAATATAATAAAAACAACAAAGACTATTTTGATAATATCTGTTAAAATATGATCTATATTTTCACAAAATTTTGATAACTTATTTTTGGTGTAAATGCAAACAATTTAGAAAAAAATTAAAAAAAAATCAAATTGTAAAACAAAGTGATATTATGATATCTTGTAAACTAAAATTCATATTTACATAAAATTTTAACAAGTTAGTTTTAGTCTAAATCTAAACTAACCTACAAAATATTATAAAATCTTAGATTGTATATTAAAATTTATTGCTATTTTAACAGTTATGTGTTTTTTTTTTTTATCTAGGTTATATTTGAGAAAACAAAAATAAAAAATAAATAAAAGTAGAAATAAAATTAGATTAAAATTAGCCTAAAACCTTCATATAAATAAAAAAATAAGTTAAATAAACCTTTAAAATAAACATAAAAAAATTATAAGATGAAAAATATTTGTAAAAAGTCTCACTAGGCATGTCAAAATGTATTGTGTGAAATTTAGAGTGTGAATAAGAAGATAATATTGAAATGCAACTCTTCCTAAACTACACTAACCTCTATGATAGAGCAAAAATAATAAAATAAAACTATGGAACATGCTTACAAAACATGAAGTATCTATTCATCACATTCTCTATTATGTGATCCATGGTAGATTTGTTCTTTCTTTCTTGATATGGGTGCTCAACTCTTCTCCAAACAAAAGTGAATATGGTAGCATGTGGTTGAAAATGGATATGAACTCAATTGATTAAAAAGTATAATTTGATAGAGTTTTGATATCTTGAAGTTAGATCTTTTGAGTTGAGGATTTCACATCAATTTATAGGCTTGAGGGTGATGAGATGAATGGTTAAGAATAATTTAAATTTGTTGAATTATTGAAATAATCAATGGTTTAATTTGAATCCTCATCCCAATGGATGATGATTGATTCTCATGTGTTGAGAATAAGGGATAAAGTTAGTTTTTAGTTGGGTGACTCAATATGAATGGATCAATGTAATTGAAAAGTTAAGGGATGACTCAAAAGTTAGTTTAAAAGTTATAAGATGACTCATGAGGTGGTTGAAGAAGTTGAGGAAGATGGTTGAATGATTCAACATTTAGTTGAAATAAATGTAGAGGATGTCTAGATGAGGTGGATAATCCATATTTAATTAGTTTTGAAGGAAAATATGTGTGCATGATTTAATTAATTGATTATAAATTGACTAGTTATTCAAAATTTGGAGGAAAATGATTTTAATATGAATTAAAATTGGGGATGGTGAATAGTTAGCATGCCAAAGTTAATTTATATACTAAATGATGAAATTTAGTTGTTTATAACATGCTTGGTATTTTGGTTCTAACCTCGACTTAACAACCTAAGCTTTCCAATTTTATAAGTAATTTAATAATATTTGAGAGTTATTTATTGTTACTTTGGCCATCCTAAATATGTGTGCATTGCTTTTATTTTTAGTTTTGTATCCTTAGGATTTATTAAATGCATGTATTATACCCTTCACAATCAATACTATGATATGTTCATGTGGTATTTCAATGTATGTATATTTTTATTTCAATTATTTTCATGTAATTTCAATATTTATTTCCATACTTCATTTGAATTAACTTAGTTATTGTATTGTTAAGTTCTTTTCAGAAACACCATCCCATGTTACAACATTATGACATGTGATGAATTTTAGTTGAGACATATGTATACACAATATTTTTAAAACTTCATCATTTACTGACACTTTATATTTTTCAATACCCTATTGAGTTTCAATCTCTATGAGTGCACACTTTAAAAGGTGCATTAGGAAAGAGGTGGGAAAACCATTTATACTTCACAAGATTGTTGTTTAATCATATCATTCCTACTATTTATCCAAATTCCTTATAGTGTCCATCCATTTACCTCATGTGATGTCTCCATAAAATCTTTAAACCTCAAAATATGGGCTAAGTATGAAATTTAATAAGACCTTTCAAAACCTATAATTTGCATTATAGCTTCTAGAGGTCTGAAACCACTCACAAGCATCTTAAAAGTATATCTATAAAATATAAATTAAAGTATAAGAATCTATATGACTTAAAATATAAATTAAATTTTTATTATATATATATATATATATACTACATTTTTCATCACCTTTCATGCCTTGATCCCCTAAGCAACCTCCCTTCTCAATAGACCTTAGCTAGGTTAGCCACTTTTCCTACAAGGTTGGCCTAGTTGACCTTGTCACCCACTTTTCCTAAAAAATCAGCTCAATTGACCCTATCACCAATTTTTCATACTAATTCATCCTGATCAACCTTGTTATGAAATTTATGTAACATTTTATGGAACTAAGTTGGCCTGGTGTTTCTCTATATTTTTGCTAATTGCATTTAAGGAAGAAGAAACTAAAGGTAAAAGGTTGAGGGTTTGACGTTACTCGGATTTAGTGTGCACCGTATCCAAGCTTTGTGTGAGCTCCTCTTTGGCTATGGAGGAAACACCTGCAGTAAGAAAGAAACTAAAACAAGGAAAATGTTAGAGGAGGATATGGTGGACTGCCAAGCTACGCACTCGGTCCCAAAAGCGTGAAGCTCCTTGAGGGATGACAGTCCACTGTTTAAAGAAAAGAGTTTTGTATAAAAATAAATGATAAAAGACTTAAAGAAATAGAAAGGTAGAATGTTCTGTACCTATTCCCTACAATCTGTGAGTCTTAGAATGTTACAAAAAGTTATCCAAAGGTTTTGTCTAGTCTATGGACTGTTTGGATAAGTTTTTTGGTTTGCACAGTCACCGGCGTCGGTTATCCTACCGAGGTCAGTCTGGAATTTTGCCAACATCAGTTATGTCACTGATGTCGGTAGGGGCAGTGGGCTTTGGATGGGTTTTGGATTATTTTTGTGATGCACAGAAGGGTTTCTAGGAATTTAGAGGTTGGTGTAGGGTTGTGGGAAAGTGAATAAAGTCTACAAAAGGGTAAAGGTAGAGGGTTGGTGTGTAAAGGAGGTGAGAATAAGGGGAAGGCCTTTCAGCCCCTCCATGGAAGAAATTGAGCCTCTCAATAGTATTTAGAAATATCAAATGGAAGCTAATTAATAGTATATTCTAAAAATTTGAAATGGAGACTAGAACACTTAGCTCTATTAGGTAAAGACCCAGAGGTGTCTAAATGCTTATTCCCATTGTGGCTGATGTTGAGGTCCTTGTACAATGTTTCAGTCCAGTCTCTAGAATGACTTGTGCAGAGCTTCGGTAGCCAGGGGACGATAGTCGAGCTCTGATGCTTTTCATCTTAGAGTGTGCACGTTAATGTGTGAGGAGGCGGGGGCAGCTCAATGTTTAGAGCTTAGCTTATGTAACTGACATTGGTGATCTCGCCAGCATTGGCCATGGGTTGAACAATGTCAGTCAAGGGTCGACTGACGTCGGTGGAGGGAGAACAGGTAAAAGGGCTATTTTTAGCCTTTTGCCTATTTCTCCATTCACCAAGTGCCTTTGCCATTGGATAATGGTCAAAACAATGGCTTATGAGGTGTGGAAGTTACTTAAGGAGTTAAGAGGGGGTTAGAATAGGTCATGGGTAGTTAGAGTTTGGAGGACTTAGTCTTAGGCTGACTCATAGGCTAAGAAATGGTCTTAAGATGAGGTGTCTAAGTGAGGTGTCTAGGTGAGGTGTCCAAGGTGAAAGGGATTCAAGTGTGGGTTAGGAGTGTTTAACATTTAGAAGGGGACCAAGGGGGGGTTGACACGATATTGGTGTCTACACCTAGTTGACTTAGTTTGAGGCATAACGGTAACTTTTTCTAAAATAAGGTCATTTTGGTTGACCTTGTTAGCTAAATATCCAAAAGGGTTATGACTTGTCAAATTATTTGAATACAACCTTAAATTCAATCCAATATAAATGAAACATTCATTTTCATAATATTATAGCTCATAATTCTACTACATCTACATTTATAGGAGCCATTACTTAGGGTTTATCTTAGAGGGAAGATAGCTTGTCTTGTGGGGAGTCTTGGATGTAAACTAGGAGTATTTTAGCCTAGATATGATTTATATAAATTTTGATACTTATAAATCCACAAAAACCTCCTAAAAATAACCATTTTCCAAGGAATATATTAAGACTCGAGAGGTTCATCCAAAGGTAAGTAATTCTAGACTCTATTATTTCATTTAATAGATAGATATTACACAAAGTAATAGGTTTTAAATGTTTAAATATTTTCTTAGATTACCTATATACTTAAACTTGTTGGATATTTGTCAATGATGTCTCTTAGGTGACCAAGGATGTTGATGAGGTGTCATGTGTGCTATAATGGCAATGATAAAGTGTGTTATAATGAGCTTCAGTGTTCCTACATGGTCCTTCAATGTTTGACTTAGTGAGGCAATTAATGGATAATATTAATTATATGGACATGTTTTAGAGAACCTATGGGGTGTTATGAGTGCTTAAAGTGCTTATATAAGTAAAAGGAATTATTTAGAGTAGTCATATGAGTGTCTAGGTTCAAGTAGTCTTCTTGATAGACAAGACTAAGTAAGTAGTTTGATGATATCATATTTCACCATGTGAAGGTTTCAGGAGAAGTTTGATACATGGATGGATTCCCCTATGAAAGGTGATCATGTGGTTCAAATTTAAGATCATGATTTTGATCATACCAAAAAAATTTAAGGTTAAAATTTAACTTTCCAAGTAGATTATAGTGGTTTATATACTTAGCCAAATTTGCAAGAGGAAATCTAATGGTGAGACTTCAAAACATCTAATGATGAGCATCTAATCTAACAAACAAAGATCCAAATATGAGTGTATGATCATTAAAATATAGATCAATATCACACATGAAGTCAATATGTCAAAGGATGCTTAAAAGGGATGCGGGGCTGCCATGTGGTGGAAGTTCATTGGAGATTGATTGCAAGGTATGTAGAGGGCATGCAGGGCTGCTAAGTGGCTTGATCTCAGAAGTGAGGATCTAAGATAAATGGTGAGAGATGAAAGGTAAAGACTAGGATTCTCCCAAGGATATCAATATATCACATTTGATCAAGTTTCTAGGAGACACAATATGAAGACACGTATCTGGAATGTTTGCATTGCACAGTGATCGTTGGCATTTGAATTAGCAAAGGGAAAAACTAGTATATAGTATTTTGCTTATATCTCTTGATCTAAGAGGAATTTGTTGATGAAGTAAAAATTAAAGTTTAATAGGAATTAAAGTTTCATCATTAAAGTTTATTATAAGGTATAAATTTTTTTAAAGTTTTAGATATTGAGCTTCAAATTTGACTATTTGTTCATTCATAGTGTTACTGTGTACAAGACTATTATTCGAGTAAATTGTGCTTTAGCAGAAGAATGTTTTGGAATATGTATTCATTTTAAGATGTCTTAGAGGCCATATGTAATGAACCCATGTATTTTAAAGTGATCTTGTGTTCTTTTTTTTCTATATGAAGTTCTAAAGGGGTAATATGTCTCCATGAGACCTATAAGGGCTACTAAAGCCTAATTGAAAGGTGTATTCACTTAAGTGTGACCCATGTATGTTATGGCCAACCTATGATAATGAATTTTAGCTATGTAGTAGCATGATAGAAGTCTTAATTATTAATTAAAGTATTATGGCTGACCTAAAAGTTGATATTCATGAAGACTCTATAAAAAGTGAAAGCTAAGGTAATGGTTTTGAGACTAGGTTGTGGATGTGTTGAGAGAGAAGAAGATAGAGGTGAAGAAAAGAGATCAAAGAAAGTGTTCCCAATGGATGTACTAAAGAACAAATAAAATTTAGGATGAGAAAAAAAATCTAGAGTGATCCAAAAGGGGTGTTTGGATGCATTAATTGTATGAGTAAGTTTGAGTTTGTGTGAAGAGTTGAAAGAGAGGTGTTATACATTATTTCTCAAATTAGATTGAAATGCAATTAGAGTTTTGAAGTTGTTGATTTTATAGGTGTCGTGTGGGTGATCAACATCTAGAACAAGTGGGTTCTTATTTATACTTAGGGGTGGGTGCACCTTGTAAAGTGGGTGCTTCACTAAAAGGTCTCATATTTGTGATCATATTATAGGAAAAGTATTCCATGTGTTTTTAGGCTTGGCAGTGGGTTTTATTCCTCAAGAGGTTTTCCCATGTAGATCTTGTGTTATGTGTGTGATCTTGTTCATCTTTCTAGTTCATTTATATAAATGATGTGTATGCTTAATAAATACTAATGTAAATTGGTTAAGGGCTTAAAAGAATTGGACTTATAGTTTGTATTATCTATCATCATTGATTCACCCCTCCCCACTTCTCAGTGATTGTACCTCTAATAATTGATATTAGAGTAAGACCTTCATTGAAATTTTAACCACTTGAAGGTGATCATAGGTACAATGAAAAATAAATAGGCTAAAATTTTTATTCTAGGTGAACTAATATGTGCTTTATCAAAGCTCAAATGTTCAAGGGAAGAAAATGAATATCTAAAAGAAAAGATTAAAAGTTTGAATAACATGAAAGGGAGTAAAAATTTAGACCTAACTTTCTCTATATGTCATGAGATGATTGCAAGCATTGATAGTGTGAAGACACAAACAAGAATAATAGAAGCAACAGTCAAAAATTTGTAGGTTGTGGTTGATACAAATTTGAGTCAAAGAATAGATATATTGGAAGGTAAATTTATGACTTATGTTGATGCGCTTTTATCTAAAGACAAAGATAAATCCAACTCTTTAAAGGAATCTATGGATGAGATTTCTTGGGGTATTGATGGTCAAACAAAAGGGGTGATTAACATGAACATCTATAGTTATGTTTTCAATGGACACTATTATACTTTTAATGAATATGGTCACAGATATAAGGATTTTACTTACTCTCTAAGGAGAAAAAATGAGGTTCTCTACTATAACTACAATCAATAGGGACATATAGCCAAGTATTTCAAAAAGGACTTTTTTAAAAAGGACTTTCAAGTTATTGACACCATCAAATGGTTTAATAAAGACAAAACCAAGATTCAAAGAAAGAAGGAGCAAGACTCAAAGGCAGAATCCATGTTTGTACAAACTACCTTACATACTCAAGAGGGTGAAAATAAGAAATGGTACATAGATAGTGGATGCTCAAGTCATATAATAGGAGATAAGAGTAAGTTTATTTCTCTTAAAAAACATAATTTAGGTTCATTAAGGTTTGATGAAAAAAACTCTAATAACATAGTTGGTAAAGACTCTATAATTTTGGATAATGGTCAAACTAGAATTGAAAGTGTTCTATATGTAAAAGGTTTGAAACACAATCTACTAATTGTTAGCCAAATGTGTAAACAAGGAAATGTTTTGAATTTTCATGACAAAGGGTGTGAAGTGAGAAGTTCCAATTCTAGTAAATTAGTTGTAAATATTCACAAGGTAGATAACAACTTGAATGTGTTCCATGAATCCAATAAAGAAGAGTGCTTCATGAATCAATTAGAGGAAATTTGGATTTGGTATAGAATACTTGGACATCTGAACATTGATAATATAGTAAGGATCAATTCAAAAGGACTAGTGAGGCATATGCCTAAGATCACTAGCATTTCTCATACCTCTACAAGGCATGCCTTCATGGAAAGTAAGTCAAAAGAAGATACAAATTTAAGGATCACTCTACCACAATACCATTAGAGTTGATACACACAGACCTTTATGGACCTATAATAACTCAAGGCATTCAATTTAATAGATACTTTATGTTATAAATTTATGACTTCACTAGAATGACTTGGATATTTTTTCTTAAAGAGCAATCAGAAGCTTTTGGAAAATTTAAAGCATTCAAAGCTATTATTGAAAATGAAAAAAGATAAAGAATCAAGTGTGTAAGATCATATAGAGGAGGTGAATTTTGGTTTTATGAGTTCGATGACTTTTGTGAGGAACAATGAATTAGAATACAATACTATGCTACTAGGACACCCCAATAGAATGGGGTAGTTGAGAAGAAAAATAGAACTATCCAAGAGATGACTAGAACCATACTTCAAGATTCCAAACTTTGATATGGTTTCTAGGAAGAGGTTGCCAATACATATGTTTATATCTTAAATACATTCCAAGTTAGATGAAATGGTGATAAGACTCCATATGAGCTATGGAAAAATAGGGTAGTTAATGTCAAATACTTTAGAGTGTTTGTAAGTAAGTGTTTTATCAAGAGGAATGAATAAAATCTTGGAAAATTTAACTCAAGATCTGATGAGGGCATCTTCTTGAGTTATTCCTCCATAAGTTTAGCTTATATATGTTTCAATAAGAGACTCCATAACATTATTTAAATCTCTAATGTGAGAGTTGAAGAGGCAAGTGACATCAAGAAGCCCAACATCTAGACAATTGACACTATTGAGGATGTTATTACAAATAATGAAAGCATACCTGATCAATCACATGATGAAGAGGAAGAAGTAAGACATGATACTAAACCCCCTTCTAGGAAAATATAGAAGGATCATCCAATTTCCCAAGTTATTGGAGATGTGAATGCTAGTTTGTAAACTATGAAGAGAAGGTTGATCAATTAGAATCAACAAGACATAGCTTTGTTATCCAAGATTGAACCTAAAACTTTCTTAGAAGCTAGAAAAGATGATAATTGGACATTTTCCATAGAGGAGTAATTTGATCAAATAGTAAAAAATGAAACATGGGATATGGTTCCTAGGCCAAAAATCAAAAATGTGATAGGAACTAAGTGGGTTTTTAGAAAAAAGATGAATGAGAAAGGAGAGGTCACAAGCAATAAGGCTATACTTGTGTGTAAAGGATATGATCAAGTTGAAGGGATAGATTTTGATGAGACATTTTTTTTGTGGTAAGAATGGAAGCAATTAGACTCTTTCTATTATATGCAAGCTTCAAAGGTTTCAAATTTTACCAAATAGATGTGAAATTTGCATTTTTTATTGTCAACTTAGATGAAGAAGTTTATATTGAGCCACCTAAATGTTTTTTGATGATAAGTAATAAGGAACATGTTTACAAACTAAAGAAGGCTTTATATGGTTTTAAACAAGCTCCTAAATCTTGGTATGATAGATTAGACAAGTATATATTGAGACAAGGCTTCCAAAGATGGATAGTCGATAGAAATTTATATATCAAGACAGATGGCACTCATTAATTATTAGTAGTAGTCTATGTTGATGACATATTATTTGGTTTTGATAATGACAACATGAGTAGAGAGTTTGCAGATGCTATGAAGACTGAGTTTGAAATGTCAATGCTAGGAGAACTTTCTTTCTTCTTAGGATTACAAATTAAAAAAATTAATGAAGGGATATTCATTTAACAGGCATAATACATCAAAGATATACTAAGAAAGTTTGACATGTTGGATTATAATCTAATGAGTACTCCAATGATCATTAGATACAAGTTAAGTAAACAAGATGACTCACCAAAATTTGATCAAAATTTATATAGATCCATGATTGGAAGTCTCTTATACTCTACTACTTCTAGACGTGATATCATGCAAGTAGTGGGCCTTGTAGGAAGGTTGCAAGCTGATCCCAGAGAATCTCACTTGAAATCAGTCAAAAGGATCTTAAGATATCTTAAGATCACAATAGAGTATGGTTTATTGTATCCTAGGAGTAAAAAATTTACTCTAAAGACATACATCGATGCAGATTGGGCAGGATGTGTAGCTGATAGGAGTACTAGTGAGGGTGTCTTCTTTATGGGTGAATGCTTGGTGTCTTGGATAAGTAAGAAGAAAGCCTTTGTATCTATATCAACTACAAAAGTTGAGTATATAGTTTTTGCTTCCTATTATACTCAGGTAATGTGGATGAAACAAACATTGGAAGATTATACGGTAAGGTAAAATGGACCTTAACCTATCTACTATGACAATACTAGTGCAATTATTATCTCTAAGAATTTTCTTATGCACTCAAAAACTAAGCACATTCCTATTATATATCATTTCTTAAGAGAATAATTAAGTAATGAAATTGTTAAATTAGAATATGTGTCTACAAAAGAACAAATTATAGACATTATGACTAAACCATTAATAAAGGCCACATTTGAGTATCTAAGATAAATATTAGGAGTCATCTCCTTGTATATGAATAGGAGAATGTGTTATCATATTATTGATATCATGAAGAAGTTCTTAGAGTTATTTATATGATAAGTTGTGTATGTCATGGAGTTCATAGTGTTATGAAGATGAGATGGTTACATGAGAGTGCTTTGAAAAGGTTCTAAACCATGATGGATTGTATAGGATAAAGGGAAATTGTTTTGAGATCCATATGAGATTTATTCATGTTTTCTTAAGTTGTTTAAGTTGATCTAATTAAGATATGAGATCTATTGGTGGTTTCATAAGGATATTGACTAGTTCATTGAGAAGACTTGTTGAAGATGATTTTCAAATAGAGCATGGAGTTAGGGGAAGCTAACTCAAATAGTTAGATAAGATTGAATAGGTGTTCATAAATTAAGGGGGATCCCCTCTTAATATTTTCAAGGTGAGTTCAAATAGTTTTTGTTGCTCTCATTTGTTTTGTCTTCATATAATAAAGTATGGTCAAAGAAGAGTATAATTTTGAAGTATGTTTAAGAATCTCAAGGTAAGAATAGGTATGCATAGTGTTAAGTGGAGTTTGTATCATCTCTCAGAGGTGGTATTTTCCTATTTTTGGTTCTTTAAGTCTTTTTAGGTCCTCAGGATCAGAATATGAGCCCACTTTTTCATTATGTCAAAGGGAGAGAAAGTACTTGAAGATAGAGATAGAGTCTAAACATAATCTTTGTATTGGTGTTGACATTAATGATAAAGGGGGATATTATTGGATAATTTTCAATGACATCTCCAAGGTGACCAAGGATATTGATAAGGTGTCATGTGTGTTAGAATGATAATGACAAAGTGTGTTTCAATGAGCTTCGGTGTTCCTGCATGGTCCTTCAGTGTTTGACATAGTGAGGCAATTGATGGATGATATTGATGGTATGGACATTTTAGAGAGACCCTATGGGTTGTTATGAGTTCTTAGAGTTATTATGGAAGTAAAAGGAATTATTCAAAGTAGTCATATGAGTGTATAGGTTCAAGTAGTCATCTTGGTAGATAAGACTGAATAAGTAATTTGATGATGTCATATTTAACATGTTTGAAGGTTTTAAGAGTAGTTTAATAGATGGATGGATTCCCCTATGAAAGGTAATCATGTGGTTAAAATTTTAGGTCATGAGGTTGAGCATATAAAAAGTTATTAAGGTGAGAAATTAGCCTTCTAGGTAGATTGTAGCAGTTTCTATACTTAGCCAAATTTACAACAGGAGATCTAATGGTGAGCGTTCAAGAGATCTAATGGCAAGTGTCTAATCTGATAGACAAAAAACTAACGGTGAGAATATGATCATGTAGATAATGATCAATGTCACTCATTAATTTAATATGTTAAAGGATTCTCATAACACATGTGGGGATACCAAGTGGTAGAAGCTCATAGGAGACTAATTGCAAGGTACGTACAGGGCATGCCAGGTTATGAAATCGCTTGATCTTAGAAGTGAGGATATAAGATCAACGATGAGTGATGCAAGGTAAAGACTAGGCTACTCCCAAGGATATTAATGGAGTATGTTTAAGCAATTTTTGAGGGGAGACAAGATGAAGACATGTATCTATAATGTTTGCATTACACAGTGACCATTGGCATTTGAATTAGCAAAGGGAAAAACTAGTCTGTAGTATTTTTATAATATCTATTTATCTAAGAGGAATTTGTTGATGAAGTAAAAAAGAAAAGTTTAAGAAGAATTTAAATCGTATCTAGTAAATTTTATTATAAGGTATGAATGTTTGTAAAATTGTAGATATTGAGCTTCAAAGTTTATTTTTTATTCATTCATGGTGTTACTATGTACAAGGTTATTGTTTGAAAAAATTATGTTTTAGAAAAAAAGTGTTTTGGAATATGTATTCATTTGAATATGTCTTAGAGGTCATATGGAGTGGACCATGTAAATTAAAGTGATTTTGTGTTCTTGTTTTTCTTGATGAATTGATAAAGGGTTAATAGGTCTCCATGACACCTATAAGGGCTACTAAGGCCTAATTAAAAGGTTTAGTTGCTTAAGTGTGATCGATGGATGCTATGGTTGACCTATGAAAATGAATTTGAGCTATGTATAATCATGATATAAGTCTTAAGGATTAAATCAAGTATTATGGCTGACCTAGAATTTGATATTCATGAAGACTCTATAAAGAGTGAAAGCTAAGGTAATGGTTTTAAGACTTGGATGTGAATGTGTTGAGAGAGTAGAAGATAAAGGTGAAGGAAAGAGATCAAGTAAGTGTGCCCAGTGGATAGACAGAAGAATAGAGTAGATTGAGGATGAGAAAATAAGTCTATAGTGATCCAAAAGGGGTGTTTGGATGCATTACTTGTATGAATAATTTGAGTGTGTGTGAAGAGTTGAAAGAGAGGTGTTATACATTGTGTCTCCAATTATATTGAAATGAAATCAGATTTTTGGAGTTGTTGATTTATAGGTGTTGTGTGGGTGCTCAACATCCAGAATAAGTGGGTGCTTGTTCATACTTGGGTGTGGGTTCTCCTTGTGAAGTAGATGCTTCAATAAAATGTCTCATGTTTGTGATCGTATTATAAGACAATTAGTCCATGTGTTTGAAGGCTTGAGAGTGGGTTTTATTCCCCAAGAGGATTTCCCGTGTAGATCTTATGTTATGTGTGTGATCTTATTCATCTTTTTAGTTCATTGATATAAATTATATGTATGTTTCATGAATGCTAATGTTAATTGGTTAAGGGATTGAAAGAATTAGAATTATAGTTTGGATTATCTAGCATCATTGATTCAACACCCCCCCCTAATCAGTGATTATACCTCTAAAAAAACTTAGTATAGGTATAGGGTCTTATTTTTTTGCCATCATCCACATTAGGTGATCTAGGTCCCTATTTTCCAACCATGATTCTTTGATTGTTTATTTATGTTAAACCATCACCCTTTTTTCCACAAGCTTTTGTGAGCACTAGATTAATTTTATTTTATGTATTAGAATACCTAGATTGGGTTATTGCATAGTGTTATTTGACTATAGAATTGGTAAACCTCTCCTTTAGTGTTGTGTAATAAGAGATCCCTTGGATAGGTTTGGCATATGCAATTTGGTCATGTCCCCTATATACAAATTATCATAATAGATGTTAATTGATTACCTTATCTGAGCTTAGATTTAATAAGAAAGATAATTTGTAGATATATCTTAATTTGTTGTATACATTGCCTAATTTGAGATACATCAGACCATCATAACACTTGGAGATAATATGCAAAGACTGGTGGGGATTCAAACCAAGTTTAGTGGAATGGCTGAGCATAACTAACATGCACAAAGTGTTGGTCTCCTACTCATCAACAAAAAACTAATTATATTGAAACTAACATGTCATTGACAAGAATCAAGTCCACAACCTACCACTAACAAACCAACTCACCTAATTAGCTGACTGCACATGTGTTTTGAAATGGATTGGTGTTTTATTGTATTTATCAACATATTAGTTGAAATTGCTTGGATTTGTTTATTATTTTCTATTTATGTAATACTTTGTGCATGTTTATTAATCTCACCATAGTAGAATTCCCAAAATTGGTTGTGTTTGTGGTCCTTACAACAATTTCAGTTGAAACTAACATGTCATCGACAAGAATTGAGTCCACAACCTACCACTAACAAACCAACTTACCTAACTAGCCAACCATACGTGTGTTTTGAAATGGATTGGTGTTTTATTGTATTTATCAACATATTGGTCAAAATTGATTGGATTTGTTTGTTTTTTTCTATTTAGGCAAACCTTTTTGCATGTTTATTAAGCTCACCACATTAGAATGCCCAAAATTGGTTGTGTTTGTGGTCCTTGAAACAATTTTAGCTTACCTCCAATCACCAAATAAAGATAAATGAGCATTATTATTATTATTATTATTATTATTATTATTATTATTATTATTATTATTATTATTATTATTATTATTATTATTATTATTATTATTATTATTATTATTATTACAATGGTTTCTATTAAGTCTTATTGATAATGAGAAAGAAAAAACCTTAGAAATATTTGTATGTATATCTATTTGCATATGACAACCTACACTGGTCGATTACATTATATAAGATGTATCTTTCATTTAAAAAGCCTTTTTCATTTTTCATGTAATTAGTTTTAGTCATATAATTAGGTTTGTCTAATTATTTTGAGACTTGTATAAATTTACATGTGAGTCATTCTCTATGTTTTAAGATGAATTGTTAGATATTTGACATATTTTTTCATTGAGATGATTCTTGATTCAATCATGTATTAGGTAACTAAAATAGTTTGATGGAAGCTAAAAATTGTATTGACATGTGTCACATGCCATTGAAATTTTCATATATATCTACTCAATTTTATTTTATTTCATCCCTTAAAATACCCTATCATTTCCCCTCACCATCACTACATACCTCACCTTGAAATCTTCCACTGATTTCATGTTATGTATGACTTTGCCCTCTCTCCTCACCACTTCACCATTACTTGAGCTCACATGAAATAGAAAGTCTCTTCCCCACATAGCTCATTTTATTTCAGCACTTTTTGAATAAAATATAATATTAGTTTGGTAGTTATGTGTTTTGAGTGTGTTTATTTTTAGACTATTTTTACAATAGACTAGATTAGCCTGCCCTTATTTTGCAACTAGATCAACATCGTCACCCTTGTTCTATGTGTTTATTTTTTAGCATAAGGAAAATAACTTCCTTTTCATAGTAGTTAATATCACATTTTATTTGAAAATATTTGACTACTTGTTTATTGACTTTCATAAACTACAAATTGGTTTTTGACACTTGATTTTTACCTTTATTTCCCTAAAAATTATGTACCAGTAGTTTTAAAACCAATTCAATACTATTGTAAAGGGATATGTGATACTCTTTTTATGGTCCTTTTCTATCATTTATGGATATCATGACATCATGGGCTTGACTTAATACTCATATCCATAATACAGAGATAAACACGATCTTTAGTTTTTATGTACCTCATGGTATTTTAGAAATGCCTAAGATTTTTCTTTGTATTAAACCTTAGAAATCTAGCCATTAATTTGATCTTGTGTCACATATATTATTAATTATCACTGAGAATTTACTTCTAACTTACCCTTAAAATTAGGTTTATTAGGCTATGATAATGGTACTTCTTCCACAATCAACACTCTAAAACATTGGGTTGTCACTATTCAAAAAATAAACTTCTTTATAATATTATAAATCAATCAAAACCTTCATGTGATGGTGCACAAGTCAAATTTATATATTTTTGGCATTTTAAACATAGTTTTGAATGTTTGATATATTCTTGTTCCATGGTAGGCTAATAATAGACTTGGCATAATAGTTTTGATACATGGTATGTTTGCTAAAATGCCGACCATGCTCATTATCATGCATTTCCAAGAGTATAGTGCGGGCCTCATCTTTATTTCATAATCAAAGTAATTGTCCATCAAAACTTTTTTTGAATAAATAATTTCTAATAATAACATAATGAAGTGCTTCACATTATAATTTATGTTTATCATTTCATGCAAAATGGTCTGGTATATAGGCTTGATAGAGAAAATTATAAATATCATTATACCATTCTATGTTTACAGTACTACAAGTAACAAAAATAACAACCAAGGTATTCATTTTATTAAAATAAATGGAAGGATCTTGTAACTATCATATGGTCAATTCTATATGATCATCATTAATATCAAAAACCATTAAGGATGTTGCACTTACCATAGCATCTGCATGGAGATTATCTTTATGTGGAATATTATCAATAGAAAATGTATCAAATATCTTTATGATTTTATCAACCATTTATTTATATGGCCGAATATGTTCTTCTTTGGTTTGGTAATTATTGTTAACTCAATTAACAATCAATTAAGAATTGTTAAAAAATTGGACGTCTCTTATAAGAAGCTTGTGTGTTATGGATAATCTGATGATAAGGACCTCATACTCGACTATATTATTGGTACAATAAAATATTTAATAGAAAGGCATGTATTCACCCTTGGGGGTACAAATTATAATAAAAAAACCCATCTGTGTTCTACAATTTGATCCATCAAATAATATTGTCCATGTATTGGAAGATATATTATATACCTCAAACTCATCATAGAAATATTCGATGAGTGGAAAAGAATCTAGTAAGAGAGTCATAACCAATTGGTTGGATATGACTTGAAATTTTATTAACTTTTGAGATATAATTTTGAGATCAAACTTTATAGGTTGCATCACCCATTTTTTGATGTGGCTGGTTAAGTGCATTTTATTCATAAAGAACCTTAATAGATCTACTTCAACTATAACATGAATAAAATAATGTTGTAGCTTTTGAGTAGGAAAAAATAAGGCTAAGCATAGTTTTCCATTGTTTTATATTGGCATTCATTATTTATTGGATAGTAACTGATATAATAGATTGCATGCTCTTTTTTATTATCATCAAATTGTGTTAAGAGGGCCCCAAGGGCCTCATGGGTGGCTGATATGTAAAGAAGTAGTGGTCTATCTAGAATAAGAGGCATAAGTACTAGTGGATTTGATAAATATGCTTTGATTTTGTCAAAACTTTGTTGACACACATCATCCCATATGAATTTTGTATCCTTTTTTATAAAACATGTGAAAGGAATTATTGTATCAACCAACTAAGCAATGAAATGCCAAATATCTTGAATTCAGGCTTGAAAACATTGCAACTATTTTAGATTGGTTGGTAGTGGAATTTATACAATGGATTTTACCTTTTTTGGATCAACCTTAATGCCTCACTGAGAAATAATGTATCCTAAGATATTTCATGAAGATACCTTGAAGACACTTTTTTGGATTCAATCAAACATTGAACTTTTACAAGTGCTCAAATAGTTTTCACAAATCATTAACATGGTCCTCATGATGTTTATATTTTAAAAGTAAATCATCATCATAATTCTCAATAGTTTTGTGTATAAAATCATGAAATATATGACTCATGTCCCTTTGATATGTGTCTCTACATTTTTTAAATCCAAAAGGTAGGACTATATAACAAAATATACCCCAAAGAGTGGTAAATATAGTCTTTTATTGATCTAAAGGGTTAATTTTGATTTGGGTATATCCAATGAATCCATCCATTAAAAAAAAGTCTCATATCTAGCAATAAAATCTACAATCATGTCAATATTAGGTAATAGAAAATCATATATAGGATAAACCTTTTTTAAATTATGATAATCAATGCAACAACAAATTTCACCATTAGGTTTCATAATAGAGACAATGCTGGACACCTAATCATAATTATAATGGATCTTATAAAGCTAACATCTAAGAGCTTTTGAATTAGTATTTTACCAATAATGCCACTTTAGAATGCATTTTTCAATTTTTTTTGTTTTACCAATTTTGCATCTCGGTGTAATAATATGTTATGCATTGTGACCAATGGATCAATGTTGGGCATATCTAAATAATCCCAAGCAAAGAGTTTGTGAAAATCATGGAGGACCTATCAATAGGTTTTTCATTTATCATCCTACATCATTACCACAAGTAAAATTGGTTAAGGGTCCTTATCCACTAAAAGTTATATTTGATTTTTTCTTCATTTAATAAATTAGATCTATCTATGATGAATGGTATGGTAGGAATAGTATTTGATGTATCATGTTAGACATTGGTATCATTACCCTCACTAAAGTAAACATGAGTAATTGTGGCATGATAAAACCTATTCTTATGATAGAAAGAAGGTCCATCCTCATATGCCCCCAAGAACTCTACTAATCATTCATAATTTGAGAAGTCATCTAGTGTAACAATTTCTAAAAAAGCACCCTTATCAATTAGATGAGGGTTGACCACTTGGATCTCATTTGTAAAGGTATTCATACATTTTGTTTCTTCCTTTTTTTAAAAATTTGTACTGTGAGAGATATTCTTGTGTCTTGTAGCTTTTTCATAAAAATATAAACCTTGTTAGATTGTATTAAAGCACAATAAATGGGCTTAGTTATGTCTTTCTCATTTTGACCCAACCCTTATCCCTTGACCCATATTAGAGAAACTACTATGAGAACCAAAATCAGGATTAGAGGAATGCAGTGTAGTATTATTAGTGTGTTGGACCATTGCACAATGTTTGAAGGGATTAGTATCCATTATACATGTGTAAATGAATCTATGATGATGAAATTTTAATCATGCATGTAACATAGAATGGACCACATACATCTCATGTATCCAAGGCCATCCTAAGATAATGTTATAGTTCAAATCATTTGACATAACTTGGCATAAAGTAGATAATGTATGGGGGCCCACAATAATATTTAATGTTATTTATCCCAAAACATGTCATGAAATATTGTCAAATCCCTTGATACTCATATTATATGGTTCTAAATTTTAAGGTATAATGCCAATTAATGAGAGAAAGGATATGTTTCAAATTTTGAACCCTAGGCCATTGTCTACAAGAACTCTTTTTATCATTTTATTGTGAACACACACCTGGGTGTAGAGTGGCAAATAATTATTTATAATATGTTGAGGTGGTAAATCCTCCTTTTCAAAGGATATATTATGCTCGATCCACTTCATGTAATTTAAGATAGAGACCACATATGGTGGTTCAACATTATAAGAGAGTATGGTTGTACATAATGCATCCAAAAGGACATCCTTGTAATCAAATGAATAACATAATAAATCCAAAAATGAATTTTTGGTAGTAATATCCTTAGATTCAATGGTAATATGATATGGGGATGATGATTATTTCATGCACTCCCTTTGGAATTTTGTAATAATAGGTAAAACCTCATTGTAAACATTAGAAAGAGTATACAAGATCACAAGTTTGGAACCCCTTATAAATCAGAATAATTTAATCAAGCAATAGATATAACATGTAAAAACCATTATAAGGTATTGAAACATTAAATAATTAACATAAATGTACATATTTAACAAGATTGAAAGAAAAGAGAAGATCTAATTCTTTACAAATTTGAACACTTTATTTTTAGGATTAATTTGAAAATAGAATGTGTTTCAAAAAAGAAACATAAAACCCTAAAATAGCAAGGGTTGTAATCTCATAGGTTGGGTTCACCAAATGTTTAACACTAAATTTATAGATTTAGGGTTATCTAAGGTTAAAGGATATAGAGACAGCCTAAGGTGAAAGGGTGATAAACTATCTCTATAGTAGGCTAATTAGATGTTAAACTCAGATATAATATTGTTGAATTCATTAAACTAAGATAGGCTAAAAATAGTAAGTAAAACTATGCTAGATATGGAAATGATAAAGAAAGAAATTACTTAGTTGGTTTTGATGTTAACACAATTTTGGATCTAGAACATGCATAAATTATACTAGAAGAGGGTTGTGGAATGATTTCCAAATTTTGAATTTAGTACCTCTGAATCCATGGACACTAACATTAGAGTTGGATAGATACATCGATGCTACTATCTAAACATGATGTAGATGTCTTGTATAAAATACCTATTATAAAATGATGTGACCACTTGGATGTTTTTGGGTTTTTCATTCACCTTCACTCTAGTGCATTCATATCTGGGTCATGGATTATGATTCCTCATGAAATTTCAAAACCTTATTTCTTCATGTTCATGGTGACCTTGGGGGAAAATGGGTTAGTAGGCACATAATGTCAAGCTGACAAAAAATACCCCTTTGTTAATGAGTTTTGCATACATAGCCAATTCTATGAAAATGTCTTCAGACTGATGTAGTTCTCCCCTATGTGTTGGCTTGTGTGTGAATCATTTAATATATGGAAAGTACAATAGTGACCTAGATTTTAACCTTGTAAATTAGGCTCATAGGCTACCAATTCAATATTTTAGACCTATGTATATGTTTTTCTTATGACTAATATAAAAATAAGAAAAAATAGAAAAGTTTTTTCTTTATCAAGTGCTTGATTTAATGTTTTGATAAGTTGCCTTGGTCTATGCTAGGTGTTTCATAGGTGAAGAATGAATAAGGGTTGATATTTTATTTATATCAACCCCTTAGGAAAAATAACTCACATTAATTCACTTATGAAAATCATTAGGATATGATTCATTTATAAATTAGATGTTTTTAAGGCACTGGTGATTTGTATCAAAGCAGGACACCTACATTGATGTAGATGTTTATCTTGGATGCTAGTGTCTGGAATATGAAAGTAGGTACAAACTCAAAACTTGTAGAGGTGGAAGATAAACAAGTTTTAAGTATTATAGGCATTGTATAAGGTATGTATAATCAACATGAGACTGATTGGACTAATAAATAGGTCAAGGGGCACAAGATAGAGTAGATGCAAGACTTTTGGAAGCATGAAAGATCTAAAACTAATAGAAACATATAAGGTCTGAATTTATGAAGTGTACAAGACTAAGGTGCTATATAATCCATAAATATCATGTACAACTAATTATTTATCCATTGAATAGTATCATCCTAATATTTCAAATCATCAACTATAAAGGAAGTGTCGTTCCCATAGCCCACTAGACCTAGTTTCAAGGGTATGTTGAAAGAAAATTTTTGACACTGACTATTAATCGATGCACCAAATTTGAATGGAAGAATGGCTCACTTAGGCTTATGGTTTTTACAATATTAATTAATGGAAGTCCTATAAATACCTTTTAGTATGTGAAACCTAAAACTTTGGAATTTGATTTAACAAATGCACACAAATAGGTCTAGTCCTAATGTTCCCAACTCAACCATAAGAGTTTAATAGGTTGATGTTATAAAAAAAAAACTTAAAGGTAACTATTGAAACCCTAGGTATTTAATCATGTAAGCCCCTCACATTACAATGTGCTTAAAACACAACACTATTTAGGCCTTTGAAATAGTTGGCATTTAATTTATATACCTTACCAGTACATAAGGTTTGTCCTACTACATGGTGGTGAAATTCACTATTGATATAACTCTGATAAAAATAAAATAAAGAAGTAAATATTTGTCTTTGGTTCCTAGGTATCATCATTAATGTGATGTAAAGGCACAATCTCAACTTAAAAAACAAAGTCACAAAGGTGTTTTTGATTCCTAAGTATCGTCACCAATGTGACGCCAAGGAAAGAGCATACAAAACTTTGTGATACAAACATACAATTTATTTTGTACTAAATTAAAATGTGAATTAATTACTATTTTTAAAAAAAATGAAAAACTTGAAATAAACAAAGTTAGCAACTAATAGATAAACAAATAAAAACAATTTTTATTTTGCTTTTATTTTGATTTTGATATTTTGTTTCTTTGGAAAGCCTCTTGCACAAAATAGTTTTAAAATTTTTGTGAAGAATTAGGCAACTTGCAAGTTAGCCAAAAATACTAAGAGAAAAAAATACACAAACTTAAAGGTTAGAAAAAAATAGAAAATAAAATAAAAACAATAGCAACTATTTTGATAATATCTATTGAAATATGATATAGGTTTTCATGTAATTTTGATAACTTGTTATTAGTATAAATGCAAATAAATCTTTAAAAAATAGTGTAAAACAAAGTTATAAGCATTCTATCATACGTGATTATTTTTAACTAAATAATTTAAAAAATGGTCATAAATATTATGATATCTCCTAAACTATAATTCATATTTACATGAAATTTTAATAAGTTAGTTTTAGTCTAAATATAAACTAACCTACAAAAAATTATAAAAACTTAGATTGTAAATTAAAAGTTATTTCTATTTTAACAGTCATTTTTTTCAAATTAGATTGCATTTGGGAAAACAAAATTAACAAATAAAAATAAATAAAAGTAGCAATCAAATTAGATCTAAATTAGCTTAAAACATGCATAGAAACAAAAAATAAGTTAAATAAACCTTCAAAATAAACAAAAAAAATTATAAGATGAAAAAGATTTGAAAAAAGTCTCACCATGCATGCCAGAATGTATTGTGTGAAATTTAGAATGTGAATAAGAAGATAATATTTTAATGCAACTCTTTCTAAACTATACTAACCTCTAAGATATATCAACAAAAATAAAATAAAACTAACTATGGGACATACTTACAAACATGAAGTGCATGTTCATCACCTTCTCCATTGTGTGAACCATGGTAGATTTGTTTTTTCTTTCTTGATATGGGTGTTTAACTCTTCTCAAAACAAAGGGCATGTGGTAGCATGTGGTTGTAAAAGGATTTGATATCAATATATACACAAGGATAACTTGATAGATTTTAGATATCTTTAAGTTAGATGCTTTGAGTGGAAGATTTCACTTCAATTTATAGGCTTGAGAGTGATGAGATGAATGGTTGAGAATAATCTGAACTTGTTAAATTATTGAAATAATCAATGGTTTGATTTGAGTCATCATCATAATGGATGATGATAGATTCTCATGTGTTGATAAAAATGGGGAGAGTTGTAGTTGGATGACTCAATATGGATGAGTTAAGGTTGTTGAAAAGTTAAGTTATGACTCACAAGTTAGTTGAAATTTTTTAAGATGACTCATGAGGTGTTTGAAGAAGTTGAGGAAGGTAGTTGAATGAGTCAACATTTAGTTAAGATAAATGTAGAGGATGTCTTGATGAGGTGGATAATCCATATTTAATTAGTTTTAGAGGAAAATATGTGTGCATTATTTAATTAATTGATTATCAATTGACCAATTATTCAAAATTTGGAGGGAAATAATTTTAATATCAATTCAAATTGGGGATGGTGAAGAGTTAGCATGTCAAAGTTAATTTTGACACTAAATGGTGAAATTTAGGTGTTCACAACATGTTTGGTCTTTTGATTCTAACCTAGCCTTAACAAACTTAGCTTTCCAATTTTATAAGTAATTTAATAAGTTTTGAGATTTATTCATTGTTACTTTGACCATCCTACCTATACACACATAAATTTTATTTTTAGTCTTGTATCCATAAGATTTCTCAAATGTAGGTATTGTGCCCTTCATAATAGAGACTATGATATTTGCATGCAGTCATTCAAAAAAAAGGTAAGTTAATGTATGTATATGGTTATTTTAGTTATTCTCATTTACTTTCAACATTTAGTTTCGTACTTCAATTGAATTAGCTCAGTTATTGTATTGTTGTGTTCTTTTCGGAAGCACCATCCCATGTTACACTATCATGACACATGATGAATTTCAGTTCAGATATATGTATACACACAATATTTTAAAATATTTATCATTTATTGGTACTTTATCCTTTTCAATACCCTGTCGAGTTTCAATCTATTTGAATGCATGCTTTAAAGGGTGCATTAGGAAAGATGTGGGTAAACTATTAGTACTTCACAAGATTTTTGTTTAATCATATCATTCCTACTATTTATCTAACTTCATTAGAGTTTCCATCCATTTACCTCCTATTATGTCACCTTGAAATTCTTAAATCTTAAAACATGGGATAAGTATGAAATTTAATAAGACCTTCCAAAACCTAGAATTTGTATTATAGCTCCTAGAGGTCCAAAACCACTCTCAAACATCCTGAAAGTATATCTATAAAATATAAATTAAAGTATAAGAATCTATATGATTTAAAATATAACTTAAATGTTTATTTTATATATAAACTACATGTTGCATCACCTTTCATGCCTTTATCCTTTAAGTAACCTCCCTTCTCAATAGACCCTAGTTAAGTTGGCCACTTTTCCTACAAAGTTGGCGTGGTTGACCCTCTCACCCATTTTTTCAAAATTTTTGGCTTGGTCAACCCTATCACCCATTTTTACTACTAATTCATCTTGTTTAACCTTTTTACAAAATTTATGGCATACTTTATGGAACTAAGTTGGCCTAGTTGACTTAGTTTGAGGCATAACGGTAACTTTTTTCCAAAATAAGGTCCTATTGGCTAACCTCATGAGCTAAATATATATATAAGGGTTAGGACTTATCCATTTCTTTAAATAGAACCTTAATTTTAATCCAATATAAAGGAAACATTCATTTTCACATTATTATATCTCATAATTCTGCTACATCTACATTTGAAGGAGTCATTGCTTAGGGTTTGTCTTGGAGGGAAGATAACTTGTCTTGTGGGGAGTCTTGGATGTAAATTAGGAGTATTTTAGCTTATATATGATTTATATAACTTGTGGTCCTTAAAAATTCACAACAACCTCTTGCAAATCATCATTAGCCAAGGAAGAGATTGAGACTCGATAGGTTCATCCAAAGGTAGGTAAATCTAAATTTTACTATTTCATTTGATAAATAGATATTACACAAAGTAATAGGTTTTAAATGTATAACTCCTCGATTATATTACTTATATACTTAAACTTAGTATAGGTATAGGGTCTTCTTTTTTTCCATCATCCACTTTAGGTGATCTAGGCCCCTTTTTTCCAACCATGATTCCTTGATTATTTGTTTGTGTTAAACCATCCCCATTTGTACCACAAGATTTTGTGAGCACTAAATTAGTTTTATTTGATGTATTAGAATACCTAAATTTAGTTATTGCATATGTATGAACCTAACTACATTTTCCCTAATAATCCCATTAAACCCATTAATTTAACCCATAACTATATTCCCTAGCTAATTAATTATTATCCTAATTTCTACATAAAACTCCCTATATCCCATAAACCTTACTCCACCCTCACAATCAATTAATCACCTAAATTAATCCATTAACTAAGCCTACTTACTTACTAATCTACCTATTAAAAAACTTGCCAATTTAAAAAATCGCTTTTATTCACCTACCCATCTACCACCCTACTAACCTAGCCTTCCCTAAACCCCTACTCCCTATTGTAAATTCTATAATTAGAGGATTCTAAAATCTCCTTTAACTTAGCCTTCCCCATCTAGAACCCTCTATTCTAGAGGTTTCTAAAGAATTAAAAATTCCTTGAAATTCCCCAACTATTGATCTCAATAGCTAAAGATTAAATATGAACTATTGATTTTCCCTCCTATAGCCTATATAAACAAAGTGTTAAGCATGGGATATACTGAAAGGGGAGGTGAATCAGTATATCATATATCTTATAAAACTTTCCCTTAACCAAATTCCACTTAATCAAACATTCAAAATATGCAATAAAACTCAAACAATAAACACCACACAAGATAGAGAGAGACACCAGATATAACGTGGAAACCCAATATGGGAAAAACCATAGAGAACAATCTCAAGTCTATGAATGAGCACCAACCCAAACAATATTCACAAGCACCAACTTGTAGGAGCACCAACCCCTTTGCCGAGCACCAACCCAGCAACAATTCATGATCACCAACCCACAGGAGCACCCCCTTTGCCGAGCACCAACCCATAGGAGCACCAACCCCTTTGCCGAGCACCAACCCACATGAGCACCAACCCCTTTGTCGAGCACCAACCCAGCAACAATTCGTGAGCACCAACTCATAGGAGCACCAACCCCTTTGTGTATACCACACACCTATCTCTCAATGTTGCTAACTCAACAAATGATAGTTCATTACAACATCTCTTTCCTCTCTCTCACCTTTGCTCTTCTAATCTAGATATAACAAATACAAATCATATTCATCTCTCACAATTTCTCTTCTAAGCTAGATATTACAATATCAAATCAACCTCTCTCACACATATTACAAATGGCTTCTCAAGCCTTTATTTATAGCTTTCCAAATGACCTTTGGCCTTCCCCCTTTGTGACCTTTCAATCCTCATGGAAAATGGTGCCAAACTTGTATGACCCTTCATATTCTTGCCTTTGAAAAGTCATGTGGTGACCCTTCATGACCAAAAACATTCTTCCCACTTTTGTCCTTATCTTGGTGACTTTTCGTATTCCTCAAAGTGTCCCTTCATGAGAAATTGTGCCATTCCTCTTTTGTCTTCACTTGGTGACTCTTGGAATTCTCCAAGATGACTCTTCATGGAAAAATGCATCCCATCCTTCTTTTTTCTTTACCCCGTGGCTCTTTGACTTCTCCATGGGCCCTTCTTTTGTCTCATATGCAACCAAAAATATATTCGTTAATATTAAATAAATATTAACTCATATTAGCCAAGATATAACAATTACAAACAACATTAAATGCAATGGGGCCTTTATCACCAATAATGCTAGACCTTTGACATCAATGACAATATTTCCAACACAAATTCACTCCTTCATTGAAACTATCTAGCAAACTCATGAATCCATAAAATTTTCATGTCCATATGATCAACTAGAAATCATAAGCAATGTCCATTTGATCAACTAATTATTAATGGTATACTTACCAAGGCATTTAGTGGAAGGTCAAGTTGGTCCAATTACTAATAATTTATTTTTCAAGTTGATCAATTTCAGAATCAGATAAAACATTATTTCTAATCATTTATCTGATTTTGTAGGTTTCATTGGTCTAAGGAAAAATTATCAAAACTACTAACATTTTCTTTGTAAGTTACCTCTCAGGATTGTCAATCAAAATTACTAATCACTTGTCTTGCAGGTTGCCTCTCTAAATCTACCATTTGAAACTACTAATCATTTTCTTGTAAGTCACTCGTCAAAGACATTTTGGCATCTTAAAAATCATTTCATTTGTTTAAGATTTTCAATCATTTTATCTTCTATATATATTGCACATCTAATTAATTAGTTAATTAACCCCATTTTATCTGCTTGTTCATCACCCAAGGGTTACGGTGTTATATGCTCTCCTCGTATCTTTATTGTGATTATTGGAGGATCAAAAACCACCCACAAACCCTCCCATTTTTTATTTTATAGGGGCAACATGACATAGAATTCACACCCACACACTTTCCATAGTCTTAAGGGGATAGTGAACATGGATTTCAGCACCATTCCCTAATTCAGACTCTATGTTCCAACAAAGTATAAATATCAAGGACAAATAATGTTAGGCTAAGAGATTGACCCCATACAGGTCCTCCATGAAGGGGAAGAGTTAATTCTTTGAACCAGGCATCAAACAACACCTTAAATAAATTTTGTCCCTATCATACTTAGCGTATATTGAGGATGCCCCTAGAAATCCCATTCAACCTATATTAAGACCTTTTAACCATAACAAGTGATCCATTTTTAGAGTCAAGATCATCTCCTAAGTAGTTTTCAAGTGTAGATGAGGTTGAGAGGGTTTGATCAATTTCATAATGATTCATTAACCTACAGTCTCACTTGCAAAGTTATTAGACAGTGCAGTCATCAGGTTACACACCCATCAGTTTATTAGTCTAAGGACTATGGCTTGCTTGCTTTGGTGTGTTTCATTCTAGACCAGTGTTGTTTGTGAGTTGAGTTAGCCTTTCACCTAAACCCATACATGGCTATCTAGGAATTCTATATCACCATCTTGTATATCCTTATCCCTATTTTATACAGTCTTAGTCATCTTGAACATTCATCCTTCATCATATATTGTATAAATCCTAATCCAATTTTGTCTTGACTTCTTTGTCACCCAATCAAAACTTATCATCCCCATCTAGTCTAACCTCATCCTATCATATCCCATAGTATACCTGGTTGGATCTTTAGGTTATACATACGTCCAAACCATCCTCATCATTTCATCATCACCCATATATACTTGTCCTGGTCTTAATCCCATTATCCCCATTACCCCATCACCTAATCACATATTCTTATCACCTCAAGCAATTTGGTCTAAGGTTTTAAGATATTCATTTTGTTATCCATCCATATCATCCTATTACTTTAGTCTACTATCAATCATCAATCGATCAGATCTCATACCTAGTCAATATCCTGATAGCATCTTGTCACTTTGTCAGTTTCAATCTAGCATCCAATCAATCATCAATCTAGTCATCTATAATCTAGTCATATTGCCTATTTATAACTAGTACCCATCCAATCATCATCTTGCTAGTTAGAATTTAGGCACCCATAAAATCCCCAGTCCTCTTGCTAGCTTGAAAACTAAGAATTATTGATAGATCATTAAGACTTATTGTACTATTGGTTTGAAATTCGATCCTAGTCTTACATCATTTTAATCTCATTTCATCTATCCCATCACATATCATACTATCTCAATCATTTAGTCTTGTTTCGACCAAGCTCCTATCTAATTCCTAAATCTACCTTCACATCATCCACTTCCCTTTCATCATACATCCCCATTGATTTGGACCCTATCCTCGTGGACTAATACCTATTTGCCAACAAGGATGAGATCCTTTTGTGGGCCTTCAAAATTGGTGCCTGCTTATCTTCAGACCTCAATCTCATCATTCCCAAACCAATGAACCATATCCTTCCCCATCCACATCCCCTAGATCACCATGGTCAAAACCATCATCCATTTATCATAATCATAGTCCTCACTCTACAAGTGATAAGATTACCTGATTTAATACATATATCTTTGCCAATAAAGATGAAGTCCTCTTACGACTATTGAAGATGGGTGCTCACTTTGTCTATGATTTTGAGCCCCTAAGCCTAAGGTCAAATCCTAAGTAAGTCCCTCATCATCCATTACCCCCATCTAATTATCATGATAACCAATCTTATTCTAGTCCCCCATCCACTATTCTTAGTCCTAGTCTATGGATAACCTTGTTTAATGAGTATATTATTAAAAATAACTGGGCATTCCTCTCATGGATCCTTGAAATGGGTACCCATCTTCCCAAATACCTTGACTCCATTCAGTTAACCTTACCTCCAATTCATACCCATCCACAGTCAAATCCTTAATCTACTAGTCATAATCCTTAGCCTATCTTGTCAATCTCATCATCCCCAAATGTCATGACATCACCATCACATTATTCTAATTTTATATCCAACACTTTTGTATCTAAAGTCATGGACAAGTTGTATACCCCTCTCCCCATCTCTATGGAATCCCTATTTTGGAAATTGGGGTTTGTAGGCATGGTTGTCCACCCTCAAATATGACCTCTATATTTTTCCAAGCATTTTCCCTCATGGTATGATCCTGAATGATTTTTTGTATACCATAAATACCCTAGGAATTCTATTAATAGATCTCACAATTTTAGATATTATATCCAAAAATTAATTAATATTGGTGATATTGAAATTGAGGGAGAATCCAATGTGTCCACACTAGGAGTGTGCAAAAGGGAGTATGTCAAGAATTAATTCCTAGGCATAATCAAGCTTCTTCCCTCCTTAACCACAGTCATGAATCTAATACAATCCATCCCAAAACCATCCCTGATCAATCCATCCCTATGACCCATTCACATCATATCTCCATCTTCATAAATCCATTAAGTCTAAATCATCCCTTCATAAACCTAAGGTGAAAGAGTTACTTGTCGATAATCATATGGTTTCTAACAGTAAATCATCTTTGGGATACATCACCTCATTAGAGTCCACATCATAATGGTCAGGATCATTTTCAACAATAGCATCTAAATCAGAAATCACATCAAAATCATCATCCCTTGTAGGTTATGAAGATCATGTTGAAACCTATCTCTTTGAATATGCCTCTATTATTAACAAGTTAGAAGGCATGTCTCTTGATCCATGATAGGATGATGAAACTATATCACAATATTTGTATGATTCATTAGTCAAAGATCATTAAGATACATATGAATCATCTTTAGATGTTCATTCCCCCAAGATTCTTAATGATCCTTTTGATATTTTTGAGGACACTTTATCTGATGTTGAGGTTAGGGCTCCTACTGACCTTTATGAGGACCATATTTCCCATTATCCCTTTCATCCACCACAGATCAATAATCATCCACCTCTCCTCTATAATCCCTACATCCCACTTTAGGAAGGAAATGAATAGGAACGTGCATCATTAGATTCCCCTCCACATGAAATATCATGTGACAAATTTACAAGGATTCAAGATAATAATTAGTTAAGCACATCAAATAATCAAGCCTTCTATAATCCAAATCTAATTAATCGAAGTCAAGATGAGTCTTATATTTGGCCAAGTCACAAAGAATCATCCCCTAGTATAGATATCCTTGAAGTGCTAGGGGTCTATCTAAATCAAAATCATTCATCTAGTCAAAAATTAATATCCTTTGGTGAAGCCCATAATCAAGCACCAAGAGGCAACCAAAGTCAAAATAAAAAATGAGCATATCAAAATAATGTCAAAATTAATCATCATATGGCCAACCATCCTCTTAATGTTTGGATCAAAGAATCAAAAAATCAAAGGGTTTTGGATCCCTTAATCTCATGTAACCAATCTAAATAATCCCCTCCACCATATCCAATGGTGTATAAAACTATCAAACCCCATTTATGATCCCCATCTCATCATATCCTCTGTCATGATCATATCCCTCAATCCCATCATCACAATCATGACATGTTCCCATCTATACCATATCTCAAATCCCTAGGTAGCATTGTCCCTCATAGGGGTTACAAAGACACCTAGTTAAGATGTATAGAGGATTTTAAATTAAGAGTCAATAAAGGCCACCAAGACATCTAGGAATCTAGCATCCAATGCATGGTCCCAGTAACACATATCTCCAGAACGTGTGTTGGCTAAAAAGCATGAAAGTGACAACATTTCCTACATCTCGTACCCACATCCAATAAATTGAGATGCCCAAAATTTAAAAATTCAAAAAAGTCAAAAAAGTCAAAAAAAAGATTAAAAAAAGTCAAAAAAGTTAAAAAGTGAAATAAAAATCATTCGTCCAATGGTGAAAACTAGTCTTCTAGCATCTTGGGCAAGTACCATGATGAAAACCAATTTTTGGCATCATGGTATAATAATCTATTGTCCACATTGTACTCAACACTTTGGGGAAAAATCCATCAAACCCATCCCTTGTCAATCCCATTGTATCATATCCCTCTATCCATATCATGCATCATATTGTGCCCCTCCTTTCTTCCAGTGTTAAAATTCGTAAGGAAGTGGAATATGTCTTTAGAAATGTTCTGAAATCATCTTGACATCTCCTCTAATGGACATTTAGGTAACTAAACATCTGAATCCTTCATGATGTAGTCATTGGTGATCCCTAGTCCATTCTCCCTTGGTCCTCATCTCCTTTTCTAGCCTCACTCTCATCCTTTTATTGCCCCATCCATTATTCCATTGATTTTTATCCTAGTTATTAGGCTTGGTATTCACTTTGCTAGTAACCCCATCTTTATAGTGTACATGCATATTTCAAAAAATCCCTAAAAATTTAAATATTCCAAAAACCCTAAAAATCATAAAATTTGAAAATGCCAAAAATAGTCCATGTTGTCTTGTCTTATGCCTTTTCCCCTAGTCGTATCCATTTCCATGCCTTTCATCTTTCACAATCATGTCATCCATCCTCTTATTCTAAACTAGGGGTGAAATCTAGTCTATATATCAAGCTAGCATTTGACATAGTCTCACTTTCACCTAATTAATCTTATGTCTCTCATCTAAATATCCAAATCCTTGTCCTAATCCTAATTCAGGTTCCCATATCCAAATCTTAATAAGCCATATTCATATATATATTCTTACATGAGTCTTAGTCCTAATCATGATCATCCTATGCAAATCCAAGTTTATTCCAAATCTAAGTTTATCCAAAGTCCAAATCACATCATGATCATCCTAGTCTAGTCCATCACTTATCCCATCATTAGGAAAGACATTGTGATATTAGATGTATATACTTGTGTGTATGTTACTTGTATGTTCTGTTTGGATTATCATGTAAATGTTTGATTATCTTTATCTTTTGAGTCTGTGTTGCATCGTGACTCTTTTTGTCTATTGAGAAATGAACAAGGATGCTATGAGGTCACCAAAGCTACAATAATGCCTATAAGTGTTGTTAATGATGTAGAGTTCACTATTTTCCCATGCACTTTGACATAACATCCTCTTGGTCATACTTCTATCATGGGGCATACTACCAAGTGCTATATTTAATAGATTGCGTAGACTATGATGAGCCTTATTACAACACTGATGGATTGATCATTTCTCCTAATCATCCTTATGCCATCATCAATTTCATCATCCCAACCAAATTTGTCTCATATCCAAACAAATCTTTATCTATCATCTCTCTAGTCATTAACATCTAACATCTCATCTCCAAAATAATTCATCTTCATCTAAGTCACATCCTCTATCTACCCACTAACATGTCTCTCCCATTAATTATCATTTAATCTAAACTACATCAGCCTAAGGTCTTCTAAGACTATGTAGGCAACACCTGGCCATGGTTTTGTGCCCAGGGATAGCTTGGCCATTATTAACCCCCAATCCCCATCTCATATCAGATCGATCACTTGACCTTATTGCATCATTCCATGCTATATAACATACATCAAGTGGTTTATTATCACTAATCAAATCATTAGGTCTTTATTATAGGATTTCAATCCCTCCCTGGCATGTGTCCTTGTTATGGGAATTATCATCATCTTATAACCTATCTCATCTCTCTACCTCCTAGACAATATCTTCGTCTAGGATATTCATAGTCTTATCAATCAATCTCCTTTCTAGACATTGATCATTTGTCTAGAATCCATCTCTTGAGACTAAGCCACTTTTTCTTAGCATCTATGCTTGGGTCATCTCAATTGTAGCTACATCATTACTCAGGGCATCCCAACCCCACATCATCATCCTAGTCTTATCCCACCCTTAGGACTTCTATTCGAGAGACCATCCGGGTCATTTCTCATTACATGTTCCCTCGAGGGGGCATCATACCTACTAACAATGTTTCCATTTGCGATCATGGTTTTTATTTGAAAGACCATTAATCCTTCCATCCTATCCACTCGCAATACCCTTTCAAAGAGGGGCAAAATGTACGCACCTAAATGTGCTCACCCTAATAATCTCACTAAACCTATTAATTTAACCCATAACTATATTCCCTAGCTAATTAATTAATATCCTAATTCCTACATAAAACTCCCTACATCCCATAAACCATACTCAACCCTCATAATCAATTAATCACCTACATTAATCCACTAACTAAGCCTACTTACTAATCTACCTATTAGCCCACTTGCCAATTTTAAAAATCCCTTTTATTCACCTACCCATCTACCACCCTACTAACCTAGCATATCCTACACCCCTACTCCCCAAAGGAGATTCTAGAATTAGAGGATTCTAGAATCTCCTCCAACTTAGCCTTCCCTATCTAGAACCCTCTATTCTATAGGTTTCTAAAGAATTAAAAATTCCTTGGAAATTCCCCAACCATTGATCTCAATAGCTCAAGATTAAATATGAGCCATTGATTTTCCCTCCCATGACCTATATAAACAAAGCCACTCCTCCATTGAAACTGTCTAGCAAACTCATGAATTCATAAAATTTGCATGTTTATATGATTAACTAGCAATCACAAGCAAAGCCCGTTTGATCAACTAATTCATCTAAATCATATATCAAGCCGTCATAATACTGGAATTCTGAGTCTTATTGCAATCTACATTCAACAAAGTCCATTGGAAAATCTCAGAGGGATTTCAAAGAGGAGTGAGATCATGGTAAAATTATGTTATTATTTTTTATTGATCCTCTATATTCTCTTCTATTAGTGATCTTTGTAAGAATTTGAGTTAGATTTTATATCATTGTGCATATTGAAGTCTGTTTGCTCAAATTTTAGGGGGATACAACGTTATTTGACTATCTAAACTTTGTAAGCCTCTCCTTTAATGTTGTGTAATAAGATATCCCTTGATTAGTTTTAGCATATCTAATTTGGTTATGCCCCTAATATATAAAGTATCGCAATAGATGTTAGTTGATTATCTTATTTGAGATTGGATTCACTAAGTAGGATAATTTGTAGATCTATCTTAATCTATTGTATACATTGCTTCATTTGAGATAGATCATACCATCATGCCACTTGGAGATAATATGCAAATACTGGTGGGGATTCAAACCTAGGTTTAGTAGAATGGCTAAGCATAACTTACATACGCAAACTGTTGGTCTCCTACTTGTCAACCAAAAACCAATTGCATTGAAATTGACATGTCATCACCAAGAATCGACCTCTTAACCTTCCACGAACAAACCAAGTGACCTGACCAACTGACTGCACCGGCACTTGGAAATGGATTGGTGGTTTTTTATATTTATCGACATATTGGTCAAAAAATTTTGGATTTGTTTGTCATTTTTTGGTTAGGAAACACTTTGTGCATATTGGTTAAGCTCACCTCAGTAGAATACCCAAAATTGGTTGTGTTTGTGGTCTTGGCAATAATTTCATCTTACCTCTAATCATCAAATAAAGATAAATGATCACTATTATTACGAATACAATAATTTTTATTAAGTCTTATTGAGAATGAGAATGGAAAAACTTTGGAAATATTTCTATCTATATATATTTTCATATGACAACCTACACTGGTCGATTAGATTATATAAGATGCATCTTTCATTTAAGCATCCTTTTTCATTTTTTGTCTAATTAGTTTTAGAGTCATCTAATTAGGTTTGTCTAATTATTTTTAGACTTGTCTAAATTGACACGTGGTGCATCTCCACGTTTTAAGATGAGTCGTTAGATATTTGACATTTTTTTTCATTGAGATGACTCTTGATTCAATCATGTACTGGGTAACTAAATTAGTTTGATGGAAGCTAAAAATTGCATTGACATGTGTGACATGCCATTGAACTTTGCACGTGTATCTACTCATGTTTGTTCGAGTGCATCCCCTGAAATACCCTATCATTGCCCCTAACTGTCACTACCCACCTCACCTTGAAATCTTTCACCAATTTCATGTTATGTATGGCCTCGCCCTCCCGCCTCACCACTTCGCCATTACTCGAGCTCACATGAAATAGAAAATCTCTTCCTCGTATAGCTCATTGTTGTTCAACACTTTGTGAACAAAAGGTAAGACAACGTCAGTAGTGATGTGTTTTGAGTGAAGTATTTACACTCTTTATTTTTACAAAGCCCCACTTTATCAAAAGAGAAAATTACATCCCTTATGAAGGGACAGAGCGTCATTTTTCACTGTTGCCTCCATCATAAATATTATATTATTGTTGCATGTTGCATCATGTAGAAAAGGTGAGAGGAAGTCAGTGGTCATAGGTTTCAAGTGAGATACAACTATCGATCTACATTCTTTCATTTTACATAACTCTATTTTACTAAAAGTGAAAATCATACCATCATTTCTAACATAACTTACAAGTATAAGATAACTGCTATTTTATTTATTTATGAAATATGGATAAACTCTATGAAATAACTGCTATTTATGAGATATGGATAAACTCTAATACTTTACTTTCATGTAGTGTTATAAAGTTTAATTTTAATAATAAAAGATGCGATTCTAATAATATTTTAGTGAAGTTCAATTTAAGAAGACCATATGAAATGATTGAACTAGTCCACAATAAAGTAAGTCTTCAATTTGTTTGGATCGTAATAACGTCAAAGGGCGGCCAAGTTTTGTTCGGAGAGAATCTAATCTAAGTTTGACTAACGACAGATTCTAGAAAGGAACAGTCTAAAGTCTGCCGAATTCTGTCATAGTTTCCACCTTGATAGCCACATGAACCAGAAATCTTATGCTAAATAATCGCAAAACACCAAAGTTTCATCCTTGCGATCTAAGGATTAAATTAACACCTGGTGTTACAGGAAACGTTTCCTACAAACCGATGAGACTAAGTTGCCGATAAGTTGGGAATCCATTAATATTTTTGTTGACCGTTTACAGATTAACATAAATAAAAATCAAAGTGTGTTAAATATGGAAATGACTTATCGTCTCGTCCCCACACCACAAGATAATATCTCAGCAATATTTTAACGAAAAATTCCAAATCTTTACCCTGGACTTCTAAAAAAGTATATTGTCAATTTATGGGACCCGCTACTCACATGTATTTTAGCCCTCGTGAGCTTTTTTTTTTTTAAGTTTTTGTTTTTGGGTGGGAATTGTTTGGCCGACGCGTTCCGTAGTATGTGTTCCATTTCCACACGCTGCGCTGGCGGCGGCTCAAAAAATGCCACCGAAAATCTTAGCAGAGTTGAGAATTAGGAGTAGCACGTGATCAGCTGGTAGGCATAAATCCAAATCGCCTGCTCGCGGATATGAGATCATCCGGCGCGAACTTTGAATTTTATACATACACAAAGTCTTCCCCGAAAAAATTGTTTGCCAACTTAGGAAGCTTTACATTACATCACTATAAAGTTTTCATGTCGCATGTACCGTCGGCTGTGGACCAGGGCGGCGTCTGATCTCTTCTTCGTCTATAAAAAAACATTTAAGAGGAACTTGAGTTTCAATTCACTGTAAGAAAATCAGTCCTAATATTCCCTGCTATTCTACTGCTGTTGGAGAAGGGATGGAAAGTGGAAGGGTAAGCTGCTCATGCTCCTCTAGTTCGGAACATAATGGAATGTTTTTCTCTTTTCTCTTAATAATTTCGTTTGAAATCTTCAGATGAACTACGTTGGAAGTGGAAAACCGTCAACATTTCCGTGCGCAGCGTGTAAAATACTGAGAAGAAGATGCGGAGAGAAATGCGTGCTTGCTCCTTACTTTCCGCCGGACAATCCTCACAAGTTTGCGACGGCACACCGGGTGTTTGGAGCAAGCAACATTATCAAGATGCTTAAGGTTACATCAAATTTTCTCATTCTTAATTCACCGTGTTTATTTAAATTTTGCTGCATGATTTAGAAAATTTACATGTTACGTGAATTTGGTTATAATCAGGATCTTCCGGATGATAGTAGAGCGGACGCTGTAAGTAGCATGGTGTATGAAGCAAATGCGAGGGTGCAAGATCCTGTATATGGCTCTGCAGGCACTATTCATCAACTCCAGCACCAAATCTCACAACTGCACTCACAATTGGCAGCTGCACAAGCAGAGATTCTGAAACTCCGTTTGCAGCAATCTAATCTTCTGTCTCTTGTCTCACTGTTCTACACTTCTGGGGAAGAATCTGAGCCATACTCTCCCACTGAAAGTGACCCACAGGATAACGAAAATAGTGCAGGCCATAGTAAAGATATATTTTCAGATATTGAAACGGATTCTTTGATGCTGTGGGAACCCCTCTGGCCTTAAATCGATAAACAATGAGCGAGTCTTTCACACGGAGCGCAAGCTATGTACGATTGGAGACGACTGGAAAGCCTTTCGTCTCCTTTGTTTGTCATGTGAAATAAAGATAACTTATTTGCTTACATGTCGATTTTGTTTTCAGTCCTTTCTTTTGTTGGGAAAATATCATCTTACTGTTATATCTCTATTTTATTAAGATTATTGATAAGTAATGGTGTGAAGCTGCCAGCAAACAAAATAATATAAGATAGGATATGGGGTTAAGATCCTATACACGCTTCCAAATGAGTCATTCAGTTTGCAATCAACCCCTTTCAAAAGCAATCAAACTTTTATTAGAAGTGTAATTTAAAACTAATTATTTATTTATTTATTTTTTAAATGAATTTTTTTTCATTCAATTAAAAAGTAAAAATAAAAATTATAAAATTTTAAATGAAAGGGTAATAATTTAAAAAAAGACATCATACAATTTTTAAAAAATGGAATTGTTAAAAATTATTAATTTTTTTAGTGTTAATTTAACAATTTTTAATTAATATGTATAATTATAATAATTTAATATTATCATAATTAATTAATTATTATTAATATATATTTACAATAATTTAATTTCACAACAGTTAATATGAATGTGTAAAATTAAAAATATAAATTATCTTTTTTCTATCATCTTTTTTCATTTCAAATTTTAATTCAATTTTATTTATATTTATTTAAATGGGAAAAAATTATTTATCTTAAATCTTTTTTTTCATTTATTTTTAATTTTTGTAAACAAATTTATTTGTATTTATTTAATATTTTAATTGATAGATTTTTTAATACCAAGTTAATTATCATTTGCATGTTGTATTTTGTTGTATATCCTCAAAGTTTATATATATATATATATAGATATAATAAATTAAGATCCTAATAAATAAGGAAATTAAAGTTGTAACTTTTAAATTATAATTTTGTGTTGATATATGTAGTTATATTATCGTATTAAAAAAATGATTGATATATAGCCTAGTTTCATTGTAAAATAGCTAACGGTAAGTTGAATGAGGGTATTTTGTAAAGTATGCTTAATTATAATTATATTTTTTTGTATGGCTAATCTATGTATTGTAATTGTGTATCTTTTTATGTTAGCAATTCAATTTATATAGTAAAATAGAGTTTATATAAAGATTTATTTATTAATTTTTATTTTTTTTAATCAAAGGATGTAATTGAGAAAGATAATACTTTATTTGATAGGGTTTATTAGTGGGAGACTTGTTATTCCCAAAATTTGTCACTCATTTTTGGGAAAATATATGAACTATTTTGGTTTTGTAGGCCAAAATTCCCTCTTCCCTTCTCAAAAATTGTTTTAGGCATTCAATTTCCACATTTGTCAAGTTTTTTCAGTAAAAGAACTAGTTGGTTCAATGGGTTCAAAGGCTTTTTACAGGCAAGTTCAATCAAAAGAACAAGTTTCCAAGACTTAAGTCATTTTTAGGATTGGTTCAATACCTTGGTTCAACCAAAAGAGTTCATCGGCAAGCTTCTATGCAGTGATTGAACCATTGAACTATTGAACTTTGAACCAAAAAAGGTTCAAGGGTTCAATTGGTTCAAAGGTTCAAGGGTTCAATTGCGTCAAGGTTCAAGGTTCAATTGGTTCAAAGGTTCAACGTCATCATCAAGAGTTAAACGCATTTGTCAAGGTTCAAGGTTCAATTGGTTCAAAGGTTCAACGGCTTCAAAACACTTATCAAAGAGAAAAAGGCTTGAACCATTGAACCATTGAACCACTTTAGTTCAAAGTTTCAACGGGTTCAATAGTTCAACGGGTTCAAATAGTTTGGTTTAAAGCGTTTGGTTCAAGTGGTCAAGTGAATGAGTGAAACACAAGATTGAACCATTGAACCGTTGAACCAAAGTTGGTTCAATCGGTCGGTTCAATCGACAGGCTCAAGGGGCTGCCCCAAATCCAAAGGAAAAAGTGTCCTTGCAAAGGGCAGTGAACCAAGTCGAGTGCCCTCGCGGAAGGCAACAAGCAAAGGCAGACACAAGGAATTCTTTCAAAAAAGTTCCCGTGACAAATTTGTTAAGGACCATTTCCTTCAGACAAAATGTATGAAGGAATTCACCCGGGAAGAAAGCCCAAAAATAAGAAACCGGTGGATAATTGACTAAGACAAAGCGAAGGAAAAAAGTAGCAAAAGCCCGCTAAGAAAATTAAAGCCCGAAGGCCATCCCAAGACCGCCCGAAGGGTAGATACCCTTGTGAGAGGCTCTTGCCAAGAAAAGTGGACCATTTCTCAAGACCCTGAAGGGCAAGTTCTCTCCAGGAAAGATCAAACCTCAAAGTGAAGTGGAAGCCACCATGTGTCCCTTATAAAGTCGAAGCGAAAGCCACCAAGTGTTGTCTACCAGGACATAGTTCTTAGTAACTTTCAAAGCAGCAAAACATGCCATGTGTCATATGTAAAGCTCAGTGGAGGCTGCCACGTGGCAACATCTGCAGCTTCTTCTTTTTTTGAGTAAGGACTATGGTGGGTCTTGGGTGAGTGGCTAAACTCGAGCAAAACATGCCACGTGTCATCATCCACGTAAATCCAAAAGAGTCTTGAATGTTTCTAAAGTGTTTCTAAGAGCTCGATGAAAACTGCCATGTGTCATCTTCTGTAGGACTCTTAAAAGATACTTAAAGCCTCTATAAGTTAAGCAGATGTTGCCACATGTCCTCATCTATTTCACAACAGAACATGACACATGCCACTTGTTAAGATTAGTGGAAAGTGGCCAGAGCAAGCAAGAAAGACACGAAGGAATTACTAAGGAGGATGACGGGCCCATAGCTGTCAAATTTAGGGCAACCAAGTAGTCGTTGGATTTCAAATTATGACGGACCCGAAGACGTCAAATTTTTAGCAATGGAATAACTGTTGATCTTTGCAGACTTAAGCACAGACCACATGAACAAATTCAGTGATCAACCAAAGAGATAGCTCGAGAGCTCATAGCACATAAAAAAGGCAAAATACAGCCAGGAAAGGGGGAACGATGAATAAAAATAAAAAAATATCCATGCATAGGAGATGTTTCTAGAAGGTAAAGCAACCCACCAGGTGGACATCAGAGAGCGTGAACATTCAATGGCGTGGCCTATTTTTCTACATTGAACAAAGTGAACAGCTAGAAATACATCAGGAAAACACATTAGGTGGCCCATATTAAAAATTGACACTCGATTATAGCATAGCCCATGGACAGAATTTAAAATGCATTGAATGCATCATAAGCCATCATTTTTGTGAAACAAAGCACCCAAGTCTTTCTTTGATTCAGGCAACAATTTGGGTGACCATTCGGGTGACAGTTAATTCCTTGAGGTGACCATTCGGTGATAGTTAATTCCTCAAATTTTGTATTATTTTCATTTTGTATTGTCGATAACAGTTATTTCCTCGATCCATTATGTCCTCAAGTATTCCCTCAATCCATTATGTCCTCGAGTGTTGTATTGTTTTAATGCTGGGATGTATGTCCTCGAGCATTATATTGTTTTAATGCTGGGATGCTAAATCATCACCCGTTAATTCCTCGAGCCATGCAATCTCCCGATGTTGTTTTCAAAAATATGTATAAATGCATTGTAACCTGAAATGGGAAAGTAGACATCTCTTCCCAGAGATAAGCCTATATTGGTATTGCGATTGTTAAGTAATATGACGTCTCTTCTCAGAGAATTCATTGTTATTGTGTTATTTTTGTGCTATTGAAATATTTGCCAACCAAAACTTCTGAGTTCTGGATTAGTGGTATCAGAGCGATTTGTCTTGAGAGTGTATGATCCCAAGGATGAGGTCAGGATATAGGAAACTTAGGTGGGAAGCGACGGAGCTTCCAAACGTTCCACCTGTGCATCCCAAACGACTTCAAATGGTGGACGACACTGAGACATCTGATCCTTTCAAGGAAATGGTGAATGAAGCCCTCCAGTGGCAATAAGTGTAGATGCTCCAACAATTTGCTCAAATTCTTCAAACACTTTTGATGGGAAATTCTAGCTCCGTAGCTACACATCCTGGCTCTTCATTGAGGGAACTTCCTTTCAGTGCCCCAACACCCTTCAAGGTTCAGGCAAATTTTGATATTCCCACATTTGAAGGCAAAATCAATGCTGATGTAGTGGAAAATTGCTTGGATCAACTATCTTCCTACTTCTCATTAAATAAGTTCACTAATGGAGAAAAGATCACTTTTGCTCTTTTGAAATCATCATTGCCCATGAAAAATTGGTGGGAAGTGTATAAAAAGAGGTCCAGTATGGATATCATTGGCCTTGGGGTGGAACCTACCTGGGAAGATTTTATGGAAGCAGTAAAAGAAGAATACTATCCCATCAGAGCGTATGATGATCTATACATACAATGGCAACAACTTCGCCAAGGCAAGGACCAATCTGTTCAAGATTACACAAACACTTTTCATTCTTTGTCTACAAGACTGGGCATTCAAGAAAGTGAGAAACATAAAACTCAAAAATATCGTGGTGGACTACAATGGTACATACAGGGGGAAATGGAACTCTTCAATTTGGAAACCCTCGGTGAGGCATATAAATTTGTAGTGAAGATTGAACATAAGCATGGTAGGAAGAATATGAAGAGTCAACCTTCAAAATGGAAAAGTAACAAGGAAGGTCAAACACGAGGCCAAAATTGGAAGCAGAAGGAGTTTCAAGATAAGAAATCCCAGAAGGGGAAGGTTGGAAAATGGTGTGATTACCACAAAACTGGAACTCACTCCAAAGAAGAATGTCGAGCCATCAAGTCACTGCTCTCTAAGTCACAATACTCGACGTCTACTACTCTGCCTCATACACAACCCACAGTCGAAGAGGATGAGGAATAAATCATAGATGCTAAGCCTGACACCATCGTCGCTTCATCACAAACTTGTGAGGAAAGACCAGATGACAAAGAAAGATTATTTCACTCCAAATTATGGGTAAAAGGTAAGCCTCTATATTTCATTCTTGATAGTGGGAGTCAAAAGAATTTGATCTCTGCTAAAGATGTGAAAAGTCTCGATCTATCCATGAAGCCTCATCCAAAGCCCTATAGTATTGGGTGGTTGAGCCCAGGGAGAGACCTTCATGTCACCCACCAATGTCTTCTTTCATATTCTATAAAACCATTCCAAGATGAAGTCTTGTGTGATGTAGTCAATCTAGATGTTTGTGTTGTACTCCTTGGTCAGTCATTCATGTATGAGTGACATGGCATCTATGAATCCCAAACCCAAAAGATCACCCTCACTCTTGGAACATGGCGCTATAGGGTACCAGAGGTACCACCTCCCACATCTGTCTCCCTGATCAGTGCTAAGCAATGCAAGAGATTGGTGGAGAAGATAGTAATTTGTTCTCATGGTAGTCAAACCACAAAAATCTAAAGAGGCTGATGTTGCGGTCCTGACTACACAATCAACGCAATAACAAAAGCAGATAGGATGAATCATAGGAGAATATGATGACTTATTCAAGTCACTTATAGGAGTTCCACTGCATTGCCAGGTAAGACATTCTATCGATTTAATCCCAGGATCACCTTTGCCTAACAATCCTATGTATCGTAGATCAGTCTTGGAGAATGATGAGATAAAAAGACAGATTCAAGAATTGATCCAAGGGGTCACATCAGGCCAATCTCTTCACCTTGTGGTAGCCCAATCGTCTTGGCATCGAAGAAAGATGGAACATGGAGGCTTTGCATTGACTACCGAGCCCTGAATAAAATATCTATGAGGAATCGTTACCCTCTCCCCATAATCGATGACTTGTTGGACCAGCTCTGTGGTGCAAAGTTCTTCACCAAAATTAATCTCAAATTTTGTTATCACCAAATTCCCATCGATCCCACTGATGTCTGGAAAATTGCAGTCAAATCTAAGGAGGGGCTCTTTGAATGGTTGGTTATGCCTTTTGGCCTAACTGACACACCTGCAACCTTCATGAGGATGATGGATGACATCCTACAACCCTTCACCAACTCATTCATGGTTGTCTACTTAGATGACATACTCATCTATAGCAAAACATGGGAAGAACATTTGCAACATGTCTATAAGGTGCTTCAAACTCTTTGGGAGCACAAGTTGTATGCAAATCTTGACAAGTGCACATTCAGAATGACAACAATTTAGTACCTCGGGTACGTTGTGAATGAGAAAGGGGTCCATGTTGATCCAGAAAAGATTTGGGTTATTCGAGAATGGCCCACACCAAGGACCCTCATAGAGCTTCACAACTTTTTGGGCCTTGCAAATTTCTACTGCATGTTTGTTCTTGGATTTTCACATGTTGCTTGGTCACTAACCCAAGTGACTAAAGGAGGAGCTAAAGCTACATTTCAGTGGGGTGAAATATAGCAAAGGGAATTTGAGAATTTGAAGAATAGACTCTGCTCAGCCCCTGTCCTTGCCTTGCTAGATTTGCATCAACTGTTTGAGTTGATGATAGATGCATCTGAATATGCCATGGGAGCTGTCATCATGCAACATGGCCATCCTGTTGCATACCATAGTGAAAATTTCACTGATACAGTCAGGAAATATCCAACATATGATAAGGAGATCTATGCCATTGTACAAGCCTGCAAACACTAGAAACACTACATCTTGGGGAAAGAGACGGTCATCCACACTGACCACAGACCATTGGAATTCATCTAGATGAAAATAAAACTACGAAATGAGAGGCATCAAAAATGGGCCACGTATCTTTAGCAATTCCAATTGATAATCAAACACAAAAATGGGAGCTCAAATACAGCTGTAGATTGTCTAAGCCACCCACCAATTATTGCACTCACAACAGTTCTTGACCTGTGCAGACATGAGACTGCCACTTGGGGTGCTCTATATGAAGCAGATCCTACCTTTGCTGACACCTATCAAGTGCTCCAAAAAAGGTGAACATGTTTCTAGAATCTATTTGAAAGATAATGTCCTTTGCCATATGGGGCACATATGTGTTCCTGTTGCAGAGCAACAAAAGATGATATAGGAAGCACACTTCAGTAGGACAGTTGAACACTTTGACATGGAAAAAACATTGTCAATTCTTCAAAAACACTTCTACTGGCCCCATATGCAGAAAGATGTGGAAAGATATCTCAAATCTTGCACCCCATGCGCAATAGCCAAGCCAAAAAATAAGAAGCAAGGATTGTACACACCATTGCCAGAACCAACCAGGCCTTGGGAATCCATCTCAATGGATTTTCTCTTAGGTTTTCCCACTTCCAAACATGGCAAGGACTGTATTTTTGTGGTAGTTGCTCATTTTTCAAAAATGGCTATCATGCTTGCTTGTAATAAAAATATATCTGCTGAGGAAACTGCTCAACTATATTTTGGTCATGTATGGCTCTATTTTGGTCTCCCCAAGTCCATTGTCTCAGATCAAGATAACAGGTTCTTGAGCATCTTCTGGTCCACTCTATGGAAGATGATGGATACTAAGCTAATGAAGTCCACAGCCTTCCATCCACAGACTGATGGTCAGACAAAGGTGGTAAATCACTTGATTGTTTACATGATTCGGATGTATCACTCCAAACATCCATGCACATGGGATGAGGGACTTCCTTTCATACAACATGGATACAATCAGGCACTGCATAGCTCGACCAAGCATAGTCCATTCCAAGTATGTTTTGGGTTCCAACCCATGGCACCAATTGATATAGATGTTCCATTTTCCACCATGGAATACACACCTCATGGAAGAGCTAAGGCAGCAAAAGCAAAAAAAATTATTGAACAAATGCAACATATCCAGCAACAAGTTCATGACATCCTGGAGAAGATGAATTAGAAGTATAAGCAATGCCATGACAAACATAGGATTGCACACCATTTGGCTATGGGTGACAAGGTTTGGTTACGGCTTTAGAAGGAACAGCTTGCAAGCCCACATAGAAAGATTCAACCTCTATGATATGGTCCATACACCATCACCAAAAAAGTTGCAAAAAATGCTTTTGAGTTAAACCTACCAGCCTACCTTGGTCTGCATCCAATATTCAATGTGGAGCTCCTCAAACCATATCACCCACCTCTATTGGACACTTTAGTTGTGGCAAAACCATTAGACATTGATGAGCTTGATCCATAGAGTTTTGCTCCAATAGAAGAGGATCATATTGTGGATACTTGGATGAAGACAAAAAGAGGATGCTCTATTCCACTCTATCGAGTGGTTAGAAGAGGCCATCTTAGCCACCAAGGTGAGTGGCTCACAGAGAATCAAATCAAGACACAACTACCCCACCTGACAGGGAATATTGACGTAATGGGGACCATTGCTTTTCAATGAGGGAGGAATGATTTGGGCAACAATTTGGGTGACCATTCGGGTGACAGTTAATTCCTCGAGGTGAACATTCGGTGATAGTTAATTCCTAGAATTTTGTATTGTTTTCATTTTGTATTGTCTGTGACAGTTATTTCCTCGAGCCGTTATGTGCTCAAGTATTCCCTCTAGCCATTATGTCCTCAAGCGTTGTATTGTTTTAATGCTGGGACGTATGTCCTCGAGCATTGTATTATTTTAATGCTAGGATGTTAAATCGTCACCCGTTAATTCCTCGAGCCATGCAATCTCTTGATGTTGTTTTCAAAAATATGTATAAATACATTGTAACTCGAAATGGGAAAGCAGACATCTCTTCCCAGAGATAAGCTTATAGTGGTATTATGATTGTTAAGTAATACGACGTCTCTTCTCATAGAATTCATTGTTATTGTGTTATTTCTGTGCTATTGAAATATTTGCCAACCAAAACTTCTAAGTTCTAGATCATTCTTGGAGCACTATATATAGGACTCTCTCCTATTGTTTTAGAGAGATCTCTCTATTATCAAAAACAAAATTCTGTCCAAATTGAAAGGCATTACTGAGACTTTGAGCTTAGATTGTTGATCATATTTCATTATTTGAATAAGAAAATAAGTGACTTTTCAAACTTTGTGCTAGAATAGCTTGGTTGTTGAGGAAATTGTTCTTATGTCTATTTCCTTAATACATTTTTTGTTTATTTAATTAAATAAGTAGAATTAGTGAAACTAATCAGGAAGGTGTCCTAAAGCCGAATGTGGAGAGAGTTTGTGCTACCACAATTGTCTTTAATTTGTTCTATTTCTTGTTTCTGTGTAAAGGATTTTGGGACAACTTTGTGCCCTCATTATCCTTCGTATTTCACTCTTTGGCAGTTGAGGTGGAGACTTTATACTACATTTCATCTTGTTGTGTTATTGTGCCCTGTTACAGTTACTTGTTACTACCTGAGAGGTTCCTATTGTCTGCTAAACAGCACTTCTAAAAGAAGAGGGGTGACTTCTATCATTTCATCAAGATTTATTCTTTGATTGGTGAACATCATCTTTGAAAAAAGAGAGATGGATGGTGTTATCCTACCCCTAAGTATTATTTTTAGCTTATTTATAATATATTAGCATATAGTATATAACCCCTTCATACTTATAGGGAACCTCCCCTTGATGAGAGGAGATATTTTTCCCTTTTTGATGTGGTAAACCTGCACATTTGGCCGATTAATCTTCCTTGTTATGGTTGATCAAACCTATTTTGCTCATTAGTACGCTGGTGACAAAATATTCACCCAACAGTTTTTGGCGACTCTGTTGGGGATGAACGTGCAGTCTGAAGCCTCAAGTTTCATATTGAATCAGTCCCTACCCCTATCCATTATAGATTCTAATGACTCTGTTCCATGTCTTATCCATTATCATTATCCATTTATCCCACTATGAAAGAACGAGTTGTATCAGTTCTTTTCCATTTTTAATTTTTCACCCTAGTAGATCCATGATATACACGAAGCTAAAGGGCTAAAGTATTGTTGACTTTGTATTCGAGTTGGTACAACAAAGTAATTTTGATCTATTTCCTTCACCATCTCACCTCCAACACACCAGGAGCTTTCCTCCTACTAAAGTGAAGTCTCCATTATTGGGCAAAGCATCCATTTCTACTATTAATAAAGCTTTACCAATACTTACCCCTTTAAGATTTGTTATTACACTTTTTCATAGTCATACAATGGCAATCCAAGGCCCCTGGGGTAACTCTTTTGGCCCACTTAATATAACTCTACCCCTACATGAGCTCCCACATAGTTCAAGGAAAAAATTTCCCAAGTTCTATGGTGATGGGAAGGTTCACCCTGATGAACACATTACAGCCTTCAGCATAGCCTGCAGTGTGATAGGTGTGGAATTTGAGGACGTGGCAGTCAGACTATTTGTGGAAACAAGGTGCTATTGCAAACTAGTTCTACCACTTGCAGGCTCAGTCAGTAACTAACTAGAACACACTCAAAGCCAAGTTTGAATCAAATTTCAAGCCTACAAAAGATGCACATGCCCTGCTAGCCCAACTGACACAAATGAAGAAGGAGCCTCATGAACCAATGAGAGATTTCATAGCCAAGTTTGACAAGCTGAGGAACAAGATTCCTGCAATTGCTCGGCCTACAGCTGAGAATCTCAAATTTTTCTTCATCAATTCTTAGCTACCTAAAGTGAGTTTTTTGCTTAGACATGCTAGCCAAATAGACCTTGTGGTAGCTCAAGATTTGGCCATTGAGATGAAAGATGACCTTATCTTGGCAGGAAAGATAAGGAGAGATCCTAACAGAAGTAAATCTTCTTCATCTTTTGAATATCCATTTACAGGTACCACTGATCCAATGGTGCAAAAGTTGGCAAATGAACTTCTAGCCTTGAAAAGATAAATGGCCCAAGGTATGTCTGCTTCTCTTTATCAGGATATGCCAAGAAAGACATTTCAGAACCAACCATATTAAGGCAATGCTGCCAGAAGTCAAGGGCAGCCAAATCGTCTTCCTCCCCCATAAGGGAAACTTGCCATTGAAGCACCCCCAACCAATTTAGCAGCTAGATATCTTGAAATAAAATCTGATTTCTATTTCAAGCCTGAATTGAACCAAGAAAATGATGATCTCCTTATATAAAACCAAGAAGAATCAGCTGGTGACTCCAACATTGGTTTCTTGGATTACCAGGATGAACCCAAAAGTGAAGGTAAAGCAGATGAGGGATCATATGTTGTGTTCACCTGGTCCAAGAATCAATCAGCCCAGCAAGCTGATAAGGAAAGAATAGAAGAGTGAACTCAACCTAAAATTTTAATTGATAATCGGGGAACCACTCTGCCTTTCCAACCAAAGGACCCAATGATTGCTAGAAAGGTAAGTACATTAAACATCTCTGCACCTTCTACTTCAAATCTACAGACCAGTCTTCCCCCTCTCAAAAATCAAAAGGATGAACTCCCTTTTTCTGTTCCTAACCCATTTCAGTCATTTGACATAATTGACCATGTCAAGAAAACTAAAATTCAAATGTCTAAATTTGAATTTCTACAAGCCAATCCCGAGCAATTGGATAGGTTAGTTTAGTGTGTGAAGAATAGAGCCATCTTTGTAGGACAAGATGTTAAAAAGATAACTCATGATCCTCCAAGGAACACGTCCATCCCAAAAAATCTTGTCATTTCTCGTCCTACTACCCCTGGGAAAATAGAGCCTTTCTATGTTTCCCTATTGATAAATAGTCACAAATTGAGCAATCACATCATAGATTCTGGAGCATCAGACAATGTCATGCTTGCTAAAGTGGCAAAATATCTTGGTCTTACACTAACCAAGACATTTGGGAGGTGTTTCTCCATGGAGAACAAATAAGTATCTCTGCTAGGACAAATCAAGGATGCCCAATTTGCATTTGCAACATTCCCAGACAAAAAGATCAAGATGATAGTCCTGGTGGCCGATGTTCTAGCCTCATACGACATCCTTTTAGGGTGAAATTTTTGCAAAGATGTTGGTAGAGAATTAAGCCTGGATCTATTCGAGGCAATAATCCCCATCAAAGACATCATGTAGAGGCTGCTTCTTGAAAAATAAGTAAAATTTGTTATCACTCAGACATCAGCCCCTGAAGCTCAAATTCTGTTCGAGTCTTCAGGTATGGGTAATTATTTCTTGACCACAGAGGATACTCATGTTTTAGCTAATGAAAATTGGTTCAGATAGAATAGCAGAAGATGTGAGAGAACACAGTGCAAATGCAGAATAATTCCACCTTTCAAGCAAAGAGAAATTTGAGAAAGGATCAGTTTTAAATAAGGTATGGATGCTAGAATTTAATGGCAGTTGTTCCTCTACCAGTTTAGGGGCTGGGATTGTGTTGACATCTCCTTAAGGAGATATTTTTTCCTCTTCATACAAGTTGTAGTTCAGCAATACTAACAATACTAATGAATATGAATCTCTTCTACTTGGATTGAAAGCAGCTAAAAATAAAGGCATCAAACTCTTTCATGCCAAAGGAGATGCCGAGTTGGTGGTTTTTCAAGTGAAAAATCTATACCAAATCAAAAATGAGAGATTATGCCACTACCATAATCTAATTTGGGATCAAATTGAAAGCTTTGACGCTTTCAACATCTCTGCCATACCTAGGGAATTTAATGACCGAGCTGATGCACTAGCTATTTCAGCAACTCTCTTAATCCCTCACCCATACTTCACAGGAGACAAATACACCATCGAGCTAGTCTTCTGACCAAGTGTACCTGATAATACCAGTCATTGGTAGGTGTTTAACAATGATAACCACCTTTGTGAAACAAAGAGACAACTTCAAACAGTTGCACTTTGAAGGCAGTGATCCTCAGAAGCTTGAATCAGCTCCTGAAATGAACTCAAATGCAGATGAAGAATTCTTGCAACTCAAAGGGAATAAAATTCCCAAAGGCCTAGTTTTCCTCGAGAAGTTGTTTGACAAACATGATAGATTCATCAAACAACAACAAATAGATTCAAGCTCCTCCTAGGGGTTTGATCAGATAAATTTGGGTACCAAAGAAGATCCCAAAATGGTGAATATTGAGAAGTGTTTCACTCTTGAGGAGAGATTCAAGTTCACTACTCTACTCTGCCAATAAATGGATGTCCTAGCATACTCCTATGATGATCTGAAGTCACTCAGGCCTAAGGAAATTCATCATGAAATTCCTCTCAAAGATGATTCAGTACCCTACAAGCAAAAATCCAGGCAATACAATCTGAAGATATCAGGTAATATTCTGTCAGAAATATAGAAAATACTGAATGCTAGGATAATTTTCCCAATCTATCATTCCACATGGATTGCCAACATAGTACCTATGAGGAAGAAAAATGGTGAAATTTGCATCTGTGTGGATTTCATGAATCTGAATACGTCATCCTTAACGGATAACTATCCTTTGCCCATCATGGATCAAGTAATTTAGACAGTGATTGGCTCAAAAATGTTATCAATGCTAGACATCTTCTTAGGATACAATCAAGTTGAAGTTAGTGAAGCAGACCAACACAAGACTGCCTTCAACACACCTTGGGGCATGTTTGCATATAGAAGGATGCCTTTTGGATTAATAAATATTGGTGCCACCTTTCAGAGAGCAATAGACCTTGCTTTCAAGGATGAAATGGGTAAGTTCATTGTAGTTTATCTTGATGACTTGACCATCTTTTCTAAGCATCACCCAAATCATATACGCCACTTGCAACAAGTGTTGAAATGTTGCTGCCAAAATGGTATTTATCTAAACCCCAAGAAGTCTATTTTTGGAGTAATAGAGGGGAAACTTCTCAGACACATTGTTTCCAAAGGAGGCATAAAGATTGACTCAGACAGAGTCAAGTCTATCCAAGAGCTTACCTTGCCCACAAGTAAGACTGCTATTCACTCTTTATTTTGAAAGGTGAATTTCTTACAAAGGTTCATCTCTGAGTTTGTTGAGAAGACTAGACATATTGTAAACATGATGAAGGGAAAATCCACCTTTAGTTGGACTAAAGAAGACAAGTCAGCATTTGAGGATATCAAGACTGTCATTGCCCACACCCCAATTTTGGTTTGTCTAGACTTCAACAAAGAGTTCATCATATATAGTTATGCTTTTGAACATATGCTTTTATCAATTATGGTTCAATAGAATAAATAAGGTATGGAATCTCCCATTTTTTTCATGAGCTACCCTCTCAAAGCTCATGAGCTGACGTACTTGAACATGGAGAAGCATGCTTATGTAGTGGTGAAGGCAATCAAACATTTCTGCTTCTACATCTTGAATTCTCACACTACTGCCTTGGTTGCTGATACCATGATCAAATCCATACTAACTCAGTAGGAGTTTGGGACAAAAAGATGCAATTGGATTGCAAAGATCTAGGAGTTTGATCTAGTCATCAAGCCAACAAAGCTGGTATGAGGAAAAGACTTATGCCAATTAATTGTTGATAATAAACCAAAAAAAACAGAGCATGAAGAAGTAGAGGATAAAGACATGCCAACAGTCCTCTTTGTCTCCACCATGAATGAGTGGTATTCAAGTATTCATTTCCTTACTTATGGTGAGTGTCCTGCTCACCTATCTTATAAAGAAAGGAGGACTATCAAGTTGAAAGCTACCAATTTCATTTTTGGGACAACGACCTGTATAAGAGGAGCCTTGATGGAGTGATTCTTCGTTGTGTGGACAAGGAACAACAAAGCCAACTTTTGAAATCTTTCCACAATCTAGCCTGTGGAGGACATTTTTGTACTCCTATGACTGCCCATAAGATTCTTAGAGCCAGGTATTACTGGCCTACTTTGTTTCAAGATGCATACAAATAGATAAAAAAGTGTGAACTATGCCAATAGTTCATGGAAATACCCAAGCTAGCTGCTCTGCCTCTCAAGCCAGTTGTCATACAAGAGCCATTTCAGTAATGGGGCATCGATTTCATTGGTGATGTAAAGCCATCTTCAAGTGTTGGACATGATTATGTCCTTACATCAACTGACTACTTCACCAAGTGGGTAGAAGCTATCCCAACCAAACATGCTACTTCAAAATTAGTGTGCAATTTCTTCAAGGAAAATATCATTTCTAGGTTTGGAGTCCCAATCAAGATTGTCATAGACAACATAGCTTGTTTCACTTTCAAAGAAATTACTCAGTTCTATTTTTACTATGGTATCACTCTCTCCCACTCTTCTGATTACTTTCCACAAGGGAATGGACACACTGAATCAAGTAACAAGAACCTGATGACTATCATCAAGAAGTTGGTAGATGACAACCAAAGGACATGGCATAAAGCACTAGTTGATGCTTTGTGGGTAGATAGAATTACACCAAAAAGGGTAATTGGTATGTCTCCTTTTCAGCTTCTTTATGGGCTCAATGCTGAGATACCAATCACCCTAGAATTACTAGCATTAAAATTGGCTAAGGCAATTGAGGATCAAACTTATGAAAGCTCCATTGATAAGGGAATCATGTGCTTGACTGAGCTGTATGAGTAGAGAACTATGGTGGTGGACCGAATTGCTGCCCATCAAAGTTTGGTGAAGAAGCTCTTTGACCAGAAGGCAAAAAATCATTATTTTCAGGTTGGAGATCAAGTCCTACTGTGGGACAAGAGAAGAGAACCAAAGGGAATGCATGGGAAATTTGATTCCCTATGGAGAGACCCATTCACCATCTATGAGCTCAATGGTGAGAATAGTTTCCTGTTGAAGTACCAAGATAGCACACTCTTTTCTTTGCCTCACAATGGGAAGCATCTAAAACACTTCAATCCGTGAAGTATCAAATAAGATCAGCTTATACATATGTATATTTGTATACTTTTAGTTCTAACTTTGTGCTTTTATTTTTGTTTTTGTCACCTTTCTTTTTGAGTAGCATGACTCCCTAGGCCAATGGCATACTTCAAGGCACTAGAGATTCCGGTTTCTACTCCCTTCAGCTGCTTCAAAATTTCAACTGAAAGAAGTTCCCCAATTGGAGCCAGCTGTTGTTCCCAAAATTTGTCACTCATTTTTGGGAAAACATATGAACTATTTTGGTCCTGCAGGCCAAAATTCCCTCTTCCCTTCTCAAAAATTGTTTTGTTCATTCAATTTCCTCATTTTTCAAGATTTTTAAGTAAAAGAACTAGTTGGTTCAATGGGTTCAAAGGCTTCTATAGGCGAGTTCAATCAAAAGAACAAGTTTTCAACACTTAAGTCATTTTTAGGATTGGTTCAATACCTTGGTTCAACCAAAAGAGTTCATCGGCAAGCTTCTATGCAGTGTTCAAACCATTGAACCATTGAACTTTGAACCAAAAAAGGTTCAAGGGTTTAATTGGTTCAAAGGCTCAAGGGTTCAATTGTGTCAAGGTTCAAGGTTCAATTGGTTCAAAGGTTCAACGTCATCAACAAGAGTTAAATGCATTTGTCAAGGTTCAAGGTTCAATTGGTTCAAAGGTTCAATGGCTTCAAAACACTTATCAAAGAGAAAAAGGCTTGAACCATTAAACTGTTGAACCATTGAACCACTTTGGTTTAAAGGTTCAACGAGTTCAATAGTTTAATGGGTTCAAACGGTTTGGTTTAAAGCGTTTGGTTCAACGCGGTTTGGTTCAATGTGTTTGGTTCAAGCGGTCAAGTGAATGAGTGAAACACAAGATTGAATCGTTGAACCAAAGTTGGTTCAATCGACAGGTTCAAGGGGCTGCCCCAAAGCCAAAGGAAAAAGTGCCCTTGTGGAGGGCAGTGAACCAAGCCAAGTGCCTTTGTGGAAGGCAACAAGTAAAGGCAGACACAGGGAATTCCTTCGAAAAAGTTCCTGCAGTAAAGTTGTTAAGGACCATTTCCTTCAGACAAAATGTCCAAAGGAATTCACCCGAGAAGAAAGCCCAAAAACAAGAACCCGACAGAAAATTGACTAAGACAAAGCGAAGGAAAAGAGCAACAAAAGCCCGTCGAGAAAATTAAAGCCCGAAGGCCATCCCAAGACCGCTAGAAGTGTAGATACCCTTGCGGGAGGCTCTCGCCAAGAAAATTGGACCATTTCTCAAGACCCTGAAGAGAAAGTTCTCTCCAAGAAAGATCAAACCTCAAAGTGAAGTGGAAGCGACCACGTGTCCCTTATAAAGTTGAAGCGAAAGCCACCAAGTGTTGTCTGTCGGGACACAGTTCTTAATAACTTTCAAAGTAGCGAAATGTGCCACGTTTCATATGCAAAGCTTAGTGGAGGCCGCCAAGTGACAACATCCACATCTTCTTCCTTTTTTGAGTAAGGATTGTGGTGGGTCCTGGGTGAGTGGCTAAACTCAAGCAAAATGTGCCACGTGTCATCATCCACATAAATCCAAAAGAGTCTCAAATGTTTCTATAGTGTTTCTAAGAGCTTGACAGAAACTGCCACGTGTCATCTTTCGTAGGACTCTTAAAAGACACCTAAAGCCTTTATAAGTTAAGCGGATGCTGCCACATGTCCTCACCTATTTCACAGCATAACATGATGTGTGTCACTTGTTAAGATCAGTGGAAAGCAGCTAGAGTAAGCAGGAAAGACACGAAGGAATTACTAAGAAGGATGATGGGCTCACATCCGTCAAATTCAGGGCAACCAAGTAGCCGTTGGCTTTCAAACGATGACGGACCTGAAGACCTCATATTTGCGGCAATGGAATAACTATTGATCTTTGCAGACTTAAGCATAGACCACATGAATAAATTCAGCAACCAGCGAAAGCGATAGCCCGAGAGCTCAGAGCGCATAGAAAAAGGCAAAATACAATGAGGAAAGGGGGAACGATGAAGAAAAATTAGAAATATCCACGCATGGGAGATGTTTCTAGAAGGTAAAGCAGCCTACCAGGTGGACATCGGAGATCGCAAACATTCAATGGCACGACCTATTTTTCTATATTGAACAAAGTGAACCGCTGGAAATACATTAGGGAAACACATCAGGCGACCCATATTAAAAACTGACGCTTGATTCTAGCATAGCCCATGGACATAATTTAAAATGCATTCAATGCATCATAAGCCATCATTTTTGTGAAACAAAAGTGCCCGTCTTTCTTGGAGCACTATGTATAGGACTCTCTCCTATTGTTTTAGAGAAATCTCTCTTATTGTTTTAGAGAGATCTCTCTATTATCAAAAACAAAACTCTGTCCAAATTGAAAGGCATTACTGAGACTTTGAGCTCAGATTGTTGATCATATTTCATTATTTGAATAAGAAAACAAGTGACTTTTTAGACTTTGTGCTGGAATAGCTTGGTTGTTGGGGAAATTGTTCTTATGTCTATTTCCTTAATACGTTTTTTTGTTCATTTAATTAAGCAGAATTAGTGAAAGTAATCAGGAAGGTGTCCTAAAGCCGGCTGTGGAGAGACTTTGTGCTGCTACAATTGTCTTTAGACTGTTCTATTTTTTGTTTCTATGTAAAGGATCTTGGGATGACTATGTGCCCTCATTATCCTTTGTATTCACTCTTTGGCATTTGAGGTGGAGAATTTGTACTACATTTCATCCTGTTGTGTTACTGCGCCCTGTTACAATTATTTGTTACTACCCGAAAGGTTCATGTTGTCTGCTGAATAACACTTTTGAAAGAAGAGGGGTGCCTTCTGTCATTTCATCATGATTTATTCTTTGATTGGTGAACATCATCTTTGAAAAAAGAGAGATGGATGGTGTTATCCTACCCTTGAGTATTATTTTCAGCCTATTTATAATAGATTAGCATATAGTATATAGCCCCTTTATACTTATAGGGAACCTCCCCTTGATGAGAGGAGAGATTTGTCCCCTTTTGATGTGGTAAACCTGCACATTTGGCCGATTAATCTTCCTTGCTGTGGTTGATCAGACCTATTTTGCTCATCAGTATGCTGGTGACAAAATATTCACCCAAGAAGACTAACACCCATTAAGAATCAAACCATAAAACTTACTAAATATTCAAAGAATTTTTTGATTGCAATACCTAAAATCTTTGATTTTCTAAATGGAAGGATATAATCTTAATAATAATATGAACTTATTTTGAATGATAGGAAATGAGGATCTATCATTTTCAAACACATGTAGTTTATTTATCATAAATAATGGAAAAACTTTTCATTTAATTCATGCAAAAATCTTTTTTTAAGAGATATTTTTAAAGTATATTTTAATTCTCCCTATCGACCGTCTCTCAACATATTAAAAAAAAACGTATATTTTAATTGATTAATCCCGAAGTTAAATTTAATAGTCAATAAAGAAAATTTTATAAAAAATATCTAATCAACTTTTTTTGTTCAAAAGTTATATTAATCATTTTAGAGAAGGAAACACTAAAAAGTAAATATATATATTTTTAAAGTTTTTGTTGGTAGTTTTCTTAATAATTTTTAAAGTTTGTTTAATTTTTTCTTTCAATTCATATAATTTTAAAAAAACGGGTGTCATGGGGGGAGGGGGTTGAGACTCCTTTCATAAGTTAAAATTTTGAAGTTGGTATTGGACATTTATTTTTCCTATCAAGATTTTTAGGTGTAGTATGTTTTTGAAGCTAACCTACATACTAATAGCTGGGATCCCTTCTTGGTTGATGAAAGACTCCTTGGCTTAGGATGGTTGGGGAAGGAAGTCTCAAAACCCTCCACGTCCGCCTCCTCTATCGGTCGCTATATATGTAGAGGTTGCTTAGTTGTTTTCTTGTTTGTACTATTTCAATCCCTTTTGTTGAATGATGTGTACTTGAGTTAGTTTAATTATAATTATTGATTGGGTTGTGGCTTCTCCCGAAACTTCCTTAATTAAATGTGATTTTGAGGATGTGATTTTTTCACTCGTATTATGTATATTTAACGTTATACTATATTTTTTATTAAATTAATGGAAGTGCACTTCTCAATCAAAAAAATCTTCCATTACATTTTAATATTAAAATTCATAAATATATTCATATGAACAATGTATTTAATCCATACAAAATTTAAGAGACTAAATTCATTCTAAAAATTTAAGAAAATAAAAAAATGATATATAATTTAATAAAGTGTACAATTAATTTATTCTTTATTAATTGAAGTATAAATATTTATTAAAAATAAATAAATTTAATTATTTTAAATAATTATAATTTAAATTTTTTACTCGAAGAAACAAACAAATTTATTATAATTTTTCATCATTAAAAAATTGGATGAATAAAAATATACTTTTCAACTTCTGAAAATTGAAATCAGTATTTCAATTTTTTTAAATTAAATATACCATTTTTAATTCTAGAAGGCGGCCCAAAAAAACCAAATCTCGAGCCCGAAACGACCCAATGATAGGCCCCAACCCTACCACTACACCCCAACCAATAACCTAGCACTTCAAATTTTATCTCTGGAGACGACTGGAACTTAACTTTCTTTAAAAGAGACGGTACATTTTTGTCGTGAAACATAATTTGGTGTTGCACGATACCTAACCGCGATTTAATTTCCAAGGACTTTTACCAGAATGTCTAAAAAGAAAATATACGTTCAAAGTGTACTTACCACGTGTGGGAGATTGGCCGCTCGATGACGTTAACCTTTGGCTCATTATCTCCAACAACGTGGGCACTGCTTTGAATATTAAACGCGTCAGATAGCGACGTCCTCATGTGCGGACGAGACCGCGCGCCAAGTACACAGTCTATACCCGACTCGTATTATTCAACGATAGGTTAAATGAGGACAAACAAGGCACCCGACTCTGCTTCCTAACTTGCTTGGAGCATATCCCATCAAGCTCGACTTGTAGGGGTACACGGAAGCTTTTTAGGGTCTTTTTGAAAGGGTCTCAACATTAATACATTTTTATTTGTATATGCGATCGATAAGAGGACTTTTAGTGTTTTCGACATATAATGATTACGAGGACTTTTAGTGTCTTTTAGACTACCGATTTCAAAGTGTCTAGATAAAGGAATTTGACTTTTAACATTTTTACGTCATGAAATAATTTTAAAAATATATATATTAAGAGGGTATATAGATTTTTTTTTTTCTTTTGGTATTTTTAAAAATGGATTCAAGACTCACAATTCTTTTTTAACATTATCGATATGATATGATGATTATGAAGACTTTTCATGTTTTTTAGACTACCAATTTCAAAGTGTATAGATAAGTGGGTTTGACTTTGACACTTGTTTAATTTTAAGTTTTTTTTTTTGAAATATGTGTGGGGGAGGGATTTAATTCAAAATCTCAATCAAAATAAGAATGTAGAACCCAACAGAAAAGGCCATAATAATAAAAATTACATCCGAATATCTCTAAAAGTGAGGTACATACATACATACATACATACATAGATACATGCACATGATTTTTAAGCCTCTAAAAAATGATTACAAAATGACAGAAGCATATAATCATAAGAATTGATTCAATAGAAAAACATAACATAAAAATAAATAGGAAATATATCGACCTTAAGTTATCATGTTGGAGACAAATCCTTGTCTATAATCGAGAAGAACACAACCAACATATTTCTATAAAAATATGACACAAATAATTTTTTGTTCAAACCTGTGACTTTCTCAGCGTCACAACTAGACACATCTATCACGCAAGTTTGGTTTTTGACATGATAAAATGATTTGACCTTGCAATGTCCTTTTTGATAACCAAATGACCTAACTGACTCCATTGTGTATTTGCTTAGAAATACGATTGTCGATAGGAGACTTCATTGTCACACATGTACGTGATGGTTGCACCCATCCTACTTGTGCCACCACACCCTCCATGGACGCATCCTCCATGACCACCAGTGTGAAAATGATATAGAATAACCCAATTTAACAGTTTGGCTATTGTGGTAGATAGGAATGTAAATATCCTCGTACTCTTTTTTTTTTATAAGCTCACTCTTCACATCTAAGACACGAGCAACATTTTTTTCAAGTTAAGTTGCTAGACTCATTGCCTTAAAATTGTCCACCAATTATTTTGAGTCATAAAGAATTTCCAATGCATTCAACTTCCCCCAATTCGATAGTCTAGAAAAATAGGGAGAGGTATGAGCCCTCTTCTGCTTGGTTCCTGTATGATTGTATTTTTGAGCTATGGATCTAAAATACTAAAAATAGCAATTTTAACCCAAACCTAAAATAACATCAAAGAGAGAGAAATATAGGAATAATCAACAATTAGAAATGAATTCTTACAAGCACCTTATCTCTAATGGCTTCCCTCCAATATTTACAAACTGATTTTCCAATGCCATTTAAGTTGACTATGGATTGCTTGATAATGACTTCAAGATGGATTTAATGGCTTCCTTGGATGTTAAAGTGGATGCAAGAGGCTATGAGAGCTTAAGATAGCTTGCATATGGATGCAAGGATGGATTATTAGATTTTAATTAATTCTAGCCATGCTCCAAGCATGGCTATTTATAGGTTTGATGGAAGAGGTTTTAGAGGATTTTTTTTATAGGTATTCACTTTTGAGTGGAGCTCCAACCGGTCTAGGATGTAATCAGGGGCTCAGATTCCCAAGTGATCATCTATCACATGTATCATATATACCAACAATGGCTACAACTGATATGATAATATCAATAACGATCGCAACCAATGCAAGAATAGCAACGAATGACCAAAACTAGTCTAATAATACCAATTATAGCCACATTTGACCTTAGATACCTTAGTGAGATTTGAACTTAGGTGGATCTTGAAATAACTAAGGCACTTTACCAAATCAACCACATCTCATTGGTAGTTTTAGAGGAATTTTTAATTCATTTAGAATTCTTTAGTTTAGAGAATTCTAGAAATTTAGGGAGAGTTTTAGATCTAGAGGTTTCTAGATTAGATTAAGGAATAGTAGGGATTAGTTAGTGTTTTAATGGCGTTTAAGGCTTATATGGGTGTAGGAAAGGCTAGGGATATGCTGGCTAGGGGGGTTGTTGGAATATATATGAATTTTTAATTGGCAAATGGGCAAGTGACTAGTTCATGAGGTAGGATTAGTAGTTAAGCAAGATGTTAATAGGATAATGAGGTGATTAATATGTCATGGGGTGTAGAAAGGTTTGTAGGATGTAGGAAATATCTAATAGGGAATGAGATTTTATTAATTGGTTAGGATTATGGTTGTAGGATAAATTAGTGGGTTTAGTATGAATAATTAGGGTGAGTAGATTTAGGTGTATACAGTTCCCATCACCTGAGGAGAAAGCAGTTGAGAAATTAGACTAACCTGGGGAAGTTGATGGAAAAATAGACAATGGAAATTGTTGAGCTAAAATGTACTGGTTCCCCACATTATCCATATCTATTGTTTCACTATGAACAAATTTGAGGAAATCTAAATAGTGGGCAGGAGTCGACACAAACCTTTTCTCTATTGTTTGTAGCTGATACTATTGAATTTAGAGTGATGGGTCTTTAAATATAGGAGAAAAAAGTTATTATGGCTTGTCTCCCTATATAACAAAATATTCCTCTTTTCCTATTTTATTTATTTCTTTGGCCCCATTTTTACCTTAGGTGGTATTAATATCATCTTCTAAACTTGTTGGTCTACATATAGCTTGCTAAGAAACTTGAAAATATTCATCATCAGTAAGGTAATCACTAAATAATGAAAAACTAAACTAGACATATATAGAGGAAATTTTGAAAAAGAATTGTAGTTGTTTGGTCTTTGGTGCAATCACAGTAGGAGATCCTAGTGAATGGATGCCCTTGGTTGTGTAGCTAGAGTCATGTAGCATAAAATAAATGTTCTTTATTTATTAAATGAAAACAAGAGTTAATGACATTTACATTAGCAATGACTATATTATCCTCTTTCTCTCTCTCTCTCTCTAAACCTGTATAGGCTTTAAAATCTTAATATCCCTTAGTTTTAGACTTTATAACATCCTCTACTATAGCCCATCTATGATCTATGACCCATTTATTTTTTATTGTCTACAATTTGTCAAATTGACCCCTTTCCCCTCTTAAATATGAAAACTTTTTAGATCTTATTTCGTTATCTCATTTGTCATATCTGAACTCTCCTTGATCTATTCTCTCTACTATGCCAATTGTCCCCTTTCAAAGGGAAACTTTCCTTTTTAATCCTTCACTGGTGACCTTTTCATTTCCCCATTTTTTGGCCTTCTACAATTATTTCCCAAGATATCAATGATTCTTAGGAAGCTTTGTTACAACAACAACCACATGTGTAATTTAATTGTATCATATCCATAACCATTCGAAATCTCTCATCAAGATATTTACATCATGACCCTAACGCCCCATATGGCACCTTATCTCAAAAATTGTGATTGTCTGAATAACTCTACATTATTTCCATTAAATATGATAAAAATTAAAATCTATGGCCATAAGGATCCTCAAGATTGTGACATGTCTCATGATCCTAGGGTCTTCATATAACGGGATCAAAGATCTTCATGTGATCTCTCCATGATTTTTGGACCTATGGATTATATTAAGTCCAACACATAATTGGTCATGTGTCCTTATTTATTAATAATATGGTCCCTCTTAGTTCTCATACTTGTGGAGTCTTTAATCCCATTTACTAATTTTCATGCATTTGATTGAGGACTATGGCTTTAATGTTGACTCTAACTATGATCTCCATTTATAAGTTACGACTATGACACTTGTCACCTCCAAAAACTCACAAACCCCATGAATTATATGAGATCATTGTAGACTTCACGAGCAATTTTATAGGTTATTATTCCATTAAAAAATTACAATATAATTAAGGATCCCTTGATGTGTGATTGGGAACTCTATGGGGAAGTAGACATATTAGACTATTCAATCCATTTAAAAATCTTATCAAGTCTAATGTGGACTATGTTAGCTTATGGGTTAAGTGTGATTAGTGAGTGGAAATGTGGCCTTTGCGATATTTCAATTTATAAGTTACAAACACTATGAACTTAGAACTTGGCCTTTGTGATTGTTAAGCCTAAAATCTTCCTTGAGACAATTTTTTGAAAGTTACTAAAATCCATACCTATTTTTGACAGTGCAAGATTGCATGTATGCCTTGTATGCTTCTATATCAAACAACCAAGGTAATTAAAATGTGAGATCCTACTCAAATGATGGAATAAGTGAGGAAACCATAATTTTGGCCATTGAGTTTGATGAACATGGAAACCCTTTTAGCACACCAAACACCTCAACTATTTTTTTATTTTTCTCTTCCACTTCTAGCTTTTTGTTGGATTAAAATTTATCCTCTTCTACTTATATCTACTCATTATTTCCTATTTTATAGGATTAGACCTCCCATAAACCATCCACATCTCCCAAAGGCTTCTCTTATTTTTACCCATTATTTGTGCATAGTTCATCTACCTCCATTGAATGGTTATCTTATTTTTTCCATTTACTTATAGAATTAAACCCACTTCCATTCAACAAACTTCAGTAAGATGTTATTTATTACATGTTTTTTACTCTTTTGGGATTGAGTCGACCAATTTCATCTAACCACTTCCGCTAAAATACTATATGTGTCTTTGTTTATTCACTATCTGATCTATTGTTGGAATCTTCCTTATTTCACTCTTCTCTATTTTTAACTTTTTTCCTCATGGCTTCCATCTCTTACTTTACTCTTATCCTTGATACAACCATCTTATTTGTGGATTATGAATTTATAAGAGTCTTAAAATTTTATTCTTTATCTTCTTATTCACCTCTTGTGAACTCAAGTGGCTCATTCTTTTCATCTTTAGCAGACTTATTTAAATGCCTTCTTTATTTCCATTTTTGCACCTTCGCATTGACTACAATCATAAATTAGTTTAAGAAATGAGAATTAATAGTCCCCATTATTTTTTCCTCCATATTCACACTATCATATTTATTTACACCAAACTTACACTTTTCAAAGCCGTTACCACTTTACCTACCAGTTAAAGGAGTGCTTAGTTGTCATTATGATAGTTTCTTGTCTTTTTATCCACTTTTCATCTTCTTTGAATCAACTCTATGTTGATTGAATTATTCTTATATCTCATTTTACATCTTCACCTATAAGTCACATGAGTGATAATTTTTATTAACTCAATCCTTTCCCATTTCTCTTGTGAGAGTATTCTCTCCCATATCTAACTATTGCAAATGAAATCTATTTTTTCTACTTCAACCATTATCTTTCATACACATGAGCATGCTATATTGAGTTACAATTCTTCTTATTCTTTTATATGTCCTTCATTTTTCTACATGTTGTAATTACCTAAAAGTGGTATTAGAGTGATAAGAGTACTACTTGAGATTACTTATCCATAGCTTATCCCTATACCTATCCTATAGCCTACTGTCACATGTATCTAGCCTTTGTATGGGCCACAAGCATCCCAAGTCAGCCCTAAAGTAGTCCCAAACCCTTATTTCCTGATTCTATCCCTTCATGCCAAGTGTTATATGAGCTAAACACTAGTACCATAATAAGGACACTAGTGCCACATGGTGCTAGTGTCCCAAAAATGGCACTAATGCCTGTTAACTCTTTGTTTCCCAAACAAATATCTTTTCAAAACTAGAACTCACCTAGGGTTGGTCTAGACATATTTTATCACCCAGACAAGCATCAAAATAATATATATACATAATTTTTAGCCCTCTAACCACTAGATGGAAATCAGATGCAAAATATACATTCAAACTCAGAACAAGTTTGTGCACAATTAAGGTTACCAATCCTTATTCTAACCTAATTCTACATACTACCATCTATAATAGTCCTAAACTTAGATTACCCAAATTCACAGTCTCAAGCATATTCAAGTCACTCAAGGTTACTATCATACTAGCTTCACTTGCACTTGTACTAGCACTTAGGTGGGGAGAACTACATCGGGCTTGATACCTCTTCAGAGTATTGATATGTAGTCAACTTTCTTCACAATGAGGTGTTGAGTATATCCAACCTAAACTACTAATAAAAACACCTTTTATCTCATGGGTAAGTACATGGAGTTGGGGGATAATTATATGTACATTTTCTATAATGTGATCATATTATTTAAATTATGGATCGCTAATTATGGAGCCATAATATGATTATATTATTAAATAATGTGATTGCATTATTTTAAAAATAATGAAATCATGTTATTAACATGATCACATTATTATTATTTTCAATAAAATGATCACGTTACTTGTGTCATAAAAAAAACAAAAATTGAATGTAAATTTGTCATTTTGCATTCATGTTTCCTTTGCCTTCTGCAATCATGTTTTGTTTGAGAGATACCAAAACTAGACGTGAAGTTTCTAAATTCATCCCAAGAAGCTACTGGTCAATGATGCCACTATGTAAAAGAGGTAAGTGATAAAAATCTACACTTGTTAACCCTAATTTTTCATTATTTTCGTTGTTTAACCCTAAATTTTAGTAATTTTTAGTTGTATGTTATTTGTTTTGAACAAGCTATCTTACTAACCCTACTAACCCTCCATATAACCCCCTTGTTCCTCCTACTAAACCTCCATAAAAACCTCTTGTTCCTCCTCATATCCCTATACCTAACCCTCTTATAATTTCACAAAATCCCCCAGGTAGTCATGATTTTCTAATTGACAACATTATGGGAAATAAAATTGAAATTGAAGAATTAATTAGGAGAATGAGGGATCCCACTTCCACCAAACCCCATCAAACCCATCTAGCCAATTCCCTAGAGACATTATTAGGTCAAATTGACTCTATAATGAATCAAATTGATATATGGATATTGGGCCCCAAATTTAACATTACCATGTTCATCATAGAAGACATAATAAAGAATGCACTCAAATGTCATATAATGTGAGATATATTACGATGGGGGTCCATGTTGATATTGATTATGATGGAGGAGATTGGCATGCCTGATGGTGATGAGGATAACTTATGGGTCTTCTTAGTGCATAATGATTCCTTGGTGCTAAAATACCAAAATTATACTTTCCCTCTTCCTTCACCCCAAAGTACAAAGCTAAGTAATGGGATGGTGTATGCTATATATTAAAGCATTCAGAGAGGAATGGAACATCCTTGAGAAAATCCCCCAAAGTCTATTTGGAATGATGACTTTTGCCATTATGAAACACTTATGCATTGTTTAATTAGTGCTCAAAGATGGTAACTGCTATGGCTAGCTAAAACTTCCTTATGCATTTTCAACCAAGCACTTTAGAAATGCATTGAGAAGAATCCCTAATTCATAGTAGGTAGACATCCTAGGAAGATTGTGGATGCAAAAATATGCAATTTGAGGTTCCAATACATGCACATAGGAGTCAAAGTAACCAAAGATGAGGAGGAGGACTCAGATGCTTCTGACATCAATCCTCTTGAAAGAGAGGTCATCATTGGGTACATACATAGGATATTTTATGAGATGAATCCAAGGAAGAAGGGCACACACATGGAAAAGGATGATGACCTCCCCCTTTGGGTTGGAAAAAAAGGAGAGTTGGCACAACTGGCACTAAGAAAATCCCCTCAGAAGAAGTGGGAGAAACCCTAGAGGAAATACAAGAGTGCCTCCAATTGAAGATTGCCTTTAGAAATAAAACTACCCCCTATATGCCAAAGAATAAGTGTGTGGTCTTTATACTAGGGACTACATCACCTAAGCCAAGGGAGAATAAAAAGAATAATTTTAAGGGGCCAGTGGAAATGCTCACAATAACCTTGGCAGAGATGAAGGTGTAAGAGGTGCAAGATGAAATAGAGGCAAGGAAGAAACAAGAAGAGGAAGAAGAAGAAGATGGAGGGATGAAAGTATATGTCATCTAAGAAGAAGAAATAGAGGAAGAGCCTAGTGCTATATAAAATCATGAGGCTCTCCAAGGTAATACTGCTACCACACTTGGGGAAGTAAAAAAACTATCAAGCATCCCAACCACATAACTTGCGATGTAGCCTCCTTAAACTGAGGAGGAAAAGAGGTGCTAATGGACAAAAATGGGCCTTATTAAGGACCATATAGATGGGGAATTAGATTTATATCAAAAATGAGAGGCCATGAAGGCCAAGGGCATGACGTAGGTAGATATTGATAAAGCTGAGGTTAAGGAGATAAGGGCTGAGGAGGAAAAGATATTTGTGATAGTGAAGAAGAGGAAGGTAGAGATAAAGAAGGCCCAAAAGGAAAAGGCCAAGAGAGAAATGGAAGAAAATAAGGTTGCCAAAAGTATGGAACACATAAAGGAGAAAGTAGCAGAGGTGCCTAGCACCCCCACCAACATAGTAAAAAAAGTTGTACCATAGGCATGCCTAAGTAGTGAAGGGGTGCCTGGAGACAAAAAGGTGATACTGGTACCTTAAATAAGTAAGAAAAGAGTATAATGGAGTCCTTGTAGACTGAGGAGAGTAAAGTTGGCATTGATGAAAAATAAGTGGATGAAGGGGACAAGTTTGAGGAAGAAGACTTACTGGAGAAAAAAGGACACATCAGAGGGAATCACTAAAGAAAGCACTAGTTCTGACAAAGAAGAGCCAAAGCAGATGGAGCTAGCCATCCAAGGAGAAGAATTTGATGTTAGGAATATAGAATGTAGAGTAATAATAATGAAATAAAGATAGAATTAAAATTAAAAAAACATAATAGAATAGAGACACAAATTTAATGTGGTTTACCCAATATGGGATACATCCACACATAAACTACCGGTCCTTGTTATTCAGTCCAACAAAATGAAGGGAAAAATCTACAATACATCCACTATAATATCCTCTTCACTCTCACATTTTTTGCTTGATTACAATGCCCTCATAATAAAGGAGGGTTAAAAATTAGGGAAAAAATTCACTAACTTAATTTCTACTATTAGATCTAAAACTTAATAGTAAATGGTCTAGATTAACTACAAAATTACAATATTTTATAATGTATTTTTCAAAAAAAATTGCTTTGGGAACATTGTCCCCGAAGCCCCACCAGGGGGGATCCAAAATAGGTTATCACCCCCCTAGACCGCCATGGTGAGCTTAGTGGGGGGGAGTTTTCCCCCCATACCCCCTATTAGGAATTGGCCATTAAAATAAGATCAACCTCCACCATCTAACATTTGAGCCAAGCCTATGAGAGAGGGTGGAAAAAGGGTTCACAGATGGAGATTATTATATGGAGTAAATGCCCTCTAAAACTACAATGACATTGATGTATTAATAACTATCCTTTGCCTTAGATAGTTAAATGGATGAGCCTCATTTTGAGGTATCACAAAAGGCAATCCTTAGTGTAGATCAACTAGAGGAAGGACATGACTCACTTCTTATCAACCCCCACAAAATGGATCTAGTAAGGTCAGCTAATGACCTCATCTAAATGGCCTCCAAGGTAGCATGAAAGAACATTATTAATGATGTTAGATCCTAAAGTTGGAAGAAGATCATTCTAGAGGAAGGGGAAGAAGAAGAAGAGGAAGAGATCAAGGCCATGAAATTCAAGTTGTAGCAATTAGTTGAGCATGTGGAGGAAGTTGACCCATCCCTCCTAGATGGCATTAACACTAAATTTTTTTTGGAGAATGATAAAGTGTGTGCGTTAGTGGAGTAGATGATCCCAAGATTGAAGGTGAAATCAATGCCAAAAGAAGAGGACCCTTGTGCCACCATAAAGTAAGAGATTAATACAAAACTTAAATAAGTGGAAGACCTCTTTGCAAAGCTTGAAGAGGGTATAGAGGTAGCCAACATAATCTTTTATAACTTACCCACCCAAGCATCAATCATTGATGTGCACCTCAAAAGGAAAAAGGGGAGAAGGTCACATTGATGGCATAGGCATACACTTGTGTAGGGTTGAGTATACATAGATTATGGTGTAGGTTAACACTTTGAATGCCCAAATCAAGACCCAGGATCAAGACCTGGAAGAACTCTTTTGCACCTTAAAAACAAAGGCCTATAAATAAGGAATGATCCTAGATGGAGGCATAAAAAAGGTAAAGGAAATGTTACATTCCTTTATAAAAGAGTTGGAGAAAAATTATGTGCTCACCCTCAGTATTGCCTCTACAAAAAAAAACAATACCATAGAATAAATCAAGCTCACAATCCAAAGTTTAGATAATTTTAGTATGGAACTAAAGGAGCACGTGCCCAGGTTTTGTGCACCTAAAGTACTAGAAGATTAGTCCAAGGGTAGAATTTCAATTTTATATGGGGTAATATTAGGTCCCAAATCCATCTAAGTATAGGATTTGTACCAACATGATAGACAATTGGGCATGAGGCAATCACTTGTTATGATTTATATTTTGTCATCTTGTAGCACTAGTTGGAAAGAAAATAACTAACTCCCTTTTGACTCAATTATCATTGGGAAGTGAGCACATGGGACAATAATGACTCATTAGAGGTAGGATAGTGAAGCTAGTAAAATTATTACATCTAATGATAGTTCAATAACTAGCATGCTCTATGACCCAAGGCACTAAGGCACCTCAAAACACTATAAAGAGGAACTAAGTCTAGTGAGGAGGGAGAGAGGATATTGGAGTAGCGAAGCCTTGGAGGATTGGTTCCATATGCTATGTTCACCATTAGAGCTTATAATTTAGTTTGAGATGCCTTTGATTCTCCCCATTATAATTCCCAAGCTCACCTATGAATCTCTGAGCCTTTAAAAACTGTAAGGAGCACTTGCTTAGTTTCTATTGATATATATGTATTATGTATTTAAATCCTATTAATGATGGATAGTGTTACACCTAATGAATGTTAATCTAGTTTATGTGGCTATAGATATAGGTTTATAATAATAATGGGTTGCATAATGTTTTAGTAGATTGAATGCATAGATTTATATGATGTATGTTGAGCTCCTGTAAGTCTTCAACCTAGCCCATTCATGGCATTCCTATAGTTCATTATGACATCAACACCCTATATATAAAATGATATAAGTATAGAAAAGACACCACATCTCACAATGATACTTATACCACAGTGTGAATCCATGCTTAAGTCCTTCATCTAAGTACCCCATGAACACTCTAAGCTCCTAAATGATGCTAAGACAAGGAAACTAAAGAACTGCACCTATGCATGTACCAAATATATTGTACAAACCAAAGTCCCTATAGGATATAATTATGCCATGGCACAACTCGCCCAATATAAGCCCTAATCACTTCTTTATTATGTTTCAGGTGAGCACATAAGGCTTGTGCCTTATGTGAAGTGTTGCTAGTGTAATTGAGTGTCAAATGTTGAGTGCTACAAGATTAATCAAGGTTTGTGCCACATTGTAACACATTTATATCTGACTTGGATATCTAGATAAGCACATGAGTAAGACCCCTAATTTTCTACAATATTTTGGTTTATTATCGAGATCTGTTGAATTTTGTTACTACAATGGTTTATCATAAAAATGCTTTGAATCTCCCTCAAGAACATTGAGTGCTAGATGAAATGAGTGGAAAACAAATTTGCACTGAGGCATCTAGCTTGAAGAGGATATAAACTAAGGAAGTGGGTCCAAAACCACTTGTATGATTCCCAGTATGAGGTTTTCTTATACGAACTATTAGAGTAGGTGTACCAATGGTTGGCTATATATGTAACACATAAAACTTGAAGCTATGGATAACACCTCACATGGATGAAAAAGTGCCTATAAAATCTTGAGAACTTAGATACCACTTAGACTATAGATGATGACAAATGGTGGCAAGGGGCATTGAATAGCTTCATGCTTGAATTTGTAGTATCGACATATTCCTACCCTAAAGAAGTAGAATATCAGTTCCTATGTGAACCCAAAAGTATGTTTATGAAACAATTTGGAATCAATATAAAAAATTTGATGGTGGATTATAAATTTAAAACCATGAGAATGGAAGGCTAAAGTTCTCTCACATATGAACAACATAACAAGGAAGAAGGGGATGTGTAGTTGAAGTGTAATGGAAGGGAATGAGAAAATTAACACTTGAGAGCTCAAGAGATAGGCATATAACAAAAGTAGGCATGGGATAATGGAAGATATAGAACTTGGAATTGTCGAGAGGACCCAGAGAAAGTAGGAAGGGAATGGGGAAGGATATCTTGAATGGCATAGAAAAAGATCCACAGTTGATAGGTGAAGAATGTTTGAGGTCCTTAAAAAATTTGACCATTAGAGATGTGTCAGACACACCTACCCCCTTTGGACTCGTAGTACGATCTCATGTGCTAGATCCCCTATAACAAGATAGAAGATTGATAACTAACCCCATTATCAACTTAGAATTTAAACATTTTTTAGATTTAGACCATAATTTTGTGATATAACAAGTCATTCCTTATGAAGATCTAAGTGAGGATACCTCTCAACCCTTGTGCACTAGCCTAACTAGACAAAATGTAAGCACACACATTACAATCTAGACAATGTCAACTATATAACCTAGGTAACATCCCAGAGGAAGTGGCCTCATGCCAGTAGTTGGTAATACAATGCCATCATCTTCTATGGTTTCAATAATAACTACATGACCAATGCTTGGTCTAGTGGCTAAAATAATTGGACCAAGATAAGTACCAGGGGGACAAGTGCCTTAGACACTAGCTACTCCCTCTCCCCATATTTATTTTGAAATGGCCATGCATCTACTTGAGTATCAAGGTGTAGAGAACATTACAATGGTGCACTTAGGGAATAACTTAGTCTAAGTGCAAGGCAACCCATTTCATGTTGACCTTGTTTGATCGTGCCCATACATGGTATAAGAAGTTTGATCCTAACCAGGCTATGGTTGATTATGATACCCTAAAAAAAGACTTTTTAAAAGAGTTTGATATACCTAATTTTGAATAATAGAGTATTACCATGCTCAAGGAGATCAATCAAGGATTATCAAAGAGTGTGCACTTGTACAATGCTAGATTTAAAACTCTCCTTTCTAAGCTCCCTTATGATATTTAGCCCTCTTATCATGCACAATGGTTCATTGGAGGATTTTTAGTACCCTTTACAATGGCGTTATTCATGAAAACATTCATAGACCCTCAAGAAGCACTTAAAGCCACACTTAGAGCTAAGGTGGTTAAGAGTGTTGATATAAGAATTATCCCTTTTATGGAGGCATAGATTGCATATATGGCCTCCCAACTATAAAATCTAATTGATAGTTCATCACAAAAATGCTCGAAGCAGGTTATGGTACATTGATAATGAGATAGAAGGCCATAATAGAAATAACTACCTTAAAAGGAATGTGCATACACTATTTCTTAACTATGAAGTTTGTTGTGAGGCGCATGATGTTTGTAACTACCCTTTATTGTAACATGCCAGTTAGGTCAACACAACTTCCTATTACTGGTTATATGATGCCTATACCAATACCATAGCTAATTGCCATGTAATTGATGAGATGAATGAGAATATGGGGAGAGGTACATGACAAATAATGATAATAGTAGGAGGGTAAGGAGCCCAAAGAAATGAGGGTTACAACTAGTGGAATGTAGACTATGGGATTAAAATAAGTGCTATAGGGTGAGGTGGTGGATGTGGTAGAGGAAGGTTCCCACCATGATCATGTTACAAGTATGGTTTAATCGAGCACTATCAATGTGACTACACTATGCATCTAGCATTTGGGTATTATCAGGGAACACACAAGGTCAAGGAATTCCCTAACTTATATAAAAAATTAACCCAAGGTAGACCCAACATTGATAAAGGCATAAGGATGATTAGGTATGAGTCTAAAGAGGTGAAATAAATTCTAAAGGCATAGCCAGTCTACATAGAATCAATCAAAGTGCAAGTAACTACTTGGAGTGGACTCACCATTCAACTACCAATTAATCTAGTACCAAATTTGCACCTAGAATATGAGGAGCCAAGATGTATTGAGCACATTATGTATTCAAAACCTAAAGTTGTGCCTTATCTAGAACCTACATGCCAAAAAGACATATTACAACAAGCTATGAGTGTGACCCAGAACCTACAAGGAGAGATCCAACTAGAATAATACCTAGTAGAGTAGGCTACCACTTTTAAAAAAAAAGCAAGATGGATAGGAGGTTGAAGTATAAGAGCTAAAAAATTTATTTCACCTCCTAAAAATAGAAGGGATGCTACCCCTATTAAAGAACTTACTTCTAGAATATGTAGGGTAGCAGTCAGTTGAAGTCATTTCACTATGCATGGAAAGGGTGTGAGAGGTCAAGTATATATAGAATGTGGAGTATGACAAAGAAATCCTAGTGAATGCCACCATCAATGGATGGTCTACCTATGAGGTCTTTATTGACATAGGCACTAAGGTCAATATCTTGACCAAGAATGCATGGGAAAATATGGGTAGGCTAGCCTTGAAGCTTTCACCCCATATACTCTTCATGGCCAACAAGACTTGAGTGTAGCTAATTGGAATTTTAAAAGGAACCATTGTAGATATTATGAGTGTCAAATTCTACACTAAATTTGAGGTAATTGATTTGGCTAAACAAGATAACTATCTAACACTTCTAGGAAGGCCATGGTGCTATGCAAATAATTCTAATATGTGATTTAAGAAGTGATATATGACCTTTTAAAATGGTAAGAAAAGGGTAGAGATTCCCCTATTAAGTGACCAAGGACCCCCCTATATAGAGAGTATTGATCTAGAGGATGAGATCAACCATATATATAACATCAAAGCATAAGGTGTCTAGAATCTCAACCCTTTTGATCAAGGATTACTCTCTAGGGATGATGGGAAGTTAGCCTTAGCCACCACTGATGTCACCTGTAACTAATGGGTCAAAGAGGCTTATAAGGCCACTAGTCTTAGATGGCACCTAGTGCATGCAAAGGCATCGAAGCCTGAGAGGACTAGCTGGGTCTAAATTGATTGCACTCTAAAATGATGGGTCCCTTGTAATGGGGAGAAAGGAAAGAAGGTATTCTACTTGAGCAAAGACAATATTGCAACACTCCCAAAATTTGAAAGGAGTAATCTAATGGAAAATTATGTCCATGATCTTGAATCATGTATCCCCAAATAAATAGATAGAATGGGTGCACTAGTGTATACCTTGAGAAGCATTGTTACGAATTAGTAAGAAGCACAAAATTCTAACTTTTCAACTTGGCTAAAGGTGAAAGTAGTCATTTACACTAGATTTAAGAGGAGTAAAAAGAACTTGGATATATCATCATACTCTATCAATTCTAATCCCATGGCACATGTGCACCTATGTGAGGAGACATGGACCAACTATGGCATGACTACCCTAAATAACTTATGGGTGTATGCCTTCTATAAAACTTTGAAGGCATGAATATGAGCATGGTAGGTGGTCAATGAGATGTGCTGAGAAATAGCCAATTGGGATGCCCTTAAGGAGAAGTTTGTTCAAACTTTCTCTATTTCCTCATAGAACTTGGAATTGATTAATCCACTGCAAGTAATTTAGAGGGTAGTATTTGAGGACATTGCCATCCTCAAAGTGCACTTGAAAGATATGTTTAAGGAAAAAGGGCTAGTGCTCCCAAAATTTTTTGAGTAAAAAATGCTTAATAGCAACTTGAGGGAAGAATATGATGAAACTTGGAAAGAGTGATACTGGAAAACATTAACTAGAAAAAGAAAGCTCATACACCAAATAGATGATAGCATTCCCAACAAAGAAGACCCCACTCATCTTCACATAGAAACAACTGAGGGAAATAAGAAAGTTACAGACTCACACTAGGAAAATAATGAACCATACTATACACCACTAAAGACCATTTAAGTGGACATCAATTTAGGAGAGCCAAAGATGGCTACTCTGGGTACCTATTAGTCTAACATAGAACTGGCACATCATAGACTTCCTGAAGGAATTCTAAGACTTGTTCCCTAGGACTTATCAAGATATGAAGGGCACCCACCCATCCCTTGGGAAGATGATCATAAAGCTAATATATGGTGTAATATTGATCAATAATTACCCATACATAATGAATCCTAACCTCTACACCAAGGTTAAAATAAAGATTGATACAATGTTGGCTATAGCAGTCATTTACCCTAAACCAAAGTTTGAGTGGGTAAAATTGATGGTGATAAGCATCAATAAGGATGGGCACATTTGCATTTTCATTGATTATTAAATTCTAAATGCCACCTATAACAATGACCCCTTCTTGAATATCTTCACTGATGAAGTTTTGGAAGGTGTCATAGGTTGTGAGATTTATAACTTCATTAATGGGTTCTATGGATACCACCAAGTCCATATTAAGGAGGAAGATAAGCCCAAATCAACCTTTGTAACTAAATGGGGATATTTTTCTTATAATGTGATTCCCTTTAGACTTAAGAATGCACTAGCCATGTTCTCTAGAGTGGTGATCACCGCATTTAAAGAATTCATCCACAAGTTCCTCTAGGTTTACCTAGATGACTGGATGGTGTATGACCTCATGAAGGACCATTGTGATAACTTTCACCTAATTTTTGAGGAGTGTAGGTAGATTCAAATATCCTTAAACATGAAAAAGTGCATCTTCACAACACCATTTGGAACCCTAATTAAGCACATCATCTGTAAAGATGGTTTTTTCATTGATCTCATGAAGATTATGATCATCATTCAACTCTAGACTCATTCCACATAGAAAGACATTCATGCATTTCTTGGCCACCGTGGGTATTATATGAAGTTTATAATGAGATATGAAAATATTGTGGCATTATTTGAAGATATCTTGTGTAAGGATGGCCCATTCTACAAGGGTGAAGTGTAAGAGGATGCCTTTGAGACTTTAAAGCTCAAATTAGCTAGTGTGCTTATCTTATAATTTCTTAACTAGATGACCCCATTCCACATCCATGTCAATGCATCTGGATCTATGATTGGTACAATATTAACATATCTTGGTGAAGGCAAAATAGATCACCCCATCTCCTTTACTAGCAAAAAATTAATAAAGGTAAAGTAGAACTATACCATAACTGAGTGTGAGGCACTCACCATGGTTTACGCCTTGTAAAACTTTATAAAATGTTTTTTGGTGGCCCCATATATCTTATTCACAAACCAAAACGTGCTTAAGTATCTCACAAATAATATTATTATCTATGGGTGCATTTGTATATGGATCATTCTATTTCAAGAATTCTATTTCTCCATTATCGTCAAGCTTAGAAAATCGAACTTGGGCCTAGACATTTCTCCCGTATAGACTTTGGTGATGTGACAATGCCTATTGAGGATGATATGCTAGATGTACACATTTATAAAATCTAATGCACCCCTAAAGACTTGGTAGAGATATATGCTTTTTTCACATCTAGATTTATTCCCTAAATAATGATAACCAAGGAAAAGAAACAACTCATAGTTCATGCCACCCCTTTTTAGCTCATTATCAAGGAAATGTACAAACTAGGCTGAGATGAAGTTCTACGCCAATGTGTCTTGGAGCATGAAAGTGACTCCATCCTACATGAGGCACATGAGGGAATATCAAGAGGCTATTATGTAGGAGATGCAACTATGTGCAAGGTGTTATAGTCAAGCTTATGGTGGCCAAGTCTATATTAGGATGAGAAAGATTATGCCAAAGCATGCGACATATGCCAATGCATAGGGAAGACCAACTACCAAGATGAGATGCCTATAATCCCCATTCTTACCTAGGCACCATTCAATAAATGGGCCATTGACTTTATTGGACCAATTACTCTTGTCACATGGCACACAGGTGTGAGATACATTCTAGTGGCCACTGATTATTTCAACAAGTGGGCAGAGGCCATGCCAACTAAAAACTACATAGCCACCACCACCATAAGGTTCATTTGGGAGAATATCATAAGCCACTATGGGTGCTCACTTAGCTTAACTAGCAATAGGGACACACATTTCATTACTGAAACTATGTGGATCTTACTAATAGAATACATGGTAGTGCATCATAAGATAATTTCTTATCATCCCCAAGCAAATGACATAGTTAAGGAATTAAATGAGAACATAAGAATGTTCCTAAAAAATATATGCAACATTGGTTGTAAAGATTAGGATGATCGAGTGTTAGTAGTGCTATGGGCATATCACATAACCTACAAGTACCTAAACAAGACTACACCATTTTAATTGGTGTTTGGCATTGAGGCAATTCTATTGATGGAGTTCTTAGTTCCATCATTATGCATCACATGAATTGGATGATTGGATGACCAATAATCACTGAATGTAATATTGGAGGAATTATATCACTTAGATGAGGCATGCGCCCAAGCAAGGTGGAGCCAACATATAGAGAAGGCACACCTGAAGCTATAACATGATAGGCATATAAAGCACAAGGTTCTAATAGAAGGGGTATTGGTTTTTCTCTATAACTCCAATTATATCAAGCACCTAAGAAAGCTATAGATAAGGTGGATGGGTCCCTATGATATCCATAACATATTAGGGACTAGTGTGTGCAAGTTGTGCACATTGTTGGGTGAAATACTCCATGGGAATTTTAATGACAATCAATTTAAGCTATATTGGTAATATGGTGGTGCTTGTGCCATCAGACACTAACTCTTGGTCATGAGTCAGCTGTATTGAATGACCAAAATAAAGTTTGGTGTAAGCCAAATAAGTTTCTTTTATGTATGTTATTTGTAATGTTAGTATGGTGAGTGAATGACACATTGAGGGCACCAATAAAACACTTCTGGTGCTTTCACACATAATTTTAGCTAAGTGAGTCAAGCATGGACTCCCTTCAAGCACCTGAGGCTAGACCCCTAAGTTATGGGTGTGTGAAGTTTGCTAGAGTCAAATGTAAGGTGCACCAGATCTTTGAGTGTAAGATTTAGGAAGTGAGGTATTTTTAGGCCTACAAAATGGATAGTTTGATGCTTCCAAGCATAATACCATTTGAGTAAGTTAAGAGAGGCTTCTTCTTAAGCACTTACAACTAGGCACATAAGTTTTTGGGTACATGAAACTCACCGGAATTAGAGCATATGTGAATCAATAGAGTCACACAAGATACAAGTATGCAAAAGGTAAAGTGAAGATGCACAACATGATCATATGTAAGAGATCAGATGAGAATGACATGCTAGAGAGCCAACATAAGGGAGTTATATGGGGTAGGGAGCCAAGACAAGAAGATGAAAGCATAGTGAAATAAACCAAGATAGACAATCACGTTTGAAATATAAGTGTAGTAGGAAAATAAAATGGGATTGAGGAGGCTAAACCATGTGCATGTGAGGCTCTATGCTCAGGTTACTATATTGAAGGTGAAGGTCATGCCAAGTGAAAAAAATGTAGGAGAAGACCATCAAGACAAGCTGAAATCCACCTAATGTGAGGTAGGAAGCGACCGTTTGAACTACACATCACTTCACCAAAAAGTCATTAGAATAAGTTAATGAGTTGGAAGTGAAGGCATAAAGATCCACATTAAATGTGCAAATAATAATATATTTTCATGGATTTCATGGGTCATAGTGAATCCCAAGGAGTATAGACATTTTCATGTCATTAATCAATCATAATTAAGGTGGTAGATGAGAATAGAGGTATAAAATAGTGAAAAAATGACTACATCTAGTTATAAACCTTATGATAATTTGAATTTAGAATATAAAACTAGAGCAAAACCAATGAACTAGAAATACAAAGCAAGGACCCTATTACAATGTGACCTTGAGTACCCCTAGATGCCAAAAGTGAATGATTATGTAAAGAAATGAATTGCATTCCTTGTAATATTGGTATAGGAAAGTAAGGGGCATAAATTATGTGAGAACCAAGCATCAAAAAAGTAAAGTGACATTGAGGCCACTATTTATGACACACAAAGCTCAAGAGCCAAACACATAGTCATAGACCTCATGACTGTGAAAAGTGCCAACAAATATTGAATGCTTTAGCAAAAGAAATAATCCATGGTTTAACACCAACATGTTCAAAATGGAGAAAAAGTGGATGAGTTCGAGCCCAAAACAAGCATAGATTGAAGCCAAGAAAAAATTAATAGTAACAAAATCCATCACCATGAAAATAAAAACACTTCTAGTAGAAGGAATAAGTGTTACCAAAGTTGATCCAGAGGCATTTAAGAAGATGTTGTACCAGGACATGCAATTTCCCAAAGAGGTCTTGATGGGAAAAAATTGGGCATTATCTATGCATAAATACCACCTAAAATAATATAACAATCATATGCCAAGTAATATGAAAGACCTAATACAAGATTGGGTTGTAGATATAAGGGAAAATAATAAAAAAGGCACAACACTATTCAATGTCTTAATCTAAGATAAACTAGCAACCATTGACATGACTCAACTCTATGAGTTGCTAAGTTTTGGGAACCTAGAGGAACTCATGTAGTTATTCCTCTCATTCATCCATAAGGACAAATTTTAATTTTCAAGGAGGTGCATGAGGCTATCTACAAGCCTTATCAACTGAATCATCAGACTCCCAAGCTTTGACATAGTCATCCCCTAGATGATGGAAAATGATGCTAAAGTTGAAAGGGTTAGGAAACTCCTAGGTTACTACAAAGGAGGTTTTATTTTCCTGATCAAGGACATTAACTATCCTAGGATGAGGGTAGTTGTATGCTTGGTGATTTTGAAACTAGGTCTTAGTGGTCTATGTGTGGATGCAATAAAAACCTACCTATGCATCACCTACCACATGGTGTATGGGGTGAAATTTAACATCACTAAGTTCATCACATAATACATAATGAATAACATACTCAAATTTCATGTGGTGTGAAAGACCTTTCAATGGGGGTCCATGTTGATATTTATTATGATGGAGGAGATCAACATGCCTGATGGTGATGAGGATAACCTATGGGTCTTCCCAGTATACAATGACTCCCTAGTGCTGAAATACCAAAATTATACTTCCCCCTGCCTTCACCCTAAATTACAAAGCCCAAGTAATGTAATGGTGCATGAGATATATTGAAACATCTAGAGAGGAATGGATCATCCTTGATAAACTCCCCTAGAGTATATTTGGAATGATTAATTTTTCTATTATGAAACACTTTATGTCATTCAATTGGTGATCAAAGATGGTAACCATTTTGGCTAGCTAAGACTTTCTTATGCATTTTCAGCTAAGCACTTCAAAAATGCACTAAGAAGAGTCCCTAACGCACAATAGGTAGACATCTTAGTTAAGGACATGGATGTAGAAATATGTAGGTAGAGGAACCAATACATGCACTTAAGAGGCAAAGTAACAAAAAATGAGGAGGATGACTCAGATGCTATCGACATCAATCCCCTTGAAATAGAGGTCATCTTTAGGTACATGTAGAGGCTCTTCTATGAGATGAAGCCAAGGAAGAAGGGAATGCACATAGACAAGTATGATGACCTCCCCCTTCAATTTGGTGAATAAGGAGAGTTGGCACTAGTGGCACTGAAAACATCCCCTCAAAAAAAAGTAAGGAGAAACTCTCGAGGAAATACAAGAACACCTCTGATTGAATATTGCCTCTAGTAATGAAGCTTACCCCTCTATGCCAAAGAATAAGTGCATGGTATTAATGCCAGGGATTATGTCATCAAATCCAAGGGAGAAGAAAAAGAAGTCTAAGGGGTCAGTGGTAATTCCCATAATAACCTTGGTAGAGATGGAGGCATAAGAGGTATGAGAGGAAGCAGAGGTAAGGATGGAAAGGGAAGATGAATTAGAGGAAGATAGATGGATGAAAGTATACATAATCCAAGAAGAATAAATAAAGGAAAAGCCTAACATTATAGAAATTCATGAGGATTTTCAAGGCAACACTGCTACCATGCTTGGGAAAGCAAAAAACTATTAAGCACCCCAACCACATAACCCATGATGTAGCCTCTACAAATTGAGGAGGAAAAGAGGAGATAATGGATGGAAATAGGCCTTAGTAAATATTGTATATAGGTGGCACTGTATTTATATTATAAAATAGAGGCCATGAAGGCCAATGCCATGACCGAGGTGAAGATTGACAAAGTTGAGGCCGAGGAGATAAGGGCCAAGGAGGAAAAGATAGCTATGATAGTGAAGAAGAGGAAGGAAAAGATAAAGAAGGCTAAAAAGGAAAAGGATAAGAGATAAATGGAAGAAAAGAGTGTAGATGAAGAAGAGATAGAGTAGATGGAGCTAGCCATCTAAGGAGAGGAAGTTGAGTTGAGCCTATGAGAGGAGGCATAAAATGGGTTTACAAATGAAGATTATTATATGATGGAGTACATTCCCTTCAGAACCACCACAATAATGATGTGCTAACAAATATATTTTGCCTTTGATATTTATATGGATGAACCTCATTTTGAGGTATCATAAAAGGCAGTACTTAATGTATATCAACTAGAGAAAGGGCATGCCTCTCTTCTTATAAACCCCAAAAAAATGAATCTAGTAAGGTTAACTAAGGTCCTCATCTGAATGGCCTCTAAGGTAGCATGGAAGAACATCATTAATGAAGTTAGATCCTCAAGCTAGAAGAAGATCATGATAGAAAAAGAGGAAGAGATCAAGGCCATGAAATTCAAGTTTCAACAACTAGCTGAGTGCATGGAGGAAGTCAAGCCATCCCTCCTAGATGGCATCAACACTTTAAATTTTTTGGAGGTTGATAAGGTTTGTATGCTAGTGGAGTAGATGATCCCAAGATTGAAGGTGAAATCATTGCTAGAAGAAGAGGAAGACCCTTTCACCACCATAAAGTAAGAGATTGCCACAAAACTTGAATAAGTGTAATTCTTCATTATGAAGCTTGAAGAGGGCACAAAGGTAGCCAATGAAATATTTTGTCCACCTTGGCATCAATCATCAACATGCACCTCAAAAAGGAAAAAGGGGAGAAGGATGTACTGATGGCATAAGCATACACTATGGTTAGGGCCAAGCACACATAGGTCATGGCATAGGTTAACACTTTGAGTTCCCAAATTAAAATCCAAGAGTAGAACCTGGAATAACTCTTCCACACCTTAAAAAAAATGCCTATGACTAAGGAATGATCCTAGATGGAGGCATGACAAAGGTAAAGGAAAGGTTATAGGACTTTATGAAAAATTTGGAGAAAATTGATGTTCTCACCCTCAGTACCACCTCCATGATAATAAACATCACCACTAAAGAAATAAAGCTTGTAATCTAGGGTTTTGAGGACTTCAGTGCAAAACTAAAGGAGCACATGCTCGAGTTTTGTGCACCTAAAGCACTAGAAGATTAGTCTAAGGGTAAACTTTTAATTTTTTATAGGGTATTTGGGCCCCAAATCCATATAAGTATAGGATCTACACCAACACAATAGACACTTGGGTATGAGGTAATCACTTGTTATGATTGTTGTTTTGTCATCTTATGGTGCAAGTTGGTAGGAAGCTAACTAACTCCCTTCTGGCTCAATCATCATTGAGAATCAAGCACATGGGATAGTCATGACTCATTATAGGTAGGATAGTGGAGCCAATAGAATGATTACATCTAGTTCCATCTCAACAACTGGTGTGCTCCGTTCTCCATAACACTAAGGCATCTTGAAACACTATAAAGTAGAGCTAAATCTAGTGAGGAGGGAGAGAGAAGATTGGATTAGAAAAGCCCTAGAAGATTGGTTCTAGATGTTATATTCACCATTAGAGATTATAATTTAGTTTGGGATGAATTTGATGCTCCCCATCGTAATGCCCAAGCTCACTTGTGAACTTCTAGGCCTTTAGTAGCTGTAAAGAGGACTTGTTTAGTTTCCATTGATATATATGTATTATGTATTTGAACCTTGTTAATTATGGATGGTGGTACACCTAATGAATGTTAATCTAGTTTATGTGGATATAACTATATTTTTAGAATAGGAATGGGTTGCATAATGTTTTGAGCTCTTGTAAGTCTTCAACCTAGACCATTTATGGCATTCTTATAGTTCATGATTACATCAACACCCTATATATAAAATTATCTATGTATAGAAAAGACCCCATGCCTCACAATGATACTTGTGCCAGCATGTGAACCCAAGCCTAAATCCCTCGTATAAGTACCCCATAAACCCTTTAAGTGCATGAATGATGCTAATCCAAGTAAACCAAAGGATTGCACCCATGAATGCACCAAAACCATTACACAAACCAAACTCCCTAGAGGATAGATTTGCACCATGGAAAAATTTGCCCAACACAAGCCCTTGTTACTTCTCTATTGTGATTTGAGTGAGCTTATAAGTCTTACACCTTATATGAAGTGATGCCATCATAGTTGAGTCTCAAATATTGAGCACTATGAGATTAGTCAAGGCTTATTCCATGTTTTAATAAGTCTAGATCTGCCTTAGACAACTAGATAGGTGCATGAATAAGACCCCTACTTTTCTAAAATAATGGACTTCATATCGAGATAGTTGTAGGGATTATTATGCTAAAAAAATGTCAGCATTTGAGGTTAAGAACAAAGAATTATAAAAATCATTAATTTACACCTTATTCATTGACCCAACCAATAATGCACCCTTTTTGATAACTGCTAAACATTTTCCAATTCATCTCTACCAACATAATCTAATCACAACCAATTTCTAGTATTGATGGTGATTAGTGTTTGATTATCTACCATGTAATAACCATGATATCCCATTATAGTTTTTGAGGAAACTCTTATATGAGTTTTTACTTAATGATATTTTAAACTATTTTGATTTTAATGAGTTTCAAGTCTGATGGAAAGGCTCTACACAGGATTGACCAGGTGCATGTCATACACCTAATTGGCCTACAAAGATCTATATCCAAAATCCACTTGAGCTCAAGATCCCCTCTATATTCCAATAGGTCATGGATATTGACACTCTTATTTCTCTTAGTTTTCTCACTAATAGACTCATTTAACATACAAGTAGGCTCTCATAGATTGATGCTAGAAATATGCCACCTAGTGTCCATACCCAACCTCACCCTTGTAGTTCTTATGGAGATATGTGCACTAGAACTTTTGATGATGATGGCATTGATGGTTTAGATGGATTTTATTATATTCTTATGAGTGATGAGTTTTTATCATGCACATTTCATGTGCAGACATCAACCATTACATAGATGTAGGTGTATTTTATATAAATGTCATGTTAAATTTAAGTTATATTTGTAAATTTAATTTATTTAACAATTAATTTACATAGAAATTAAATAATATATATTTCATTTTTATGCCATAGGAGGTGATGGTGCCTTCATGATCATAGTCAAAATTTTTAGCATTTGATTTGACGTAGCCATTGTTTATGCTTTCAGATCAACTATTGGCCCATCCACTACTGCATATATCTTTATTAAGATGACACATTTTACTTATACAAAGGTAAAAATTCAAGTTAATATTATGATCTATGTATATTTGCCTTGTAAGTTTAAGTTAAATTTATCTATCAAGTATATTGATGCATAGGTTCTATCAAGATTCCCTGATATGGATGGAAACACACACTTACCTCTACCAAATACCCAGTTTTGATCTTTTCTTGTCTTTTTTGTCTTCTGTCTTCAACCTCTTTATCTCTTTGATCACTTTGCATTTACTAGGTCCTTCTTGTTCAATCTTACCTACTCAATGGATCTTAGGCCTCCTTGTATTCACTTAATCCTCCTTCACTTCTCGAAGTCATTTCACTAATCAACTTCCTTGACAATATTTCCTTTTAACATCAACCTCCTCAGTTCATACTATGTTCTCATGTTCTCTCTCTTTATCCTTGATCTATTCTTTACAATCTTCCTATGTGTTTCCATAGTTTGCATGATAATTTTATTGTGTCCTTCCAAAATAATCACAAGATCATATAACTACTAAATTACATCTCACTTCATGTATCCAGCCATTCCACACACCCCAAGCTTCAACTCTTCATTAACTCTTCTTTCCTCTTTGACACCTTCTTTCTATTATCCCTTTTTTGAGGCAAACCTCCTTATTTTGAGTAAACTACAAATATATCAAAAAAAAAAACCCACATTTAGATACCCATTTAGATCACATAGCTCATGTAGGGACTTTCATAATTTAACTCTTTGGATAACACGTAACTCAACACCCCTTAGGACAAATTAGGTCTCCTAAGACTAATTCAAGGCTATTGACTGTGAAACCATACCATATGTACTCAAATCAACTTTAAACCTTCAAAATATTATTCCTCCTATATAAATAAACCTATAAATTTTTTTTAATGACTTTTCATTACTTAAATCACTTTTTATCTCATTTTCTAGTTTCAAACTCTAACTTATGTTGTCTTAGTCCTGCACCTACCTAAGAGGATAATACATGAGATAGAATGGACTTTTGACCATTAGAAAAGCTTTCAAGGATTGAAATGGCTCTAACCTTACCACAAAAATCTTATCAAACTATTAATTTTCCTTTCTCAATACTAAATCACTCCCAACATGTAGTTTTACAGAATTTCTATACCCCTCTAACATGACTATGTCAACAAATAGGATAAAATAAACCTTTAAGACCATTTACCTTCATTGGAGATAAATTAAAAGAATCCAACACATGGAAAATAAATATCCCACAACATTTATAATACCTTAAATCCTCAACTTTATTTCCAAGAACTCTATATGGTCTTTCTTTATGACTATGCAAACTAAGAATTGTTACTAATTGGGTTGTATATAGTCTTCCCATGTATTTTGAATTTTATCAATAGTATTGAGACTTTAAATGTGTTTAAATAAATTTCATATATATCCTCTATCCCTTACTCATATTTAAATCATTTTTAATGACACTTTAAATTAACTATGTTATCCTCTTTCTAACTGCGCCTAAAGACATAGTATTGAAACTTGGGTTTCACCACTTTGAACCTATAGACTACTGACTTGAATCTTATATAACTAGAGATATGAACACCATAGGATTAATCATGAACCAATAGACACTTATTTACATTTTACACTATCCAAAGAACCTTTAAAATTAAGGACATAGTTCTTAATATGTTTCTTATTCCTTTTCTCTCCCTAACTTTGCCTTATCAAAGTGCTATTATTATTTCCACCTCCTACTCTTCCACTCACACTTCCTAAATTTATTACAATTTTTATATTACCTAAAACATGTAAATTACTTGCTATTTTTATCAATTTCATGTTTCATGGTAGTTACACTTTCATGATTCTTGGTTTACATTATCTTTTCATGATATGCACATTGAAATATGTTGCCATATATATCTTGGTTTACATTAAGAAATACTTGACATATATATCTTTGATAATTTATATAAAATTAAGTGAGACCATGTTTACATGAAAAATTTATGGCTCAAGTAGACACTTCTCCCTCATGATCCAAGATAGACATGGGCATTGTTGCTACAATGTCATCTACATAGGCATTGATAATGGCATACATTAACTTGTAATTTTGCATTGTAAAAATAGACAAGTGTTTTAATAATTTTACTACATACTTGGGGAAAATATAGCTTATGTGAATGTATTGTGTATGTAGGGTTATCCTATAACATTTGATAGTCCCAGTCAGATGATTAATAGGGTAACTTTTCATGTTTCTCCCATATTTTAGATGCCTATTCAGATACCTAAGTCTACCATTGACTTATTTAAATATCAAAAATAGATTGAGCAGGACTGTTTCTACCTCAAATTTGCTTTTAAGACTATAAAGAAAGAAACTAGAAGAAAGTGAAGGACAAGGCTTGGAAGTACCTGGACTATAGATTGCGCACCGTAAATCCAGACGTTCGTGGGCACTCCTCTTTGGCTGTGGAGGAATGACACCTGCAAAAGAAGAAAACTTGGACAAGAGGATGTTAGATAGATAGGCGGTGGGTTGCCAAGCAAGAGCTTGTTCCCAGAAGTATGAGAACTTCCTTGAGGGAGGTCAACCCACAGTTTTGATAAAAGATAAGTGACTGATAAAAAGACAGAATGCTAAAATAAACTGAAATAATAGCAAACTGAAAGAGAAAAGGAAGCAAAAGCTTACCTGGAAGAAGCTGTCGGCCTGGTTGCAGTCGCCGGCGTCGGTGGTCCTACCGGCGTCGGTTGTCTGGTCTGCCGATGTCGGTTAGTCTGCCGACGTCGGTTCGGGTAATGACAGGGTCTGGTCTGTGGATGGTCCGGGGCTTGATTTATGCTCTATTTAAAGATGGTCAGTGGACGGGTTTGTGGATGAAGCTCTGAGTCTGCTCTGGGCCTGGTTTGAGGATGGGTTTTAGTCAGAAGGACAGAGAGGGACAGGGAGATAGAGGAAGCCAATCTGGGAGGTAGGAATCTGGGTCTAGGTGACAGTCAGGTCTGAGGGGGTAGAAGAGCTGAATATAGCTTAAAACATGATAAGTAGAAAGCATATAGAATAGAAACAGAGAACATACCTGTGCCCTGCTGAAGAAGGTGTTGTTGTTGCCGCTTGTTGAAGCCCTGTTGCTGATGAAGAATCCCTGTAGTTCACCTGCAGAAGATTGCTATGTACCTGAGGGAGAGAGAGTCAGATTGATTGGTAAAGAGATTGCTGATACAAGGGTTTGATGCCAAAGATTCAAGAGTCAGGATGCGAGAGCTAGAGAAGCAGAGAAGTGAAGAAAAGCCAAGCGGAACCAGCAGACAGAGAAAACGGTGAAGAAACCGTTATGAAGGGGTGCCGACGCCGGCAGTATCGCTGACGTCGGCCGAAGGATGACCGACGTCGGTGGCTGAAAGGTCAGAGAAAGGCTAAAAATAGCCTTTCATCCGTTTCCCAACGGTCGGGTCGAATGAATGCCACGATGAAACGGTCGACGGGGGGGGTTAAATGGGGGAGAGAAGAGGTTGGAATGGGAGTCTAAGGCATTAAATGGCCATGTGGGGAATGAAGGGGATCCAAGGAGGGTATCTTAAGGTGGCGAGGTGGCAAGGAGAGGGAAAAAGGGGTCTTATTTAATTAAAAATAGGTGTTTATTTCCAATTAATAAGACTTAGGTGGGTTAGGGACCAAGGAGGACTAGGAGGGAGAAAGGACCAAGGGTTAGACACTTTTTAGGTGTCTACATTTGCCCCTTTTTGTCTTGTTGGTTGTTCTGAATGAACTGCAAGACAAAAACAGGGAGTGGTTGCCCCAGGGGAAGGATGATGTGGATTGCCCCGAAGTATGGATGAGGTATTCCCCCTCAAAGCAGGAGTCGAGAGAAGGAACCTGATGTCGGGTGCTGATTTGACAAAAGGTGGGTGAGAAAGAGAGAGGTGAGTGAGAGTGCTGCAAAAGTCATGATTGCGCGCATACCACTGCACAAGATGGTCAGGTCAAATTGTCGCATGGTCAAGGGTCAAGGAGTGCCAAAATTGAAGTAACCGGGCCCCAGCATTTAGTCGTCTGCTGATCGGGTCACTCAATCTAAGCTGAAGCTCCAAATGGTCGTCGTGTCCCAGGTATCCAGGGCTCAGGAAGTACTCCCAGAAACACGAAAAAGTCACAAGTAGTAGGGATCAACTAGCTCGCGATCCTATACTTGTGAAGGGTCAAAAAAGGTCTGCGAACAATTCTGCTAACCAGCCGTGGAATAGCATACACGTAAAAAACAACCAAGGCAACATTGGCTTGGAAGTGGTCGAGGTCGAAGGAGATAGGCATGGTCGCCAATGGTCATTGGTCAAGAGGATGGATGGACGAAAGGATGCGGCCGAGCTAACCCCAGAAGACCCCATGTCAACTGAGTGCTGCCTACATAGCCCCGATGATAGGGCCTCAGGCCGATGTAGTTCTCCCTAAAAGGGAGGGAGGGTCAGAGGGATTGATTGGTCTTGGTCAAAGTCGAATGAGTGGTCATGGTCAAAGGAAATGATTGGTCTTGGTCAAAGGTCTATGATTGGTCTTGGTCAAAGGGAATGATTGGTCTTGGTCAAAGTTGACGAAGGGAAAGTTTGTCCATCCAAGAGACGAACAAACGGGGGTGGTCGAGCTAACCTCAGAGGATGTGTTATCTGAGTGCTGCCTACATAGCCCTGGTCATAGGGCCTCAGACCAATGTAGTTCGGACTAATTGAAAAGATTGGTCGATGATGAGATTGGATGTGGTCAAAGTTGTCGATAGACTGGTCGTGGTCAAGGTCAAGGTCGCAAAAGAGAAGGTTTGTCCATCAAAGAGACGAACAAACGGGGGTGGTCGAGCTAACCTCAGAGGATGTGTTATCTGAGTGCTGCCTACATAGCCCTGGTCATAGGGCCTCAGACCAATGTAGTTCGGACTAGGAGACAGAGTGATCGATGATTGGATGTGGTCAAGTGTCAAGATGATGCTGCAAATGTCACAAGAGTCGAGAGTCTTTCATCCCTTAACAAGTTTCCATAGTCGTGATGGATGCATGCTAAAGATGAATGGAAGTCTATTTATGTTTTAGCAAGTATTGGTTTATGCTTAACATAAATTGGGTCTGGTCAGTAGTTTCCATGTGTATTGGTGTCCATGGAAACTATGTGAAATAGACGAGGATGATGTCTGAAAATGATAAAAAAAATGACTTGGTTTGAGTTGAGTCGCCAATTGATGAGGTTAAATGTGACCAAAGTGTAGAGAAAAGATGGAAGGCAAATCGCTCTTTCATTGACAAGGACCAGAAAGGAAGCATAGATAGGGGTGAGTAGAACCAAAGCCCCGTTCATGCATTACGTCGTTGACCAGTGTTGAGTTAGAACGGTAATTGAATCACTTTTGACATTAAAGTGAGCTCGAAGTCTCTTGAGTGGGTGATAGGAGGAGGATAGGGTAACCCAGTGTAAGAGCAGGAATAACCTCGCCCCTTTTTATAGGAGACCCTGAGACAACTACAAGCCAAGTCCAGGACCCTTTTTTTTTTTTTTTTTTTTTTTTGCGCAGGCTGATCGATGCGGGAAGCCTACATAGAGATGTCTTTTGATTTAGTGGTCATGTTGCGAAGCTGATCGATGCGGGAAGCTTCTAAAAAAGGTTGCTGTTGGTAGCAAGATTTAATTATAGCCATCCTTCGAGGGAGTGGTCTATATCTTTGCTTTATATAATGTTTGATAAGTTGGCCTAGCTGTCCTTCAAGGGATCAGTCTAGTAATACAGCAATGATAGTACAGCTGTCCTTCGAGAGATCAGTCTGTCTTTTTGGATCTGATTGTGTGACCTTGGATATGTTTGGATATCGTCTTTTTTTTTTTTTTTTTTTTTTTTTTTTTTGAGTCATGGACAAGACTGTAGAAGTGCAAGGACTCCCTTTTATTAGGACAAGGTACCCATGCGCCATAAAAGGGTTGCAGAGGACTTGTTAAAGGGGAATAGGGTCAAAAGGAATAAGGAGCCAGAGGACGAGGATTGCTCAAGGGACGAGCTCAAGTTACGTGTCAAGTAGACGAGTACTCGACTAGCAGAAGAAAGGTCGAAGATGCAAGACAGAAAGGGGGGCTCAAGGTCTGATAAGTCCCTGGGCCATGCTAGTGAGTTAAGGTCTGAGTCAATTAGGAGCGGACTTGCCCCATTTGGCTCTTTCCAGATTGGTCAGATGTTGATGGTGGATGAGAAGTTGACTGATATGGTTGTTGATTGGTCGAGACTTGGTTGAAGATTGGTTGAATGATATTTGGTTGTTGATTGGTCGAGGATTGGTTGAAGTGTGGTAAAATGTTTGGTCAAAGTTTGTTGAAGGTTTGGATCCCCCCAGTCGCTTAGGGAGAATGTTGGATAGATTAGTCAAGATTGACTGAGGCTTGGTGATTAAATGGACTGTGTTAATGTCAAATAATGGGGTCAAAGGCGGTAAAGAGACCATAGTCTGCCGTGGAGATCTCGATTTAGGCGATGAGGTTGGAGAGGCACGGGTCGGGGTTGATGTTTTGTCGAAGAGGTGGTTAAGAGGGGCCTTGGTGAGAGGGAAAGGATTTCTCCGTTGTTGATGAATGACAGCTTTGAGAGCACAACAATGCTCAGTGTCATGTCCTGGAGTATGATGATAATGGCAGAATACGGAGTTGTCGAACCAAGATGGCCTTGATCCGAGAGTTGATGAGAGGGGTGGTGTTGAAGGTTTGTTGATGACGTGGTCGAGAAGAGAGGTGTCATTCGCCAGACATTGGCGAATGGCGACCTTGAGGGCATGACAATGCTCTGTGTTGTGCCCGAGCGTGCGATGATACGCACAAATGCGAGTGTCATCGAACCAAGGTGGTTTAGGTCCGAGAGATTGATATTGTCTGAGAGGCGGGAGGTCGAGGCGAGATGACTGCAATAGGTGCCGTAAAAGCAAGGTATAAGAACCTGCTAATGGGTCTAGATGTTTTATTGCAGTGAAGGTTGATGATGTTGGTTTAATAGGCATAAGAAGCGTTGGTCGATGGTTTGAGGGAGATATATGTTTGATGGGTTGAGGGAGTAATGGAGGCGACGTGCCTCTGTGAAGGATGGGAGTAGGCAGTACTCCTATTAAAGTGGATGGATGCGGGCCTAAGATTGAAGGCAATGATGAAGGTGGGGGAGAAATTCTCCGATGTGGTCCAGTAGCTTTCGTGAGTTTGGGTCGAGGGCCACTATTATGTGAGGCAAGGTTGGATGTGGGTTTGGGTTTGGATGTGGACGAAGGTGAGTGAGATGTAACAATCTCAGGCAAAGGGCAAGAGGAAACCGTGACTGGGTCTTCCTCGATTGAAATGGGTAAAGAGACTGGTTCTTCTCTTGGTGGAGAAGAAATAGGAGAGGGTGGCTCCTCCAGATGGCAAGAGGCAGGGATGATTATGCCTTCCGCTTGTGCTTGAGGAGTAGGCAAGGTATGGTCATTGGATGAAGGTGCGGCTAATGGTATAGGTGTGGTCAAGGCGTCCCCCAATGTAGGAGAAATAGATGGAGGACTAACAGGAGAAGAGGGTTCTTCATCTTGTGATAGATGAATAGGAGAAAACTCTTCTGCCTGTGAAAGAGATTGATCAGAGATAAGAGGTAAGATAGTGTTAATCGTGTGAATGTCATGGTCATGAGGATCTTGGGTTATGGTTTGGACGTTGTTTTGAGTAGGCGGATGATTTGGAAAAGGGTGTTTGAAGATGTCGATATGTTGATTAGGTGGGGCATTCGGGTTATCTAAAATAAGATCCCCCTTGTCGATCATGTCCTGGATGATGTTTTTGAAAGTTCGGCAGTTGTCAATGTCATGGCCTTGGACGCGGTGAAAGTGGCAGAAGTCAGCCTCTCTATACCATGTGGGGAGGGCTTTAGAGGGGTCAAATTGAGGTGGTCGGATTGGAGGGAGATTGAGGACCCCTTGCTTGAGAAGTTTTTCCAAAACGGAAGCGTATGGTTCTCCAAGTGGAGTGTAAGAACGCTGGATATACCGTTGTTGGAATTGTTTGGTAATGCTGGAAGATGTCGAAGGTTGGGAATAATTCGTCGTTGTTGAGGATGGTGATCTAACGACCACAGTGTTGGCCACTCCTTTGGATTTGGAGTTGGCAGAAGAAGAAGGTCTGAAAGAAGAATGGTCAGTAGATTTTGCGTTGGTATTACGCAATTTGACCTTGTCTTCTTCAAGGGCACGGAGTTCAAGCTTTCGAGCCATGATGAAAGCTTCGTCAAAAGTGCGAAATGTCTGAATCCGCAAGGTAGAAGAGATGTGGTTGGCACATGCTCGAGAGAAGAGCTCGATGAGCTCGGGTTGAGGTAAAGAGAAGGAGAGCTGGTTAATCAGACCTCTCCAACGAGCGACAAAATCGACAATTGCTTCGTCGTCAAATTGCCTGATGGAGTAAAGGTTTGTGATAGAGACTTGTTTGGTGATGTTGATTGAGAAATGGTCAAGAAATAGTTGGGTGAGTTGGATGAATGAAAAGATAGAGTGTCTGGCAAGAGAACTATACCAGTCAAGGGCAGGGCCAGAAAGGGACATAGGGAACGTGCGTAGAAGTAACGCATCATCGTGGGCGATAAGATAACAGGTATGTCTAAATGCCCGTAGATGTTGTTGTGGGTCTTCCTTACTCTGAAAGCGAGTGAATTTAGGAAGCTCCCAATGGTTAGGATATGGTCGAATAGGGACGGAAGGATGAATGGGCTCGTTGCAAATTTGTTCATATGACAAAGTATTGCTTGAACCGGAAATAGAGGCTTCGAGACTGGACATTTTATCCATCAGCATCTTAATGGTGTCTGCTGACGGATTGGCGGGTTGAGCGCCCCCTAGGTTGTAAGGCGCTTGGATGAGGCTAGAGGAGGCATGCGACATAGTCGGTTGTACAATGTACGGATGACTAGTCGCAGGGGCAGAAGTGGAGGCTAGAGATGGTTGCGTTATGAAGGTTGAAGGCATAAGTTGACTGGGCACCGCCAAAGGTGGTTGAATGGCGGCACTGGTAGCAAGCGAGGTGGGCACTCCTACATTTGTGGGCGCAAGAGTGTAAGAGGTCGAGGTAATCAAGTTCTGATATGATGTAGAACTTGGTTGAATTGCAGGTGGTTGAGGGGGTAATGGAACCCCGATGGAGGTCGGTCTAAAAATAGACGGGGAGGCCAAACTTTGCGTATTGGCCATGATTGGGTTAATAGTTGAGGTGAAAGGCTGAGTCATAAAGGATTGGGTGGTGAATGGTGTGGATGTCGTCGCCACGTTACCCGAAAGGTCTCGCGTTGGGTTTCTCGCGAGATAGTTTTGGAGGGCTGCGGTATTGAGGTCCAAGAATCTCTCGAAATCTTGGTCCCCTTCAGGAATGATGGGAATTTGAGTCGGGGTCGGGGTCGGGGTCGGTCCTGTAGGAGTTCTTTCAGTCTCCGAGTGGAACTCCATGATAGGACTGGTTAGAGGCAGGATAGACGGAAGCGGCTGTTGGCTAAAGTGGTTAAGAAGAGAGTCCTGATTCCAGAAACTGTGTTTTTGCAGTCTCAGAAAACCAGATTGGAATTTTTGACAGAGAAGGGATAGGTTTCAGGCTGCTGGTTTTGAAGACAAAGGACAGTGACAGAGACCGACGTCGGTTGAAAAGCCGATGTCGGTATGAAATAAGGCCGGCGTCGGTCACATAACCGATGCCGGTAACATATAAAGCCGACGTCGCTAGAATAACCGATGCCGGTGACAGGGAAAGCCGACGTCGGTGGCAGAACCGATGTCGGTGACTGTGTTTTCCAGAGAGCCAAAAGGTTCGTGGAAAAACAAAGAAGAAAGCGCCCTCACACACTCAAACAATCAGATGAGAAGAGGAAAACAGAGGAAGACAGACAAGCCTAAGCGATAAATCCTAGGAATTAACCTTAGAAATTTGTGGCTTATGCCTTAGATGAATGTTTGGGGAGATTGGCTGAAAAATAGGTCCTAGAAGAAGGCAGTCTAAAGATGGTTTCAGGTGTTGTTTTAGGTGCTCAAAGATCTGTGTTAGGGTCTGGTACGTGGCCTGGTGCTAAGGAGCAAGCTCCCCTCACTTCACGATTCCAGTGGTTAGCTGGTCTCGCTTAGCCAAGATATACCTCGCCTAGAGTTTATCCTCCGCCAGAGAACGGAGTGGGCTTCCCCCTTGGTGATGAAATCCAAGTAGGGTCACCGGGACGGGTAAGGTATCCGCTGGGTGATGAAATCCCAGTCGGGCCTTGTCTCAGGTATGTTATATGTTTGTTTTGTGCATGTGAGTCGGTAGTGTAACATCAAGTGTCTAGATTTATTCAATATGCGTTTAAGTTACTAGATGTGGACTACGAAGATGCAAGCACAAGCAGAGATGAATGTAAAGTGTTTTAATGCCCAAAGTCGAAATGTGATATTGTTATGAAGACAATGTTTTGAGAAAGGGTCAAGAATATGACGTTTAGACTAGTCTAAAATGCACAAGGAAGAAAAAGAAGGATTCGTTTTAATGCTTGCTTATAGTGCCATTGAGAAGAAAAGAAGGAGGAGAAAAGGTAAGAACCTAATGCTCCTAAATGAATAGAAGAGAAAAGGAACCCAGGAGGAACCTAGGGTCCCACCGGGCGTGCCAGAGATGTTTCTACCTCAAATTTGCTTTTAAGACTATAAAGAAAGAAACTAGAAGAAAGTGAAGGACAAGGCTTGGAAGTACCTAGACTATAGATTGCGCACCGTAAATCCAGACGTTCGTGGGCACTCCTCTTTGGCTGTGGAGGAATGACACCTGCAAAAGAAGAAAACTTGGACAAGAGGATGTTAGATAGATAGGCGGTGGGTTGCCAAGCAAGAGCTTGTTCCCAGAAGTATGAGAACTTCCTTGAGGGAGGTCAACCCACAGTTTTGATAAAAGATAAGTGACTGATAAAAAGACAGAATGCTAAAATAAACTGAAATAATAGCAAACTAAAAGAGAAAAGGAAGCAAAAGCTTACCTGGAAGAAGCTGTTGGCCTGGTTGCAGTCGCCGGCGTCGGTGGTCCTACCGGCGTCGGTTGTCTGGTCTGCCGATGTCGGTTAGTCTGCCGACGTCGGTTCGGGTAATGACAGGGTCTGGTCTGTGGATGGTCCGGGGCTTGATTTATGCTCTATTTAAAGATGGTCAGTGGATGGGTTTGTGGACGAAGCTCTGAGTCTGCTCTGGGCCTGGTTTGAGGATGGGTTTTAGTCAGAATGACGGAGAGGGACAGGGAGATAGAAGAAGCCAATCTGGGAGGTAGGAATCTGGGTCTGGGTGACAGTCAGGTCTGAGGGGGTAGAAGAGCTGAATATAGCTTAAAACATGATAAGTAGAAAGCATATAAAATAGAAACAGAGAACATACCTGTGCCCTGCTGAAGAAGGTGTTGTTGTTGCCGCTTGTTGAAGCCCTGTTGCTGATGAAGAATCCCTGTAGTTCACCTGCAGAAGATTGCTGTGTACCTGAGGGAGAGAGAGTCAGATTGATTGGTAAAGAGATTGCTGATACAAGGGTTTGATGCCAAAGATTCAAGAGTCAGGATGCGAGAGCTAGAGAAGCAGAGAAGTGAAGAAAAGCCAAGCGGAACCAGCAGACAGAGAAAACGGTGAAGAAACCGTTATGAAGGGGTGCCGACGCCGGCAGTATCGCCGACGTCGGCCGAAGGATGACCGACGTCGGCGGCTGAAAGGTCGGAGAAAGGCTAAAAATAGCCTTTCATCCGTTTCCCAACGGTCGGGTCGAATGAATGCCACGATGAAACGGTCGACGGGGGGGTTAAATGGGGGAGAGAAGAGGTTGGAATGGGAGTCTAAGGCATTAAATGGCCATGTGGGGAATGAAGGGGATCCAAGGAGGGTATCCTAAGGTGGCGAGGTGGCAAGGAGAGGGAAAAAGGGGTCTTATTTAATTAAAAATAGGTGTTTATTTCCAATTAATAAGACTTAGGTGGGTTAGGGACCAAGGAGGACTAGGAGGGAGAAAGGACCAAGGGTTAGACACTTTTTAGGTGTCTACAAGGACCACAAGCTTGTAGTAAGTGCATGTTTAAATGATTTTTTATTGTAGTTTAAAATTAATTTCTTAATAATTATTTGAATGTATTTTATGTTAATTTTTTAATAACACTTGTATTTGAATAGGTTTAGATGTAAGTGAGCTACGAGCGTAGGACCCGCAGTCAGACCTTGGAGCAATCCAAGGAATTAGATGGGTCTCCATCTACTAGTAGGGCATCCTAGGGAAAGTATTCTTTGAGGAAGGCAAAGAGAGGGAGGCTATTTGATGCATATGATGTCTTACATGAGATGTACTTTTTTGTATGCCTATATGGAAATTTATGTATTTTTGGCATTGTATTTGTATATATGACATTTAAATCACATTAGATACTATGTTGGTGGATGTAATTTTTTGTATGCCTATCACATACATATATGTATTATTGACATTACACACATGTGCCTATATTGTATGCCTATCATGGCAATCTATCTAATTTATATTCAATTTATATTTCATTATGCTATTGTATAGTGTTGTTTTGATCTTTTAAACTACTATCTATCACATAAATCTATGTATTATTGACATTGCACACATGTGCCTATATTTTATGCATATCATGGAAATCTATCTAATTTATATTCATTTTTTATTTCAATCGTAGAACATAGTGAGCTATGAAGATTATTATTTGAGCTCTAAATATCTGCATAAGAAGCTTCGAAGATGCTCCATCGAGCTACAAAGATGTTTTGTTGAAGCTCCAAAGACCTACCAGGTAGGTCCAAAGACATTCCATTAAAGATATGAAGATCCACATAGGTGGATACAAATACATTACAACAATTTTTTTAAGACATTTTGATGAAGATCTGAAGACCTATTCAACCATGCTCTGAAGATGCCTAGTCACATTTTAAATATGCCTAGTTATACTCTAGAGTAATATAGTAACTCCAAAGATATCTATTACACTTACACACACACACACACACACACACACACACACACACACACACACACACACACACACACACACACACACACACACATTTATCTTTACAGCTTTATCTTTGATAAAATTAAATTATTAACTTCTAATTGACCTTGAATATAATGTATTTAGTCTGATAAAAGGTAACCTTATTGACTTGAAATAGAATATTCACTCATGAGACAATGATCCATTTTTAGCCAAAACCCTTTATCATCCCCTAATATCACCTAATGCACAGTTTTATATTCTATGTTTAAGAAGTATATGAAAGTCATATTCATATTCTATAAGATAATGAATAATTATAACCTCACTTATCCACTCTTGTTCTCAACTCGATTCAAAATCCACTCTCAAATAATCTTCTTTTAAACTAGTCAATTACTCATTAGGTCTGCTCTTAACTAGTCACCAATATCTTAGATCTACTCTTCTTATTTTGAAAAATATTATTTAAGACACTTTGGATATGTCTTAGGAACACTCAAGGATTTATTAAGGTGTCAAAACTTACAAGAAATCAACCAACTATAGGTCTCTAAGAGATTGATCTCTCATTCTCAAATTTTATCTTTTTAAGTTTTTAGGTCTTTAGATCTAGTTATTGCTCTAATAGGTCAATTTATCAAAATAGAGTTTTAATACATTAAAAATTATATTTATAGTGGTATTTTATCAATTTTAACATGTTATAACCCTTACCCAAGTGTATAAAACTCAAATCAACTTAAAACTCATCTTACCCAAGTTTTAACATGTTCTCCAGGTCGAGAGTTTAGCTAAACCATTGTTTTGATGATTCCTATCCAAAAATTGACACTAAAAACTTGTATATGGATTAAATAATGTATATTAATAGGTTATTGGCCTCCCATTAGGCTTGATTGATAAACTCACCACCCATTCTGACCTCAAGAACACCCTTCCCAATACAAGAAAAATATAATTTTTTAGCCTAAGTTCAAACACACATAAAATGAAACTTGTAAGTCATTTATGTGAACCTTGAGATCCTTAAAATTCATATTTAATCCATCTAATTACACCCTAGATAACTTAGGTGTAACATTCAAGAGAAATCCATTGGATAAGTTGCAGTGAGAGGTCTAAAAAAGTAACTTTTTAGCATTGAACAAGCAACTTCTTGAGCTTTAACTAGAATTTTTGCCTCTAAGACCTCCACTCAAGTATATATCACTTAGATAAAATACATATATTCAAATTAAAATTTATCACACTATCATGATGTTCAAATCCACCCAGAAGTGCATTTTCACTATCATTTTGGAGCATGGAAACACTGACAACAAATGTTGTCAAAGTTGAAGTTGTGGTTGCAAAAATTTGGTTTTGATTATTTATAAGAAAATAAAACTAAAAAAATATTCATGGGGTGGATAACATATAGGACTAGGTTGTATTTTGCTAAAAAGCTAGAATAGATCCAAAGGAAATTTTTATGGACGGGAGTGGAAGACAAACAGAGAATGTCTTTAGTCAGATGGGAAAAAGTGTGTCTCCCAAAATCTCATGGTGGACTTAATATAAGATCCATTAAGAACATGTAAAAGCCCTCCTCACTAAATTTAGTTGGAATCTGATTCACAACAATAATGAGTGGGGGGAAAATAATGCATGCCAAATACATGCATAGCATGGATGATTCTAAGTTTCTTCAATAGGCGGGATTACCCCAGGGGTCTGTGATATGGAATAAAATGCTAAAAAGTAGAAGCCTTCTCAAATAGGGAATTAGGTGGAAGCTTGGAAATGGCTGGTAGGTTAGGGAGGATAATTGGTTAAGGGACAAAGCTCTCATATCCCAAGGAAACATAGAAAAATTGCTGACCTGACTACATAGTTATTTGGTGATAGGGTTAGTGATTATATGGAAAACAACAATGGGATAAGGAGCTAGAAAAACCTTTTGGATTGCTATGTGCACAGGCTTGAGCTTATCCCAAGAATTTGGGATATTTAGCAATGTGTTTAGGAGATCAAAATCCTACTCTTCCCTTGGGAGGATGAAAAATACTGGTGGCCGGATAAGAATGGATCGTTCTCTGTCAAATATGCCTATCATTTGTTTACACCTGAAGCTCATAATAAGGAGGTTTGGAAAAAGGTTTGGAATCATAAACTCATTCCAAAGATTAACTTGTTTTGGTGGGCTACTACCCATAACAAAATCCTTATTCAGGACAACCTTCAAAAGAGAGGGTTTACTTTGGTTAATAGATGTTTTCTGTGTGGTTCTAAAGAAGAATTAGTTTCACACCTATTCATCCATTATGAGTTTACCTGAGATTTATGGGGAAAATACTTAGCAACTTTGGCATTGAATGGGTTTGAAATTTTGACCTTAAAGAAGTAATTCTCAGCTAAAACTCAACCTTCATACATCCCTAGATTAAGGAATTATGGAAGCAAGCTCTGCCATGCTTGAGTTGGACCTTTTGGAAAGAGCACAATAACAAAATTTTTAGGGACAATGCTAGAAATGCTTCTCAGGTGTTTAACTCCCTTGCTAGGACCATCTTGGAAAGTGTTACAACAACTCATATTAGTTTTGTGGAGAAACCCCTATCTTAATTTGAAAGCCAAATTGCAGCCAAATGGAAGGTTTTAAACCTTATCCCTGGACATGATAATTCCAAAATTCTTCAAAGACTTCATACTAAATGGATACCACCTAAACCCAATTGGATAAAACTCAATTTTGATGGGGCATCCAAGTTGAGTGGTAAAGCAAGTGGAGGAGGAATTATAAGGAATGAAAAAGGAGGGATGTCTGATGTCTATGCTAGTGGCATTGGTTGCTAGAGCAATAAATATGCTAAAGCTTTGGCTTTACTTTAGGGATTACAGTTAGCTATATCCCTAGGAATTAGAAATTTGAATATTCATGGAGATTCTAAGTTGGTCATAGATGTCGTTAATAAAACATCTAATGTTGTAATCTAGCTAAAAGACATCATTACTAACATCTAATTTCTTTTACAAAAATTCTCCAAAGTTGAGATTACCCACACCTACAGAGAAGGCAACAGGGTCGCTGATGCTTGTGCCAACCTTGGTCAGCAATTCCCAGGATGGAGGGTATGGCGAAAAGGGGCTCATATACCCCTAAACATTAGAGAAATCATTCAAAAGGAGATGATGAATTAGGAATGATGCATATTGATGACAAAGATAGATTTTGAAGGTGGTCCACATGGAGAAGGCCATTGCGGATCTTGGCAAATGATAACCTTAGTACTTCCTTGATTGTCATGATTAATTCCTTGTATCATGAGGTGGAGGTGCAAGAGTCACATCATGAAAATCAAGGGGAAATTATTTTCAAGCATGGGAGTAGACGTCACCATAGTAGGGCATTTCATAAAATGAGCCTTCACATATGTAATCAACACAAACAGAATTGAGGGCTTGCTACTTGTTTGAAGCTCAAGGCAGAAATTGGGAATTTCATCAACTGGGTCCACAACTACAGAATGGGGGGAGATCATATTCAAACTAAACCAGTCTCTTGCTATGAATTTAAGGACAACCCATTAGTCTGGCATTATTGTAAAGAAGGAGGTATCAACCCATACTTGGAAAGGCTAAATAGTTATGATGAAAATTTGTCTGAGCAGTTTGTAAGATCCTGGTTGAATAGGTAGGTCACTGTGGGGGGTATTAGCTTTGAAATCTCTGAAAAGGTGATTTCAATGGCCATAAAAATGACCATGTAGGGTTTAAAGCTCCAAAGGATAACCAAAATCATGGATTTGGCTAGTCACACACTGTTTCTGGGTGACGGAGAAGAACTCATCCCGTATCAAGGAGGGTTTGAGCATGCCAAACTGCCAGAGCCATGGGATGGTGTCTATTTCATTCTAATGAAATACTTCACTCTCGAGGGGTAATATACCAGGTTCTATAACTATCACCTTCCTTTGTTAAATCATTTTAGATGCAATGCTATTATCATCTTTCCTTTCTACCTGCTGTCCTCATTGGAACAGTCTATCCTGAGGGTGAGAGCCAAAATGGCCAAGAAGCTAGACATAAAACCTATTCCCCTACACCAGGGGCTTATTTTTTGTCTCTACAATTTTCACCACTCCCTTGAGCCAAATAAGAATATCATAGGTGTTAATGAAGACATTCCCTCAAACCTGGTATTTGGCGATGCAATTGATGAATCATGGGTTTCCCCTGCTCCTACCAATACCAATGACGCCCCTCTCTCCACCCTTGTTAAGACCCTTGTTAATACTCTAAGCTCCCTTGTGAGAAAAAAGGGAAGGAAGAGGAAGGTTGATGGAGAAAAAGAAAATTTTGAAGAGACTATGGAAGGGACCCACAAAAATCTAAACAGGGCCATGGGGGGCCAAGGTGGCAAACCTCATAAGCCTTCCAAAATCAGTAAGGATGGTTTCCCTTTGAGAGTGCGCAGGTCAGGGCAGATCACTAAAAAACTAGCCCCAAAGGTCAGGCTGATTGAGTATTTGAAAAGTGCTTCTGATGAAGCTACTCAGGATGAAGAGTATGAAGAGCCAAAAATTTAGGAAATTTTGGAGGACACTGGTGGGAAACAAGCTTCTCGGGTTTATGAGGTCATTGAAGAGCAGGTTGCTGATTCTAGGGGAACTATTGACAATAAGGAGAAGATGCATGTTGAATAAGTTGGTGAGGGTATGGAGAATGATAATGATTTGAAAATAGAAATTGGGGCCTTGAAGGACTGAATTCAAAAGCTAGAAAAGGTCATTGCCAAAGGCCTTCAAAACAACATTCTACTGAATATGTCTATGTTGGAAGTGGTGGGTAATCCAAGGAATGCTGACAATGCAGATAATGAGAATCTTAAGGATCTTTTTAATTCTATAGTTATGTAGTTTTGTTCTTTCTGATACTGGTCTTTCTAGTGTTTTGTTTTGCTTCTGACTGTGTTTCTCAGCTGTGCTGTTGTTTCCTTGCTGGGATCTTTTGTTTGCCAGTCTTCTTGAATTTTTTGATTGTATAGGGTTTGTCCCCTAGTTTTCTACCTTAATCAAAAACATCTAGGACTAGGTTCTTGGCTTTCCATCATGCCCGATCGACAAACCCACCACCCATTCTAGCCTTAAGAATGCCCTTCCTAATACAAAAAAATGTAATTTTTAGCCTAATTTCAAACATATATAAAATGAAATATGTAAGTCATTTCCATGAACCAAAAGATCCTTTTAATACATATTTAATCCCTCTAATTTCACCCTAGATCACTTAGGTATAACCTTTGATATCAATTCATTAGACAAATTATAGTGAGGGGTCTAAAAATGCAACTTTTTGGCATTGAATAAGCAATTTCTTGAGGTCCAACTAACATTTATTCCTCTGAGACCTCCACCTAAGAATATATCACTTTTATTATATTAATATAGGTAAATTACATGTTATAAAACTACCACAACATTCAAATCCATAGGGAAGTGCATTATCATTGTCATTTTAGAGTGTGGAAACACTGACAACAAATGTTATCAAAGTTAAAGTTGTGGTTATAGAATTCTAGTTTTGATGCTTATTGACTAAAACTTGACACTGATAACACATCTAGGGGGAATATAACATCTTGGACTAGGGTTTTGGTCTTGCATTAGGCGTAATTGACAAACCCACCACCCATTATGTCCTCAAGAACACCCTTTCCAATACAAGAAAAATGCAAATTTTTAGCCTAAGTTCAAACATGCATAAAATAATACACATAAGTCATTTATATGAAACATTAGATCCATCCCATTCATATATAATCCCTATAATCACAACCTATAAAACTCAAGTGGAACCTTCGAGAGTAATCCGTTGGATAAGTTGCAGTGAGGGGTCCAAAAAAGTAACTTTTTGGCATTGAACTAATAACTTCTTGAGCTTCAACTAGAATTTCTACCTCTAAAACCTCCACCTGATAATATATCCCTTAGATCAAATTTATATATGAAAATTACATTTGATCACATAGCCATGATTTTCAAATCCACCCAAAAGTGCATCTTCACTACCATTCTAAAACATAAAAACACTAACACTAAATATTGTTAAAGTTGAAGTTGTGGTTATAAAACTCTAGTTTTGATGCTTCCTGACCAAAACCTGACAATACCAACATGTTCTAAGGGGTGAATAACATCTAGGACTAGGTTATTTGTCTCTCATCAGGATCGATCGACAAACCCACCACCCATTCCAGCCTCAAGAACACCCTTCCCAATATAAGAAAAATGCAAATTTTTAGCCTAAATTTAAACTTTCATTAAATGAAACTTATAATTCATTTACATGAACCATTAGATCCCTCCCCTACCTATTTAATCCCTGTAATTAGACCCTAGATGACTCAAGTTAAATCTTCAAGATCAATTCATTAGACAAGTTGTAGTGAGGGGTCTAAAAATGTAAATTTTTGGCATTGAACAAGCAACTTCCTGAGCTCCAACTAGAATTTATAACTCCAAGACAAATTACATGTTATAACATTTCTATGGTGTTCAAATCTACTTGAAGTTTATTTTCATTCACTACAATTTCAAAACATGGATATAATGACAATAAATGTTATCAAAGTTGAAGTTATGGTTGTGGAACTCTAGTTTTGATGAATCATAACCAAAAAATAACACTAAAAGCACATTTGCGAGAAGATAATGTATAGGATTAGGTTCTTAGCCTCCCATCAGACTTGATTAACAAACCCACCACCCATTTTGGCCTAAAAAATGCCATTCTAAATACAAGAAAAATGCAATTTTTTAGTCAAAGTTCAAACACATGTAAAATAAAACTTATAATCATTTATACGAACCTATAGATCCCTCCTTACCTTTTAATCCTTTTAATCACATCCCATATCACTCAAGTGGAACCTTTAAGAGTAATCCATTAGATAATTTGTAATGAGGGGTCCAAAAAATTAACTTTTTGGCATTGAATAAGTAACTTCTTGAGTTCTAATTGGAATTTATACCTCTAGGACCTCCACCTATGAATATATCACTTTGATCACACACACACACACACACACACACACACACACACACACACACACACACACACACACACACACACACACAGACACACAGAGGAAAATTACATGTTATCACACTACCACAACGTTCAGATCTACTTGAAAGTGTATCTTCACTACCATTCTGGACTGTGGAAACATTGAAACAAATATTGTCAAAGTTGAAGTTGTGGTTATAAAACTATGGTTTTGATGCTTCTTGACCAAAAACTAACACTTTAAAAACATCCAATGGGGATAAAATTTAGGACCAAGTTCTTGGCCTCCCATTAGGCCTGATTGACAAACCCACCACCCATTCAGGCCTCAAGAATGCCCTTCCCAATACAAGAAAAATATAATTTTTTAGCTTGAGTTTAAACATGCATAAAATAAAACCTGTAAGTCATTTATGTGAACCTTAATATCCCTCACCTACATATTTAAGCCCTATATTTACACTCTAGAGCATTTAGGTGTAACTTTTAATAGAAATCCATTAGACAAGTTACAGTGAGGGGTCCAAAAAAATAATGTTTTGGCATTAAACAAGCAACTTCTTGAGCGCCAATTGACATTTATACCTTTAAGACCTCTACATAAAAATATATCACTTTGATCAAGTATAGATAGGAAAATTAAATTTTATCACACCACCACAACATTCAAATTCACCTGAAAGTTCATTTTCACCACCATTCTAGAGTGTGGAAACACTGACAACAAACATTATCAAAGTTGAAGTTATTGTTGTCAAACTCTGGTTTCAATGCTTTTTGACCAAAAATGGACACTACCAACACATCTAGGGGATGAATATTGTCTAGGATCAAGATTTTGGCCTCCCATCAAGCTCTATCGACAAATGTACCAGGCATTTTGGCCTTAAGAATGCCCTTCCTAATACAAGAAAAATGTAAATTTTTAACCTAGGTTTAAACACACATAAAATGAAACCTATAAGTCATTTCCTAAGCTTTGATCACATCTAACCTGATATTAGATCATGTCTAATATGAGATTTTATTAGCTTTAAGAATATATAATTCTCTACTGATAGTGTCAACCACATGAAGGTGGAAGCTTATGTGGCACCACTAACATACAAATTTGTTTAAGTAATTAAAAATGAAATTCATATGTACTACCTAGAAAATAAAAAACATTTGTAAAATTGATTATATATTCATTTGAAAAGTCAACATACCTATGTATTTTAATCTAATGAACCACTAGGATATGATCTAACTTTGATTATATCAAGAATAACTTCATGGTCTGACTCCCAAAATTTTCATAGTTTCCTATTTAATGGCCTCCCATGCTATTTTTATAATTGAATATTCATTGAAAATAAAATTTGAATAGTTTAATATCTTTTTATGTATTTAAAACTCTTAAAACAACCATTAATCTAAATATTTTATAGAATATCATCAAAATTAAGTTTTAGTGACTATCACTAACCCAGTGGGATAGTCAATGTTTTCTCCATCTATAACTAGGGAAGTTAATTTTTTCTTTCTCTCTACATACTGACACAAGTAGTAATCAGTGCCTTGTTCATTATCCACATCTGTAATAACTATAAAAACATGCCCTATATCACAAAAAACCATTTTAGTGACAATATGATGATATATAATGAGAATAAATTATACATAATAAAAAATATTCTACTTGGCTGCATTAGATCATATACATAGTCAAAGTCATCTGATGATGTCATATTTATAAGTTACAATTCTATTGGAACCTAATATATATTGATTAAAATTAGAGTTTTATAACTCCAATCATCCACCCATTTTTGTCACTCACACTCATTCCAATTAGAGTCCACACATGCAACACAAAAACATGCCTCGTCTATAATATAAATAGTCCAAGAACTTGAATTTGAGCTATGAAATGAGTGGAGGTCATTTAAACCCATTATATTCATACACTCCTCATATTTTTCCAAGTGTTCTTCATCCATTAACCATAAATGTCTATGAATAGTAAAATTTGGTTGAGCACCATGACACATGTTCTCATTACACCATTCAACCATAGTTTTTGCATTTGTCAAATGAACACCCTTTTCAAATTTTAACTCCTCCCTTGTAATATCTCTTTTTACACATGATCTAGCATCATCATGATCCCCTTTTCCATATCCATCCTTAATGACACTATAAATGTGTTTTATACTAGTGGTAATGTGCATTCTACTTAGCCAATAAAACATTCATATATTTTTTAATTACAATGTAAAATTATCTGACCAAATGTAATGTTGATTAAAAGTAATGTTCCTCTGACTCAACTATTCATAGAACTTCTAAAAACAACCTTGCACATACTCTAAACAATGTGATCGATCATAACTGATATAGAAACATTACTCCCTTAATATTTTCCATTATTTATATGTACTATTAGGTGCATGCATGAATGTTATGTGCATGAATATGAAAAGTTGTGATGAGTTATAATACTGTGATTGAAATTCCATCTGGGGTTTGAATTTGTAATTTTCAGCAAAGTCAACTACTAAGACAATCGAACCAAGTGAGAATGTATCTTTACTTATATTTAAATGTTCATCCAACTATCTATCCCTATGTATGTGCTTTGTATACTCATAAATAATCTTCTCCCTAAATTTGACCAAAAATTTGGAAACAGTTATCTTTTTTGTAACAAGCTCACACCTTTTAGATTCTTTTCTATGTTTTACTTGAAAAGTCATTGATTTATATTTGCTTAAACCAACTAATTCATGTCCAATTACACTTATAATCTCCTCATGGATACATTTTTTTAATTTTGGCAATCCACCACAAATGCTTCAATTTTTATTTAAACATAATTTGCTATAAGATAATTGTCCATCCGATCATTTGCAAAAGATAGTTGGAATAAATTCCTTGGCTGATTTTGGTGGAAATTAAATTCCACACTCCTACAAAATATTTTTAGTATGAAAATTAAAATTAATATGGTGAAAAATATCATAGTGCATTGTAATTCAACATGTTTTTTACAAAAACAAGTGGTGCATGTGTGATTTATTTTTACATAAAAAAGTTTGGCCATCTCAAAATATCTTTGACAAATAGAAATTTATGGATATTTTTGCAAAATTTAGAGTATTATTGTGTTTGAATCATATCCAATAAATGTTTTGGATGTGGTTGACGGTTATGAAAACCAAATCTTATTTTCACTACATCTCTTGCATGAGTGAAACTCTTGTATTGTCTTTACAAAATTGAGTAACTCTTTGAGAGTATCAACTATAGCCTTGTCCTTTCATGGAAATATACAAGATAATGACCAAAGTTAAATGGTATTAGTTTCATTAAGTAATTCAATTGCTTTAATTAATATTTTTCTATATATATTAAGTGTTTAGATTATTTTTAAACCATTTATTTTTTCCCTGTTTGGTCGCTTACTACATAAGTTGTAAATATAAGTCGAGCAACATTACAACCTTGGGTGTGTGATTTTGGGCCTATAGTATGATATACATCATGTAGATTTTTAATAATTTCATTGTTTTCATCACCCATGTTAGATTTTCTTAGTCCTAATGTGTACATTATAGGTCTCATTTTAATAAATTTTATCAATGAAACAAATAATTGACATCTTTGACTATCATAATCTAAATTATGAAAAAAAACATCCTAAATTTGTTAAACCAGTCTTCTTAAATGATGATTAGACATTTTGTTAAGCATTAGTTTTAAAATATTTTCATCAACTTCAATTAAGTACTTGTCTTTTCTATGAATAATTCTTTAAGGAATTGTTAATGGTGGAATTTATTGAGTGGGTGTTTCAAAATCATTATTAATTTCATTGTTAAGAGGTGGGATGACATTTTATTCATTATTTATTTATTTATTATATGTTTCCATGAAATTTTATTGATGGTTAATTTCATCATTATTTGTTTCCATCAAATTTTCTCCATTCATGAGGGGTGAAGCATCATACATAGACTCATCATCAATAAAATCAAAAACTTGGAACTTTGAATGTAACCTGCAACATTATCTAATTTATTATTATCAATTTCATTATTATTCATTTTATTATGGTCCATTTCATCATTATTCAATTCATTATTATTAGGTGTGGAGCTTGATTATCTTCCAAGATCAGAAGTTAAAATTTTGATGTTATTTTAGCTGGGTTTGGATCCCATTCTTTGAATCCGTCATGGCGTGGGGGGTTACCTTATTAAATCATAATTTCATATTCAATCTAAACCATTGATTAAAGGTTTTCAGATCTGGTGATAGAGGTTATATTTAGGTGTATTTCACCTTATTAAATCGTAATTTCATATTCAATCTAAACCATTGATTAAAGGTTTTCAGATCTGGTGATAGAGGTTATATTTAGGTGTATTTCACCTTAAAATATATTGATATATGGTTGAGATGGATTATTGTGATTAATTAATGAAATATTGTACAAAGAGAGTGTTGAGTTGTGGAGCTAAAAGCTTCACCAAATGAGCGAGTGCAAAAGTTGCAGGAGTCACACAGTCGCCGACGATGGTCAGGAATGGACTAGAGGCTGCTGGCATCGATCATTAATCGGCCGACATTAGTCACTAGCAGACAGGTAGGGACCGACGTCAGTCACCTGTGCGTCTAGAATCTATTTTCATAGATAAAATAACATGTTTGCATGATAGGATTAAGTGTTAGTCTTAAGTCCACATCTCTATCTTTAGTAGGACTATTTTGAGCCCTTGATTAGGAGGTGCATCTAATGGTTGTGATTGTATGCTCATGAATCCCTAAAGTTATATAATAGGGATAGATCTTCATAGTTTTTTGTAGAGTAATAGTACAAGAAATGTATATGTGTATCAATCCAAGTGTTCGAGTTGATTGTAATTGAGAGAGAGAACTCTTGAGGGAAAGAGATCTAGAAAGAGATCTATACATCTAAGAGAGGTGTGGAAGAAAAGAGGTTTCTTCAGTTGTATTCCTTCTAGAAGAGTTTAATACAAGTTTTTAGGGTGGTTTCTTGTATCTCTTGTTCTTTGCTATTTTCTGATTCTAATTACTTATCATTCTGGTTTAATTTCGTGTTTAGTTGCTTTCACATAGTAATCAACTTTGTTGGTTGATCCCCAACAGAGAGGAGGCAAAATGTAGACAAGTATAACAGGGTTTTTTACAAGATTTTATTTCTCCCTTGTATTGCTATAAATAATATACTAGAAAATTTTGGTGAATGAAGCCCATCTTGGGTGAACCACATTAAATCTAGTGTCTCCTGTTATGTGCATGTTTATGTTTATTTTTAGAATGTTTGATTAATTCATTTCATAGTTTCTCTTGTATGTGATTTGAGGATAGATATGAGTTTTAATTTATCCTAACAAGTCGTATCATAGTAAATGTTTTTATCATAATTTCAAATCATAGGTTGAAAAGGGTTTAACCTCGAGTGGGAGTTATGGTAGATGAAAATAAATCTAAGGTAGAGAAGTTCAATGGATAGAACTTTGGATTGTGTAAGATGTAGATGGATGATTATGTTTACCAGAAGGACCTCTACTTTCCATTGGGAAGGCTAGCCAAGAAGCCATTGACAATATCAATTGAAGATTGGGGACTATTGGATCAAAAATCCCTTGAAACCATATGGTTTTGCCTTGAATATTTTGTAGCATTCAACATATTAAAAAAAGACAATAGAAGGTCTTATGAGCACATTAGGCAAGTTATATGAAAACCCTCTACCTCAAACAAAATATTTTTGATGGAAAAATTATTTAATATAAAAATATCTAAAAATGGTTTAGTACTAGATCATTTAAATGAGTTTAACATAGTTACTAGTCAGTTACATTTCGTAAATATTAAATTTGATGATGAAGTTAGGGTTATTATCATTATTTATTCCTTGCCTAAAAATTGGAATAGCTTGGTAATGGTAGTAAGCAACTCTGTGTCTAACAATGCCAAACTAAAGTTTGAAGATGTGATGGGTGTTAACCTAAGAGAATAAATGTGAAATAAAAGCACAGGTAAAACATCCATATTTGGAAACACATTAATAGTGGAGATTAGAGGAAGACAAAAGAATAGAGGAAGAGAAAATCATGGAAAATAAAAAGGGGGTGCAAGATCTAAATCAAGAGGCAAGATATAATGTTGGATATGTGGAAAGCTAGGACACACAAAAAAAGAATGTTGGTTTCAAAAGGAAAAATTGGGTAAGGACCAATAGGAAGGTAATAGAGAAGTAAATGTAGTAGGTGATGTATTAAAATTTGATCTTATACTTTCTTTGGATAATATTGTTGAATATTGAGTTTTAGATTCATGTGTTTATTGATTACAGGTTACTCACAGGGGTTTCTGTTTGAGTGGGAGAAAGCAATGGCAGAAGAAAGTAAACTTAGAATGGAGAAGTTTAATGGCAAGAATTACCAATTATGGAGAATGTAGATAGAAGATTATATGTATCAGAAAGATCTATACTTACCATTAGGTGGGGTTGCAAAGAAGCCCACAGACATGGAAGATGAAGAATGGGAAGTTCTTGATAGAAAGGCTCTTGGATCTATAAGATTGAGTCTGGCATCTACTGTGATATCTAATTTATCATAGACAAAGTCAACGATAGAGGTAATGACTACTTTAGCAAATTTATATGAAAAGCCCTCAGCTTCAAATAAGGTATATCTTATGAAGCAGTTATTTAATTTGCAAATGCAGGAAGGTGGATCTGTATCTAATCATCTAAATGATTTCCATGGAATTGTAAATCAATTAAATTCAGTCAAAATAGTGTTTGATGATGAAATTAAAGCTCTATTAATCTTATGCTCTTTACTTGAGAGTTGGCATAGCTTGGTAATGGCAGTTAGTAATACTGCATCTGCTTTAAATATTTTAAAAGTAGATGATGTTGTTAGTGTAATCTTGAATGAAGAAATTCGTAGAAAAAGCACAGAGGAAACATCAGGGAATGCTTTAAGTTTTGAGAGCAGGGGAAGGTAAAAAGAGAAGGGCAAGCATAGGAGATCAAGGTCTAAGTCAAAGATGAGAGGTAGATCCAAATGTAGAAGTGGCAGGAGGATAGCCTATTAGAATTGTGGAAAGATAGGGCATATAAGCAAAGATTACTGGTCAAAACCTACAGAAGAGAATCAACATGAAGGTAAAGAAGAAGCAAAAGTTGCAGGTATTGTTGCAAAAGATGCTCTTATATTCTCTTTGCATAATAATATAGAATCTTGGGTTTTAGATTCTGGTGCCTCTTTTCATGCTACCCCTAATAGAGAATATTTTAGTGACTATGTCCATGGAGATTTTGGAATAGTTTATTTAGGGGATGATGAGCCTTGTAAAATTGTTGGCAAAGGAAAAGTGTAGTTGAAAATGCAGAATGGCAACACATGGGTGTTGAGAGATGTCATGCATGTTCCCAGCCTGAAGAGGAATCTAATTTTTGCAAGAAAGTTAGGGGATGAGGGTTGCACAGTAACTCTCACAGCTGAATCTTGGAAGGTTTTCAAGGGTGCACTTGTATTGGCCAGAGGTAAGAGAGTAGGTACTCTCTATTTATGTAATTGTATTACTGATAATTCTCCTTCTGTATTATCTACTTTAGATGTAGATGCAAAGTTGTGGCACCAGAGGCTTGGCCACATGAGTGAGAAGGGAATGTCTATTCTTAAGTCAAAAGGTAAGCTTTTCGATTTGAAAAGCATAGATCTAAATTTTTGTGAGCACTATATTTTTGGAAAATAGAAGAGAGTGAGTTTTCTCAAGACTAGGTTAACAAAGAAGAAGCATAAGTTAGAGCTTGTTCACATAGATGTGTGGGGACCAGGTCAAGTTGCTTCTATTGGAGGATCATAGTACTATGTTTCTTTCATAGATGATGCTACAATAAAGGTATGGGTCTATTGTATAAAGAAGAAATATGATGTTTTTGACACTTTCAAGATTTGGAAAGCAATGGTTGAGAATGAAACAGGCAGAAGATTAAAGTGCCTTAGATCTGACAATGGTGGTGAGTTCTGTAGCTACAAGTTCAACTGGTATTGTTATATGCATGGAATACACAAGCAAAGGATAGTTCCAATGACACCTCAGAAAAATGGAGTTGCTAAAAGGATGAATAGAACAATAATGGAGCGTGCACAGTGTATGAGATTGCATGCTGGTTTTCCCTTAGAGTTTTGGGCAAAAGTTGTGGATACTACAATTTACCTGATTAACAGAGGACCCTCTACAGCTCTAGATGGTGGAATTCTAGAAGAGGCATGGACAGGTAAAAAGGTAGATATATCATTTCTCAAAGTATTTGGTTCTGAAGCTTTTGTGCACATTGATAAGGAAAATAGAAAGAAGCTGGATGCTAAGTCTATGAGGTGCACATTTATTGGTTATGGCTCTGATGATTTTGGATTCTAATTTTGGAATCTAGGAACTAATAAAATAATTAGGAGTCATGATGTTTTCAATGAAAAAGTGATGTATAGTGATTAGCTCAAGAAGCTGAAGAATTTTGAGCAAGGCCATGAAGAATTGGATGAGGTGACGGTCCAAAATGAGCTCGCGAGAAAGAATAATCATATACAGGAAAACATAGAGACTAACATTAGTCAGGAAGGAACCGACATCGGCAATACAAGAACTGATGTCAATCAGGTAGTGATCGACATTAGCCAGGAAGGAATCGATGTCGGTCATGTGGAACCAACGTCGGTCAGTTATAGGCCTGGAGATGATCGAGATCGGTCACTGTCAGAGAATTTGGGCAGACAGCATGTTGTGAATGAGTCTCAAACACCCATCAAGAGGTCAGAAAGAGTAAGTAAACCTCCAATTTGATATTTCCCTTCATTATTCTATTTATTGCTCACTTATGCTGGAGAACTAGAGAGTTTTGATGAAGCAATATAGGTGGAATCCAAGAATCAGTGGGAGCTAGGCATGAATGAGGAAATTGATTCCTTGAAAGAGAACCAAACATGGGATTTGGTTGAGTTGCCAGTGGGAAAGAAGACACTGAAGAACAGATGGATCTATAGATTGAAGGAAGGAGAGAATGGATAGATGAGATATAAGGCCAAATTGGTAGTGAAAGGATTTGCACAAAAACCAGGTATTGATTTTGGTGAGATTTTTTCTCCTGTAGTTAAAATGACTTCTATTCAGACTGTATTGTCTTTAGTTGCTATTGAGGATTTCCATCTTGAGTAGCTTGATGTTAAGACATCATTTCTTCATGGAGATTTGGATGAAGAAATATATATGGATCAGCCGAAAGGATTTGAGGTCAAAGGTAAGGAGAAACTTATGTGCAGATTGAAGAAAAACATGTATGGTCTCAAGCAAGCTCCTAGACAATGGTATTTGAGATTTGACAGGTTTATGACCGAGCATGGCTATAGTAGATGTCAATCTGACCATTGTGTGTATTTTAAGAGATTGGATAATGGTAGATATATTATTTTATTGTTGTATGTAGATGATATCCTGGTTGCAGGATCACACATGTAGGATATCTCTGAGCTTAAGGTGAAATTAGCTCACACATTTGCCATGAAGGATTTAGGAGCAGCAAAGAAAATCCTTGGTATGAGTATTAAGAGAGACAGAAAAAATCATAGGCTGATTTTGTCTCAAGAGGATTATGTGATCAAGGTGTTGAAATGGTTCAATATGCAGGATGCAAAATTGCTAAGCACACCTATGGCTGGACACTTCAAGTTGAGTAAAGAACAGTGTCCTAATTCACATGATGAGGTAGAGTTCCATATGCTTTCGCAGTTGAGAGTTTAATGTATGCAATGGTATGTACTAGAATGGATATTACCCAAGCAGTGGAGTTATGAGTAAGTATATGGCCAATCTAGGGAAGGAACACTGGAAAGCAGTTCAGTGGATCCTTAGATATCTGAGAGGGACCAACAGTAGGAATTTATGCTATGGTGGGTCAAACACTTCTCTACATGGATATGTAGATTTAGATATGGTAGGTGATTTGGATGGCAGAAGAATCACCACATGATATGTTTTCACTGTTGGTGGAATGATGGTTAGCTAGATTTCAAAGTTGCAGAAGGTTGTTGCCTTGTCAACTACAGAAGCAGAATATATTGTAGTCACAGAGGCTAGCAAAGAAATGATATGGATGACACGGTTCATGGAAGAGCTAGGAAAGGAGCAAGAGAGTTGCAGATTATATAGTGATAATCAAAGTGCAATTCATTTGGCTAAGAATTCAGCCTTTCATTCAAGAACCAAACATATACAGCTTAGGTACCACTTCATTAGACAGGTATTGGAGGATGGTGACTTGAAGCTGGAAAAGATCCATACAAATAAGAACCCTGCTGATATGTTAACCAAGCCGATAACAAAGGAGAAGTTGAATCTTCATTCAACTTTTGTTGGTCTTCATGATTGAGTTTGAAGATGGAAAAGCTAGAAGATGTTGTTGTACAGGTACTGGTGCAACTGTTTATCTCCAAGTGGGAGATTGTTGAGTTGTGGAGCTAAAAGCTTCACCAAATGAGTGAGTGCAAAAGTTGCAAGAGTCACACAGTCACCGATGATGATCAGGAATGGACCAGAGGCTGTCGATTTTGATCATTAATCAACTAACATCGGTCATAGGCAGACAAGCAGGGACCGATGTCAGTCACTTGTGCATCCAAAATCTATTTTTGTGGATAGAATATAATGTTTGCATGATAGGATTAAGTGTTAGTCTTAAGTCTGCATCTCTATCTTTAGTAGGACTATTTTGAGCCCTTGATTAGGAGGTGCATCTAATTGTTGTGATTGTATGCTCATGAATCCCTAAAGTTATATAATAGGGATAGATCTTCATAGTTTTTTGTAGAGTAACAGTATAAGAATTGTATATGTGTATCAATCCAAGTGTTGGAGTTGATTATAATTGAGAGAGAGAACTCTTGAGGGAAAGAGATTTTGAAAGAGATCTGTACATCTGAGAGAGGTGTGGAAGAAAAGAGGTTTCTTCAATTGTATTCCTTCTAGAAGAGTTTAATACAAGTTTTCAAGGTGGTTTCTTGTATCTCTTGTTCTTTGCTATTTTCTGATTCTAGTTACTTATCATTCTGGTTTAATTTCGTGTTTAGTTGCTTTCACATAGTAATCAACTTTGTTGGTTGATCCCCAACAGAGAGGAGGCAAAAAGGTAGACAAGTATAATAGGGTTTTTTACAAGATTTTGTTTCTCCCTTGTATTGCTATAAATAATATACTAGAAAATTTTGGTGGATGAAGCCCATCTTGGGTGAACCACATTAAATCTAGTGTCTCCTGTTATGTGCATGTTTATGTTTAGTTTTATAATGTTTGATTAATTCATTTCATAGTTTCTCTTGTATGTGATTTGAGGATAGATATGAGTTTTAATTTATCCTAACAAGTCATATCATAGTAAATATTTTTAGCATAATTTCAAATCATAGGTTGAAAAGGGTTTAACCTTGAGTGGGAGTTATGGTAGATGAAAATAAATCTACGGTAGAGAAGTTCAATGGACAGAACTTTGGATTGTGTGAGATGTAGATGGATGATTATGTTTACCAGAAGGACCTCTACTTGCCATTGGGAAGGCTAGCCAAGAAGCCATTGACAACATCAATTGAAGATTGGGGACTATTGGATCAAAAATCCCTTGAAACCATACGGTTGTGCCTTGAATCTTTTATAGCATTCAACATATTAAAAAAAGACAATAGAAGGTCTTATGAGCACATTAGGCAAGTTATATGAAAACCCTCTACCTCAAACAAAATATTTTTGATGAAAAAATTATTTAATATAAAAATATCTAAAAATGGTTTAGTACTAGATCATTTAAATCAGTTAACATAGTTACTAGTCAGTTACATTTCGTAAATATTAAATTTGATGAAGTTAAGGTTATTATCATTATTTATTCCTTGCCTAAAAATTGGAATAACTTGGTAATGGTAGTAAAAAACTCTGTGTCTAACAATGCCAAACTAAAGTTTGAAGATGTGATGGGTGTTAACCTAAGATAATAAATGTGAAATAAAAGCACAGGTAAAACATCCATATTTAGAAACAGATTAACAGTGGAGAGTAGAGGAAGGAAAAATAATAGAGGAAGAGAAAATCATGGAAAATAAAAAGGGGGTGCAAGATCTAAATCAAGAGGCAAGATATAATGTTGGATATGTGGAAAGCTAGGACACACAAAGAAAGAATGTTGGTTTCAAAAGGAAAAATTGGGTAAGGACCAATAGGAAGGTAATAGAGAAGTAAATGTAGTAGGTGATGTATTACAATTTGATCTTATACTTTCTTTGGATAATATTGTTGAATATTGAGTTTTAGATTCATGTGTTTCTTTTCATTCTACCCCTCATAGACATTATTTTATAGATTATGTTTAAGGTAATTATGAGAATGTTTACCTTGGTGATGATGAAACCTATAGTATTTTTGGAAAAGGAAGTGTTTAGGTTAAATTATATAATGGAAAAACTTAGGTGATGAAGGATGTTAGGCATGTTCCAAGCTTAACGAAAAATCTGACCTCTGTAGGGTAGTTGGGTAGTGAGGGTTGTATGGTCACAAATACAAATTAATCATGAAAGGTTAAAAAGGGTTCTTTGGTGGTTGAAAAAGGTAATAAAGTAGACACTTTATATTTGTATACAAATACTACTAGTTTATCTTATGTTGTAACTGTTACAAGTAAAGATGTAGTTTTGTTGCATTACAAACTTGGCCACATGAGTGAAAAGGGAATGAAGACCCTACATGAAAATAAAAATGTGTGAGGTTTCTTAGGGTTGGACTAGTCAGGACAAAGCAGAAGTTAGAACTTGTGAATACAAATGTATGGGGACTAGCTCAGGTATCTTTACTTGGTGGTTCATATTATTATGTTATTTTTATTGATGATTGGGTATATTGTATAAAAAGTAATTTTGATATTTTTTATACATTCAAGAAATGGAAATATTTAGTTAAAAATAAAATAGGTTTAAAACTAAAATATTTTAGATCAGATAATGGATGTGAGTATTCTAGTAATGCTTTTAAAAATTACTATTCAGTAAGTGTAATTTGTAGACAAAAAATAGTTTCAATAACACCATAATAAAAAGGTGTGTCAGAAAGATTGAATAAGACTATTATGGAGCATGCCAAATGCATGAGATTGTATACAGGGTTTCCTTTACAATTTTGGGTAGATGCTGTAACTACAATAGTTTATTGATAAATAGAGGACCTTCAAGTGATTTGGATGGTAGAATACTAGAGGAGACATGGAATAGAAAGAAGGTATATTATTCTTTTCTAAGAGTTTTTGGTTGTGAGGCATTTTATTCTATTGACAAAGATCATAGGAATAAGTTAGAAGCTAAGTCTCAAAAATGCACATTTATTGGTTATGGAACTGATGACTTTAGATTTTGGTTGTAGAATCTGGAAGATAAGAAAATAATCAATAGTAGAGATGTGTTCCATGAAAAAGTCATGTACATGGACCCATTGTAGGAAAAGAATTAAGAAGAATCCAAAAAAGAATATAGAGTATTAGAAGACATTATAGAAAAACATGTCCCAAAGGTTCTTGATCAAAATGTGCAATAGGAATAGGTACCTCAAACCCCTATTAGAAGATATACAATAATAAGTAGACCACCTGATCATTTTTCTCTTTTATATTATTTATTACTTATTGATGGTGGTGAGCCAGAAAGCTTAGAAGAAGTAGTGCAAATTGATGCCAAGGATAAGTGGGAACAAGCTATGGATGAGAAGTATGATGCTCTAATGGAAAACTAGACATGGGATTTGGTGGAGCTTCCCAAATGAAAGAAGGCATTGAAAAATAAGTGGGTATACAAGATAAAGGAGGAGAATGAAAATAAAATAAATTCAAGGCCAGAATAGTGGTTAAATGTTTTGCACTAAATAAAGGTATATATTTTGATGAAATGTTTTCTGTAATTGTTAAAATGACTTTAATTAAAACTATTTTGAGCTTAGTAGCTTTTGAAGATTTACACTTAGAATAGCTAGATGTAAAGATTGCTATCCTTCATAGGGATTTGAAGGAGGAAATATACATGGATCAGCCACAAGGTTATGAAGTTAATGGTAAGGATAATTTGGTGTGCAACTTAAAGAAGAGTTTATATGGCCTGAAACAAGCTCCAAGACAATGGTATATTAAGTTTGACAATTTTATGATGGAACATGGTTATTTTATATGTCATTCAGACCATTGTGTATATTTTAAAAGATTTGAAAATGGTAGCTATATTATTTTACTTTTATATTTAGATGATATACTTGTATCTAGTTCCAACATGCACAATATTAATGTACTCAAGAAACATTTAAGTGATTGCTTTGCTATGAAGGATCAAGGTGCGACTAAACAGATCCTTCGTATGAGGATAACTAGAGATAGAAAACATAAAAATCTAAAATTATCACATGGAGAGTACATCAAAAAAGTGTTGGAAAGATTTAATATGTAGGATGCAAAATTAGTTAGGACACCTTTGGCTTCACACTTCAAGTTAACAAAGGAACATTGTCCTAAAACACAAGAAGAAAAGAACATAATCTCGAAAATTCCATACTCATCAATAGTTGGTAGTTTAAATATGTAAAGGTATATATGAGGTCAGACATTGCAAATGCAATGGAAGTGGTGAGTAGGTTCATGAGTGATCCAAGAAAGGAACATTAGAAGGTAGTAAAATGGATCCTTCATTACTTAAGAGGGACCATAGATACAGTGTTCAGTTATGGTGGATCAAATGTTGACTCAGCTATGGTAGGTGATTTGGATGGTAGAATAAGAACTATAAGGTATGTATTTATAATAGGTGGTACATTAGTTAGTTGGGTATCATGATTATATAAGGTTGTATCACTTTCAACCATATAGGCTGAGTAGCTATTATAAAAGCAAGCAAGGAAATAATTTGGTTACAGAGGTTGATGGAAGAATGAGGACATAGTCAAGAAAGATGTACACTATATAGTGATAGTTAGAGTGAAATCCATCTAGAAAAAAACTCAACTTTTCATTCTAGGATAAAACACATTCAATTGTGGTATCATTTCATTCATTTAGTGATAGCGGAAGACCAACTAAAATTAGAGAAGATACATACCATTTTAAATCATGTGGATATGATGACTAAGGTAGTTACAAGTGAGATGTTGAATATTTGTTTAGCTTCAGTTGGTCTTCATGGATGATAATTAAATTAATGAACTTATTCAAGTTCAGATAGTATAATGGATATAGTAATGGTGTAGTTACTGCATTAGTCTCTAAGTGGGAGATTATTAGGTGTGGAGCCTGATCATCTTCTAAGATTCAAGGTTAAAATTTTGATGTTATTTCAACTGGGTTCGGATCCCATTATTTGAATCCCTCATGGCATGGGGGTTTCCTTGTTAAATTATAATTTCATATTCAATCTAGACCATTGATCAAAGTTTCTAGATTTGATGGTAGAGATATATTTAGGTGCTTCTCACCCTAAAATGTATTGATATATGGTTGAGATGGATTATTGTGAATAATTAATGAAATATTATACACAAAGAAGAGGTGAAAGGGTAGAGAGGTGTAATAGGGTTTGTTATAGGATTTTATTTCTCCCTTATATTTTTGGAAATAATATAATAGACAAGCTTGGTGGATGTAGCCCATCTTGGGTGAACCATGTTAAATCCAGTGTCTCCTATTATGTGGATGTTTATGTTTATTTTTAGAATGTTTGATTAATTTGTTTCATAGTTTCTCTTATATGAGATTTGGGGATAGATCTAGGTTTTAATTTATCCTAACAATTATGGTCAATTTCATCATTATTTAATCCATTATTGTTAATTGCTCATTATCTAAGGCATTTGGTTCATCAGGATTAGGGTTTGTACCTTGTCTACCATGAAGTTTTTTGCAATCATATCTTGTTTCTTTCTCCCAAATGTTGTAATTCTTCTAGTGTTTTGTTATTAAATATATTCCTCTTCCTTGAACATGATCCATCACCCATTAAGGATAATTGATAGCTTTTTAAAGGTGGGGTCAAGTACACAGATACCATAGGCCCCATAGAAGTACATAGAAAATGTTTGTGGGGATAAAATTCATGATTTAGTTTAAAAATAGACATTAAAAATTGAGATTAATCTATAATAATAATGTGATCATGTTAAATAATGTAATCATGTTAAATAATGTGATCATGCTATTACATAACACAATCATATTATTTATTATACTAGATTCTGCTTCAACATACATATTGAGAAACATATATCAAGAATAACAAGATCACATTATGTAATAATGTGACTACATTATTATTAATACTCAGTTGGGGTTAAAAATTGACATTGAGAACTGAGTGTTATCTATATTAAGAATAGTGCGATCGCATTATTAAATAATGTAATCATGTTATACTTAATATAGATTATGGATTATGGATTAGAATGATTAAGCCATTAGTGCATAGGGTTTAGGGATTACCATTTATGTTTTAGGGATTAAATAATTCAATCATGTTATACTTAATATAGATTAGGGATTATGGATTAGAATGATTAAGCCATTAGCACATAGGGTTTAGGGATTACCATTTATGTTTTAGGGATTTAGAATTAGGGATTAGGGATTACAATTTATGTTTTAAGGTTTAAGGCTTTGGGATTAGGGCATGTAGGGTTTAGGTTTAAGGATGTATACAGGGTCTAATCACTTTATGCCATGTGTGAACCTAATTTTTACTACAAAAGATGTTAATTGGGACTAAATTGTTTTGTGAATAGGGTAAGTTTTTGGTTTATAATTCAGGATATAGTGTTTAGGGTTTAGGTTTAAGGTACACAGGGATAATTTATAAGATAATTCTTAATATAAATGATGTTAATTTGGGCTAAAATGATTGGTTCAAGGTTTAAAGAGTTTGTATTTATGGTTTAGAGTTTAGGGATTATGAACTTTAAATATTAGGGATTGGGGTATAGGTTTTAGGGTATATAAGGTATAATCATGATGATGATTGGGGAAAATTGGAGATGATCAACCCCAAAATAACATTTTATAGTCATATAATTAGGTTGAAGGGGCTTGAAATAGCCCCAGTTTACTTTAGATGCATATCTAGATTGGTATTCCAAAGGCTAAATTTTGGCCAAAGGTTTAAAAAATGCATTTTATAACTTCTCATGATAAAGTAAATTATATCATAAGACATGTATGTTTATGGCATGTAGTGGGAATTAGGGTATATGGATTATAATTGACGTTTTAGGGATTAGGGCATAGGGTTTAGGTTTAAGGACTTGTATATAATGTTTAATTACTCTGTGCCATGTGAAACTAATTATTACTACAAAGATGTTAATTAGGACTAAATTGATTGGTAAATAGGGAAGCTTATGGTTTATAATTTAGGTTATAGTGTTTAGTGTTTATGGTTTAGGGCTTAGGTTTTAATGTATATATATCGTCTAGGGTACATAGGGTCAACTACAAAGATAATTGATGACAATTTGAATCACTTGGACCCATTTGTAACTGTAAAATGCATTTTTGGGTTATAATACCCCATGTCATTATGAAAATTGAGTGAATTAGTCAAATGGGGTAATCAATCATGTGATTTAGGCCAACCGAAGCCCTATGAACTTAATTCTTAGTCTAAATGATGTTAATTTGGGCTAAAATGATTGGTTCAAGGTTTAAAGAGTTTATATTTATGGTTTAGAGTTTAGGGATTAGAAGCTTTAAGGATTAGGGCTTAGGGTATAGGCTTTAGGGTATATAAGGTATAATCATGAAGGCAATTAGGGCAAATTAGAGCTCCTTAAACCTATATCTATGAGTAAAGAATGTGATTTTAATCTTAATTATCCCCTACATCATCATAAATTGAGCCAATTAAGTCAATTTTAGTTTAATGAGTGATGTAATTTTTACCAAGTTCATCCCTATGAACCTAATTCTTACTATATATAAAGGATATTAATTAAGGCTAAATTTATTGGTTTTGGGTTTAGGGTCTACAATTTAAAGGGTTTAGGGTTTAGGGATTATGGATTAGGGTTTAAGGTAAATGGTATAGGGTTTAGGGTTAAATTTCAATGATATAAGGTTTAGGGTTTACGATATTGGATATAGGGTTTAATCACTAAGGTAATTAAAAAATAGTTGACCTACTTGTTCACCTATTTATGACAATTACCTTCATGTTTATATTTTTGATAAAAGTGGGGTCAGTTAATCCATGTACATGTTGTATACATGTTATATAATTGATTAAGCCATAAATTTGGTTTAGGGGCTCAATTTTTCCTAGAGCATGCCCCTAATTGCACAAATTGACTAATGGGATCAATTCATGATAAAATCAATCTTTTAATTTTTTCCAAAATCATATCTTGCTCTTGAAAGGGTTCAAATTGGCCTCATGGATTAAATGAATCAAATCTTTGGTTAATTATATATGACACGACAATAAGATTAATTTCACCCCAAATCACATTGAATATATAATTTAAAATACATCCATGTGGCTCATTTTGACCCTAATTACCTTCATAATTGAAATAATCAACATTTGAATTCATTAGTTGATGATTTCAAGTTTATTGAGCTCAAAACCACAATCTATACATGTATAACTTGCATATAAATAAATTATGTTTCTTTGCTTCAACTGAGCTAATGAAATTGGAGCTGATAAACCCCTAAATCACATTTTATAGTCATGTAATTAGGTTGAAGGGGCTCGAAATAGCCTCAATTTAATTTAGATGCATAACTAGATTGGTACTCTAAAGGATAAGTTTTGGACATAGGTTTAAAAAGTGAATTTTATGACATCTCATGATAAAATAAATTATATCATAAGACATGTATGTTTGCATCATATAGTGGGCATTAGGGCATAGGGCTTAAATTTATGTTTTAGGAATTAGGGATTAGGGTAGAGGGTTTAGGTTTAAGGACTTGTATATAATATCTAATCACTCTATGCCATGTGAATCTAATTATTACTATAAAAGATGTTAATTATGACTAAATCAATTGGTAAATAGGGAAATTTTATGGTTTATAATTTAGGGTATAGTGTTTAGGGTTTATGGTTTAGGGATTATGTATATATATATGGTTTTGGGTAAACTGGGTCAATCACAAAGATAATTGAGGTAAATTTGAATCACTTGAACCTATTTGTGACTATAGAATGTGAATTAGTCAAATGGGGTAATCAGTCATGTGATTTAGGCAAAACTAAGCCCTATGAATTTAATTCTTAATCTAAATGATGTTAATTTGGGCTAAAATGATTGGTTTAAGGTTTGAAGAGTTTATATTTATGGTTTAGAGTTTAGGGATTAAGAAATTTAGGGATTAGGGCTTAGGGTATAGGTTTTAGGGTATATAAGGTACAATCATGATGGTGATTGGGGTAAATTTGAGCTCCTTGAACCTAGATGTGTGAGTAAAGAATGTGATTTTGGGCTCAATTAGCCCACATCATCACAAATTGAGCCAATTAAGTTAATTATGGTAATGAATGATGCAATTTTGACCATGTTCATCCCTATGAACCTAATTCCTACTATATATAAATGATGTTAATTAGGGCTAAATTTATTAGTTTAGGGTCTAAATAAAGGGTTTGGGGTTTAGGGATTATGGCTTAGGGTTTAAGGTAAAGGGTATAGGTTTTAGGGTTTAATTAAATGGTACAAGGTTTAGGGTTTAAGATATTAGATATAGGGTTCAATCACTAAGATAATTGAAAAAATTTGAGTTGCTTGTTCACCTATTTGTGACAATTACTTGAATATGTTTGAATTTATGATAAAAGTAGGGTTAGTTAAGCCATGCATGTTTCATACATGTTATATAATTGATTGAGCCATAAATTTGGTTTAGGGTCTCAATTTTACCCAAATGATTTCCCTAATTGCACAATTTGACTAATTAGATCAATTCATGATAGAATCAAACTTTTAATTTTGCCCCAAATCATATCTTACTCTTGAAGGGGTTCAAATTGGCCTCAAATGCCTCTTGGATTAAATGAATCAAATATTTGGTTAATTATATATGACATGACATTAAGTTTAATTTCACTCCAAATCACATTGAATATACAATTTAAAATACATTCACATGGCTCATTTTGACCCTAGTTACCTCTATAATTGAACTAATCGACATTTTCATTCATTAGCTGATGCTTTCAAATTTATTGAGCTCAAAACCACATTATATACATGTATAAATTACATATAAATAAATTATGTTTCTTTTCTTCAATAGAGATAATGAAATTAGAGATGATAAACCTGCAAATCACATTTTATAGTCATGTAATTAGGTTGAAGGGGATAAAAATAGCCCTAATTTACTTTAGATGCATAGCTAGATTGGTACTCTAAAGGCTATGTTTTGGCCACAAGTTTAAAATATGCATTTTATGACATGTCTCATGATAAAATAAATTATATTGTAAGGCATGTATTTTTTTGGCATTTATGTTTGTGACATCTCTGAACTTGACAAAAGATAACTTCTTATCTACAAAATAGGGTACTAACACATTGATATACCTTGAAAATAGATCCTTATAGAACTTCATTTATTGATTGAAACAATATTATCAGAGACTCAAATAATACTATGAAGTTTATAAAAGTTTTATACAAGTTCCAAACATCACCAATTATCCACAAAAACTAAAGCAGTCATATTTAACCAAATTTAGCCTCTTTTAAGACTATATACACTCTTAACACAAAATAAAATGACCCTTTACTTATTTTTTGTTATTAAAAAACACCATTTTAATCTTGTGAAGACTATAATTTCCTTTTCAAATACCAACTTTAAAATAACTAATCTTTAAACATTTATAATATCACTAAACTCTCTTTTGGACCTACTACTCTAGGTCCGTTAGTACTCATTCAGAGGATCCTTTAATTCAATTGATTTTTAGATAATATAATTTATTTAATCATGTAAAAAATGAAATCCAAATTAAATCTACCAAATTATTAGTGATTTAGATTAGTGAATCACCAAAAACCAACTTTTGACTTCTTGACCCTATCTAAGATGAACTAGGACTGTCTACATTTTAAGGAAGATTAAACTCATGTCAAATGAACAATAAATTGATTCATAGGTTAATACATATTTAATTATCATTCAATGTTATCAAATATTGACAAGAACATTATTCCCAAATAATAATCTTAATCAGCAAAATTTTTTCTTAAGACTACTAGGCCTAATGGCTCCTTTAGTAGGTCAAAATGCAAATTCAAGTTTTTGGGTGTGGTGAATAATTAACATGATCACATTATTAACATGATAAAATTATTAACTTGATCATGTTATTAAGTAATGTGATTGTGTTAGTAACTTAGTTAATAACATGATCACATTAATATCATGATCACTTTAATATCATGATCATGTTAGTAATGCAATCATGCTATTTAAATTTAAATTTAAATCCTGTACCTTTTGGCTCAGGAATGGCTTGGATTCCTGAGCCTAAGGCTTGGACCTATCAATCTACAGTCGAGTTTGAGACTTATGATAAAAACAACAAAATTCAACTTTTGATCACCAAATACACTATTAATTTCAATAGAAAATTTCAAAAACTTAATGCCATCATGACGATCATGCTCTCCTCCTTCTAAAAATATTATTTTATAATTTTTGGAATAATTTAAGGTTTCAAATTATGTTGATTTATAACTATTCCTTTTTAGGACACTAGATGCCATGAATATACGTTCCTATACATGTTTATGTAATTTTTATTTCCTTGATCCAAGTGAAAAAGAAGTTCTATGGTCACAAACTAGGCCTAATTCTACACACATTAAAAAAAAATGACTTTCATTTTTTTGAGGTAGTTAGGTGCATCACATAGGTGACTATCCATTTTTAATCAATTTTTAGGATCTATTTACTTACAAAATTCATAAAAATAGTATTAATTAAAAAAATATAAAAAACGTAGGTCACAAACTAGAATATCTTATATAAAATTTACCCAAATGGTTTCAAAAAATATTAAATGTTTCTCAAAAAATGGTGCACGACACGACCATCTATCTACTCTATTTTCTTAAAAAAATAGGAGTTCCTCTTCAAATTTTATATTTTTTCCTAGTTATACTTAAACATTTTAATTTTTTTAGTGTTTTAGAAACTAGACTCAAAATTCTACATTTAATTTTCTTACACCATCTTCAAATTTAGAGTTTAGGTATCTCAAATTATCTATAGAAGTTCAGATTTTTGAAAATTTATGAAAATCATGTCTATGGGTAGGCCACTTTTTGTCCCCCAACTTTGTGTACTTACCCTCATATCAATTGGATACCCAGACTGATGGAAGATTATGGTTTGCTCACTAAATCAACCATTTATAGGTAAAATATAGGGTTTTATAATTTATGCATGTAGGAAAAAACCTCATATATCTAGACATAGGTGTACCTAGAAGCTTAGGATAGTCCTTCATAAAGGACACTATCATCAATATCAAGACACTACCATCACATTCTAAAAAATGGAACTACTGTTCAATTATGGCACTACTATCTAGGAGGGGTTATGACACTAGGATCTAGTTTACGACACTTAGATCAACTTCCACCTTAGTTTCCAACAACCAAATCACCCATCTTAGTTATTTTCTAGCTAAGTTCTTACTTGTACTATTTATTTCTATTTTTAGAAAAGTTAAAGCTAGTCAATTTTGTAATAAATTAGTGGTTATATTTATTACATATCATTTCTCTAATTTAGTCTATTCAACTCTTTAAAAAACATAGGATTTACACTTGTAAATTCCTACAAGGTTAAAACATTTGGTAGACTTGACTTACTTTGAATATTGCTCAAACCCTAACCCTGTACACTCTTAAGGTTTGTATCCTTTTTGTATCTATGCTCATATATTAGATCTAATATCTCAAATTTGTTTCACTATTTATTTTTTGTAATCTTTCCTAGATTAAATTTCCTTAAAGTTACAAAATATACAACAATTTGTTTTCCTACTTCTTAAACTACAATGGAAAAATTCAACAACCAATTTGATGAAACTGATAAGAAATAATTTCATGATTTTGTGTCTAAACATTTGGATATGTATGATGACCTCATCAATACTATTCAGGAAGAACTTCAAAAGTCAAACAATGGTCAATATTTAACTTCCCCTAGATAATAACATTGTTACACCTATAGTGGGGCCAACTTAGCTAACACAATAACCAATAATTTTAATTCAACAACCTTTAGTGATAGCTACACTTCTTATGGCTAGTTTTTCCTCTCCAGATGTAAAATCCCTTATGTATGAGGTTCATACTTTGTAGGCTAAGGTGTTACATATGGATTAGGAATCCTCTAGGCCATCATATGCCTTGGATTCTAATGTTATCTTATATACACATTTGGCACATCATATAGAGGTTAGTCCCTTACCATCTAGATTCATGGCACCTAAGCTTACATTATATGATGGTAAGGGGGACCTAAAGCACCATATCTGAGATATTAATGTAGCATGTTTGGACTACATGTCCAATGATTATCTCCTTAATAAGTTATTCCCATATAGTTTAAAGGATTATGCCTTAAATTGGTTTTATGATCTACCAAATTAGTGTATCATCAAATTCAATCCTTTGGTAGACATGTTTTTAACACACTTCATAAACATCAGTGATAAGATCTCATATGCTCAAGTTACAAAATTAAAACAAAAATCAAAAGAACATATTCCAGAATATGTCTTACAAAATAAGACTATATTAGATAAATTGACTATCCCCATGGTAGATAAAGAGCTCCAATACATCTTCAAATGGAGTCTTTTACTAGCATTACATGAAGCTAGCTTTTTTAAGAAACTTATAACCTTCATAGATTTGTGTCACATAGTGAAATAAAGAGAAGTCAAGCTTCTCTCAATGGGTAAACTAAAATATAGAATTGGATTAGAATCAATTTCTTAGAGTTCTAGTAAGCCTTCATACAAGGTAAGGGCCACTAAAAAAAGAGTGATTCAAAGGTCATAATTAACATAGATTCAAATCCGTCTCCTCACCTAGTTTTATCAATTGCTCCATGTAGAGTTTTCACCAACCTTATAAAATCACCAACATGTGTTTTACAATAACTCTTGGAATGCAATGTCATATCTCTCCCTCCCATTGAAGAACTTGATAAGACATAACCTCTTCAAAGGAACAATGATTCCAATGAATTTTATGAGTATCATAGGTCACCATGCCATACAACAAATATATGCATTAAACTAAAACATAAGATATAATATTTTATTAAGGATAACATTTTTTGAGCATGGTCATTGATGTTTGGTTATCATTTATGTCAAAGAGAGCATGTGGTACTAATGCATTAATGACAAAGTGATTAGATTGATGGTTTGGACAATGTTTTACTTGGCTAAGAAATTTATGGATGATATTGATGGTATTGATATATTGTATAGACCCTATGGGGTGTTGTGAGTGATAAGAGTGCTTATGGAAGTGAGTAAAATTCATCAAAATAATTATATTAATGTCTAAGCTCAAGTAGTCATTTTGATAGATAAAGTTGAGTGAAGAGATTGATGATGTTATATTTCACATGTGTGAAGGTTTCATAATTAGATTGATATATGGATGGATTCCCCTATTTGAGGAGATCATATGGTTCAAATTTTAGGTTTGAACATAGAGCACAGTAAAAGTTATTAAGGTGAAAATTTGGCTTCTCAAATAGATTTCAATAGAGTTCATTAAGTTCCCATACTTATCTAATTTTGTGATATTGAAGATCTATGATTGGAATTTAATTGAATCTTAGATCTAATGGTGATCATTTATTGTAATTGGATAATGATCTAATGGAGCATATGATCTTGTTAGTAGTGATCAATGCTGCATATGAAGTCAATATGTTAAAAAATGAATGCGTTGATGACATACGTCACAATCATGGAGATTGAGTAGCAGATCTATGGTAAGCATCTAATCTATCAGATGAAGATCCAAAAAAGTGTGTGATATTTTTTGTAATGATCCAATGGTGCATATTAAGATAAAATGTCAAAGGGTGCTTAGAAGGCACATGGGGCTACCAAGTGGCATGATTACAGAAGTGAAAATCAAAGATTAATGGTGAATAATGCAAGATAAAGACTAGGATAATCTAAGGAGATAAAAAGATCATGTTTTTTCAAAATTATCAATGAGCATGATATGAGGTCAATGTGTCTAATATTTAACATATGATTAGTGATCATTGGAATTTGAATATTCAAGGTGCATCTAGAGAATATATTTATAAGGTTTGAGTGTTTGTATAGTCAATGTTATGGAGATTCAAATTTGAATATTTGTTCATTCATGGTGCTACTACATACAAAATATTATTCAAGCATTTTTTACTTTAGCAAAAGAGTGTTTTGGTAGGATTAATCATTTGAAGATGTCTCAAAGGTCACATAAAGTGGAACCATGGAATTGAAAGTGATATTGTGTTCTTTTTTAGTTTGATGAAGTGATAAAAGGTTAATGGGTCTCCTTGAGACTTATAAGGACTTTTAAGGACTAATTGAAAGGTGTACCTACTTAAGTGTGACCCATGGATGCTATGGCTAACCTGAGAGGATGGTATTAAGCTATGTAAGATGTCTTAAGTGGTAAGGCAAGTATTATGGCTGACTTAGATGGTGATATTCATGAAGACTCTATAACATGTGGAGACAAAGGCAATGGTTTCTAGACATGAATGTGAATGTGTTGAGAGAATAAAAGATATAGGTGAAGGAAAGAGATCATAGTGAGTGTACTCAGTGGATGGACTAAAGTACAGAGTAGATTGAGGATGCGTAAAGAGGCCTAGAGTGATCTCAAAGGTTTTTTGGATGTATTTCTTGTATGATAAAGTTTGAGTGTGTGATGAGTTAAAAGAAAGGTTTTAAACATTGTTTCTATAATCAAATTGATCTACAATAAAATTTTTAGATTTATTGATTTCATAAGGTGTTTTGTGGGTACTCAACATGTAAAAAAAGTGGGTTCTTGTTCATACTTAGGGATGGGTGATCCTTGTAAAGTGGGTGCTTCACTAAAAGGTCTCATATTTGTGATCATATTATAGGACATGTAGTCCATGTGTTTACAAGCTTAAGAGTGGGTTTTATTTCACAAGAGGGTTTCCAACATAGATATTGTGTTGTGTGTATGACATTTCATCATCTTTCTTATTAATTATTATGAACATATTGTTTGCTTTATGAATGCTTGTGGTCATTGGTTAAAAGTTTAAAAGGATTAAAATTGAAGTTTGAAATCTCTTGCATCATTGATTCAACCCCCAAGTGATTATACCTCCAAAAAATGGTATCAGATAAGGAGCATCATTATAAGTTTAACCACTTGAAAGTGATAAGAGGTAGAATATGGCAAGTCAATAGATGCATGGTTTATCTAAAAATCAAGAACCATTATTTAGTGGGTCAAATTATGATTTATAGAGTATAAAGATGAGAATATACATCATGTCTCTAGGGTTTGATATTTGATAATCTATCATAAATGTATATACTACATCAACTACACCTCCAAATAGTGTTTTTGATAAGAAGTTGAGTGAAAATAATTCTAAATCTATGAATGTTATCATTTATGGTCTATCTGAGGTTGAGTTCACCAAATTGATGCATTGCAAGTCTGCTAAGGATATTTGGGTCAAATTATAGATTATCTATGAAGGAGACTCAAAGGTAAAATTAGCTAAGTTGTAGACCTATCGAATGTAATTTGAAGGTCTCAAAATGAAGGAAGAAGATACTATGGCATCCTATCTTGTAAGGGTTGATGAGGTAGTAAACATGATCAGAGGTATTTGAGAGGTGATTATTGAAACTACTATAGTATAGAAGGTATGGAGGTCTCTTACACTCAAGTTTCATTAAAAAGTGTCTATTGTAGAAGAAATTCATAATTTCACTTAGTTGAAGATGGATAAATTGCATGGCATCCTTACTACCTATGAGATGGGAGTTGATGAGGATAAACCTCCTAAGAAGGAATCAACCTTCAAGGTGATCAAGGAAGCTATGAAGAAAAAGTTAAGTCTTAAATATTTTGATCTCAATAAAGATCAACTTAAAACCATGATTGCAAGAAAATTAAATGTAGGACAAGGTAAGTATGAAGGAAAACTTCCTTCTAAATGTTTTTCATGTGGTAAAATTGGTCATTTTAAAACCAAATGTCCAAGTAGAGACAAGTCTAAACACAAATAATCTAATAAGGAATCTCATGAGGATGAACACAAGAAATCTAAGGGTCCTAGTAAGTAAAAACATTTCCTCAGTAAGAAAAATGGAAGGAAGGAATCATACAAAGGTAGTAAGAGCCTTTAACATGAAGAAGATGGTAACTCATCTATAGAAGAAGAAGTAAACACATCTAACAGTGATGATTCTTTTTATAATAAGGACATGGAGACATTGTTCATGGCTTTTAGTGATGATGAAGGTGAATGTTTTTTAAGTAGAGATTTCTTTGGCAAATATAACTTAGAGGAATAATATGAGAAAGTCACTCTTGAAGATAAATTTCTATATATTGTGGAAGAAATGAAGTTACTACAAATAAATAACATAAAACAATATTCCTTAATAAAATCCTATGAGGAGAAAATTGGACTTCTTGAAGGAAGGATGAGTAATGAAGTCAAGGATCATGATGAGATCACACAATAGCTTGAAACTCAGGTTTTTACCCTTAATGAAGAAGTAAAGAGTAAGGATGAAGAGTATATCATGTATTAATCAGAGATAGAGTCTTTGTATATGAAACTAAATCAAACTATGAGAAAAGATACAACAATTAATTTAAGACTATGAAAAGATACAAATATTGGGGATAAAAAGAATAAAGAGATGATGTCACAAATCAAGGACTATGAAAAACAATTCAATGTGTTTGAGGCAAGAATGAATGAAGACACCAAAGAACATGTAGATATAGTCAATCATCTTAGTTGTCAATTGGAAATCTTGTCTACAAGCTTGAAAGCTAAATAAGATGAGTATTCAGGGTATGTGATTGAAAATGAGTCATTAAAAGCTAAGATAGACAAGATATCTTGTATGATAAAGTCATTTGTGAATTATGAAAAGAGCTCAAATGATCTTGACAATATTTAGAGTAGTTAAAAGCATGCTAGTGATAAATATGGTCTTGGATACAAAGAAGAACAAAAGCATATAATGTAAGATAAGTTAAAGGTTGGTGTGAACAAGGAAAATTAGACTTTGAAGATCAATCATCAATCAAGGAATGAAGGTATTGGTATAATGAAGACAAATTAGATCAGACAACCAAATGCTATGAGGTATGCAAATTTAAATGGTTATTGTTACTCTTGCAATCAATTTGGTCATAGGTCAAAAAAACTATAAAATATCCTCAAGAAATGAATTTTCATGGAATTATGAGCAAGATAATGGTAATCATGAATAACATCATCACTCAAGATAGTTAATAGTTTCATAAGGAAAGATTGACATCTTTTGTTACAAGTGTTAAGGATTTGGTCATATTTCAAAGTTTGTAATATCTTCATTAGGGGACCAATTGATTAGGTACATAATCATGAAACTTCAAGATCACAAGGTATGTAAAATATGAGAAACCTATTTTTTTTCAAATTTCATAAGAGAGGTCACATAGCAAGGTTCTAGAATAATAATCAATATTCTACTTCAAAAATTGTCAATCCTATCATGAAGAGGAGTCATAGTGAATGGATGCCTAAGCAGGTAAATGAAAAATAGGCTCAAAGTGGATTATTTTCCATAACATAATAAGGAATAAATTCTAATATCAAGGAACAAGCCTTATCTTCCCTAATGGACAAGGAAATCAAACATGATCCTAAGATAAAAGAAAAGAATAAGGTTGAAAACTCATTCAAAGACAATCCGAAGATGAGAAAGGATTGCAAGTCAAGTAAGAGCATGGAGATATGGGTGTCTCCTAAGTTTTGGGATCTTTAGGCCCTCTATAATCATTGGGTGTCTCTACCTATGCTTCTTAGGAGACATCTATCATGTGTGGAAGCAAGTGTATGTGCTCTAGGTAATGATCAAAATGCCAATCAGTACAAAGGTATGTTTTCTTCATTTTGATAATATGATAGGTATGCATTAACTAAAGGGGAGAATGAGTGAGATGTTTCAATTTTAGAATAGATGACATGAGATGGAGCATGATGTTAGGGGGAGATTTCTAATCTCTGTGATTAGTTTGTCAAGTCCAAGGATAAGAGACGTCTAAATTTAGACTAGTGCATGTCAAAGGGGTAGCAATTGATTTAAATGCTTGAAAGTATGTAAGTATCTTGAGCGTATTAAAAAGTATTTAAATGTATACATGATGTTGAGGAATGTTTGTTGGCATATTGAGGAATAGACCCTTTGTCATTAATGTCAAAGGTGGAGAAAGATTAAAATGAAGAAGATCAAATGAGTAAGAAGTCATTCTGAGGGTGTTTTGCCATCAATGACAAAGGGGGAGATTGTTGATCATGGTCATTGATGTTTGGTTGTCATTGATGTCAAAGAGAACATGTGGTACTAATGTACTAATGAAAAAATTATTAGATTGATGGTCTGGATAATGTTTGACTTGGATAAGCAATTGATGGTATGGATGTATTTTAGAGACCCTATGGGGTGTTATGAGTGCTTATGGAAGTGAACAAAATTCATCAAAAAAGTCATATGAATGTCTACGCTCAAGTAGTCATCTTGATAAATAAATCTACGTGAGGAGATTTATGATTTTATATTTCACATGTGTGAAGGTTTCAAGATGAAATTGATATATGGATGGAATCCCTTATGGGAGGAGATCATATGGTTCAAATTTAGGTCTAGACATGGAGCACAACAAAAGCTATTAAGGTGAAAAATTGGCTCCTCAAATATATTTTCAATAGAGTTCATTAAGTTCCCATACTTGGCCAATTATGTGATATCAAATATATATGATCAACATTTAATCTAATCTTAAATTTAATGATGATAATTTTTTATGACTAGATAATGATCTAACATAGCACATGATCTTGTCAAACAATGATCAACAGTGTGTATGAAGTACATATGTCAAAGAATGAATGTGTTGATGACATGTGTCATAATCATGTAGATTGAGTAGTAGATCAATGGAAAACATCTAATCTATTAGATGAAGATCCAATAGAGTACGTGATCTTTTTAGTAATGATCTAATGGTGTGTATTAAGTCAAAATATCAAAGGATGTTTATAAGGCACATGGGGCTATCAAGTTGCACAATCATGGAAGTGCATATCAAAGATTAATGGTGAGCTATGAAATATAAAGACCAAGTAATTAGAGGAGAATGATAGAGAATGTTTGTTTAAAATTATTAGAGAGCATGAGATGAGATCAATGTGTCTGATGTTTAACATGTGCTCAGTGATCATTGGAATTTGAATATTCAAATTAACAAAGGAAAACCTATCTATAGTTTTTAAGGTATCTATTTTGATCTAGGATGAATTTATTGATGTAGTAAAAATCAAAGTTGTAGAGGACTTCAAGGTGCATCCAGAGAATCTATTTATAAGGTCTGAGTGTTTATACAATCAATGTTATGGAGATTCAAATTTTACTATTTGTTCATTCATGGTGCTACTGCGTACATAATATTGTTCAAGAAATTTGTGCTTTAGTAGAAGAGTGTTTGGTAGGATTAATTATTTGAATATATCTTATAGGTCATATAGAGTGGACCCATACAATTGAAAGTTATCTTGTGTTCTTGTTGTGCTTTATGAAGTGCTAAAGTATGAATGGGTCTCCATGAGACTTATAATGGCTTCTGAGGCCTAATTGAAAGGTGTAGCTACTTAAGTGTGACCCATGGATGCTATGGCTGACCTAGGAGGATGATATTAAGCTATGGAAGATATCTTAAGGGTTAAGTAAAGTATTATGTCTGACTTAGATGGTGATATTCATGAAGACTCTATAAAAGGTGGAGACCATGGCAATGGTTTCTAGACCTTTATGTGAATGTGTTGAGAGAGCATAAGATAGAGATGAAGGAAAGAGATAAGAGTGAGTGTGCTCAGTGGATGGACTAAAGTATAGAGTAGATTGAGGATGAGTGAAGAGTCTTAGAGTGATCTAAAAGGGTGTTTGGATGCATTACTTGTATGAGCAAGTTGGATTGTGTGTGATGAGTTGAAAGAGAGGTGTTAAACATTATTTCTCCAATCAGATTGATTGTAATCAAATTACTTAGATATTTGCATAGAATGATTTTATATGATGCATAATAAGAAAATATGAAATATTACACAATGATAATTGATAATAGAATAGAATATTGGATAATATAGCAAAGCCACTTCAAGGGAGAAACCTCCATAATAATGTACTAATAGTAGAATACTTCACATGATGATTAAAGGCTAACCAATACCTCCTATATATAGTCTACTTAGCCAAGGTTATTATATAGGATAACATATCTAAGAACATAGATAAATGTAACAAGTAAATAAAATATGTATGTAAGCCACAAGTTGGCCACACATATCCGTAGACACACCAATGGTTAAGGGTGTAACAATCTATTCCCCTTCAAAACAAAATTGTCCTCAACATTGTGGAAACTCTAGATGTTGCTACACAATTGATTCATCCTCCCAAGTGTCATATTCACATGGTAGATTCTTCCATTTGATCAAATATTCTATAATTACTCTAGAACATAGTTGCTTGGTGTGCCGTTGAAGGATCACCTCACAATCAAGAATAAATCTACCTTCCACATTAACTTATAGTAATTATATTTGAATGGTAACTCTATGTATAATGAATTTCTTCAGGTATGATACATGAAATACCAAATGCATGTGAGTGGATGAAGGAAAATCTAACTTGTAGGCCACACTGCCAATTTTTTGTAAGATCTGATAAGGCCCATAATACTTAGGGGACATGTTATTATCATTTTTTTGTTACTTAAATGACAATTTTTATATGGCTATAAGTGAACAAATACCCAATCACTAATGTCAAAATTCCTCTCACTTCTATGTTGATCTAGTTGTTGCTTCACGTGATTCTAGGCCATAGCTAAAATTTCATGCAAACTTGCAAGGACCTCCTCTTGATGGTGACTATGTTATTCAATTGCATGAACCTTAGGATGGACCTTTAAGGTTGAAGTGATGTATGGAGGGTGGTATCCATATAGTGCCACAAAAGGAGACATTTTTGAATAACTATGAATATAATTATTATACCACCATTCAGTAAGTGGTAGCCAATGAACCCATTTATCTTGTTTATTAAAAACCAAACAACAAAGATATCCTTCTAGACATTTGTTGACTACCTTAGTTTGACCATGAGATTGAGGATGATAGGATGAACTATGATCCAATTTAATGCCTAAACATGTAAATAACTCAATCCAAAAATTACTAATAAAAATGGGATATGTATCACTAATAATGATATTAGGGGTCCCATGTAGTTTCTAAACTATATAGAGATAAGCAAAAGCTACTGTATTAGCAATAAATGGCTAGAATAATGAACAAAAATGAGCATACTTATTAAGATGATCTACAACAACCATGATAACATTTTGACCATTATATCTTGGTAAACCTATAATGAAATCCATAGATACCTCTTCCCAATGCTGGATAAAGATAGATAAAGGCTATAAAATACCTAGAGTTTTGATGGTTTTGCCTTTATTTTATTGATATATCATACATTCAACCACATATTTTTGGACATCCCCCTTGAGACCTTCCCAAAACAAATATTGCTTAATCTTGTGATAGGTTTTTAAAAATCTTGAATGACCCCCAATTGGAGTTGCATGAAGTTATTGAAGTATTTTTTGTATAAGAAGTAAATTCTTACATAGGCACAATATATTTTTGTACCATAATGCATTACCTTTCCATGTGAATTTTTCAAATCCATATAAACCTTGCTGAAAATTTTGAATCAAATAATGAGTAGTACTATCATGTTCCCATTCTAATCATGCTTCCTCTAGCCAATCTACCTAAAAAATGGTTATGGCACATAGCAATGCCTCAACTGATTCATCTTTTCTAGATAGTGCATCTGCCACCACATTGTCCTTGTCTTTTTTTAGACTATTTCAAAATCATAGCCTAGCATCTTAGTTACCCATTTTTTTTGTTCTTCAGATGACAACCTTTGTTCTAAAAAATATTTAAGACTATCATGATCAATTTTTAATTGAAAGTGATGACCCATCAAATAAGGTCTCCATTATTTGATTGCATGCAAAATGGCCATCATTTCCTTCTCATAGATGGGCTTGTGCTAATTTTTACCCTTGAGTTGATGACTTTAAAATGCCATTAGTTTGCCTTCTTACATGAGTACAACACCCATACCATACCCAAATGCATCACATTCAACCACAAAAGTCTTATAAAAATTTGGAGTGACCAATACTAGAGTAGTGCACATAGCCAATTTCAATTGTTCAAATTCTCGAGTAGCTGCACCAGTCCACTAAAAGAAGTCTTTATTTAACAAAGAGGTAAGTGGGGCTGTAATACTACCATAATTTTTGACAAATCTATGATAGTAACCAATAAGCCCAAAAAATCTTTGAAGTTTCTTAAGTGTCTTAGGAATTGGCCAGTCCACCATTATTTGGATTTTTTTAGGATCCACTTTCACTCCTTCATAAGACACCAAATGACCCAAATATTCAACCTCACCAACCACAAAAGTACATTTGGAAGTTTTGGCATATAATTGATTTTACTCTAAAATGGAGAGTACCTATTTCATATGTTGTAAATGGTCTGCTCAATTTTTACTGTAAATGAGGATATCATCAAAGAATACCAAAACAAATTTCCTCAAAAATGTCTTAAAAATAGTATTCATCAAAATCTAAAAAGTAGATGGTGCATTTGTTAGGCCAAAAAGTATAACCAAAAACTCATAATGACCCTCATGAGTCCTAAAAGTGGTTTTGGGTATGTCTTCATCATGGATCCTATTTGATGATACCCAAAATGTAGATCTAACTTGGTAAAATAAAGGACACCATTAAATTCATCTAGCAAATCATCAATGACAAGAATTGGAAACTTATCTTTGATAGTGTACTTGTTGATTTCTCTGTAGTCAAGGCACATCCTCCAAGTGTCATTTTTCTTTCTCACCATGACAACTGGTAAAGAGTATTCACTTTGGCTATAATGAATGATTCCTGTATCCAACATTTCTTTTACCATCTTTTCAATTTCATATTTATGGGCATAGGGATACTTGTATGGCCTGATGTTGGGTGGTGTACTTCTAAGAATAAGTGTGTTAGCATGATCATGCATGTGGCTAGGTGGAAGTCCTTTTAGCATGTCTCCAAAAACAATTGAATGAACATCAATTATTTATTGTAGATCAAGAGGTGGAGATGGATGAGTTGGCTGTACTTCCATAGAAAATAAGCAAGCTACAAATCCCTTAGCACCCTTATAGAAAATATTTGTCATTTGATGGGAGCTACAAAGTTGGGAATATTTAGCCTTTAATCCTCTTATCTCAAATATCCTATCTTTAGAATGAAAATGCATGTATAAATCTTGAAAATTCATCTCAATAGTGCCCAAAGTGGTGAGCCACTAGACTCCTAAAATAATATTAGTTCCACCCATTAGAATAGAAAACATAAGAGAATCTAATAAGTAGTCTACCATGGCCAACTTAATACTATGACATTGTCCTAAACAACTAATAGTACCACCATCTATAATCATAACCTAAAATTTTGGAGTTGGATAAATGAAATAATTCAAATGAACAATCAACTTATTATGGATGAAGTTGTGTGTACTCTTAGAATTAGTCAAGATAATGACATTCTATTTCTTAAGGAAACCCATCACCTTAAGAGTTTGGGAAGTAATAATACCTGACATGGTATGGCATGAAATAATAGGCTAAAAGTCTTCAGATTTTTCCTCAAGAAATTCTACCTCTGCATCATGTACTTCTACATCATCTTCATCATCATTGGCACCTTCATTATAAAATAACTTCTTTTCAACATAATGATGGTCTTTGCTCCATTTTTTGTCACAACCATAATAAAACCCTTTGGCTCACTTATCCTCAATTTGTCATTATGTTAATCTGGTGGGCTGTGTAAATGATGGTGCTAGAAATTTGTGATCATGACCAGTAGTGAAGGTTTTCCTTTTGACCATCTCTTTTTCTTCTATCATGTGTGCCTTAGGGATAACTTCTGATACAGATGTTGGGATAAACATTCAAACCTTGTATCGGATGCTATATTTGAGTCCACCCAAAAATAGATCCATCAAATTTCTCTTAGTGATATTTTCCACCTGTAAAGAGAGATTTTGAAATTCATGAATATACTCCTTCACAGGTCCTATTTGCCACAACTTGGCTAATTGGCTAAAATATCTCTCAGAGACATTATTTTGATAATGAACTGTCAAATCCTTAGTAAAAATAGTCCATGTAATATAAGCACCATTATTTTATTTTGAGCACATAACCATTGATACCAAATGAATTACTCAGGTTCCATATATAGGGACACCACCATCACCCTTTATGAACATGGGTTTGATGCATATAAAATAAATTCTCAATTTGGTTAATACAAGTGAGAGGATCCTTACCATCAAACTTACACATGTCCACTTTTAACAAAATTAGTTTCATAATAGCATGAGAGTTATTGAGAGGAGGATTTGAATGTTAAAGTAGAGGGTTGTTAGGCTAAAAATGAGATGTGAGGGCAACCAATTGTGTAGTGATATACTAAAACTCACTGTGAACTCTATTAATCTCTCTGTGTATCCCTGAAACATCAGCTTGGATTGCAACAAAGTCATCATGCCTCACCAAGTTTTTTATGTCCTCTTGAAGTTAAGAAATTATTGGATCTCAAGTTCTAAATTCCATGTCATCGGTAGGAGTCTTAGGAGTTTTTAGTTCCCCTTTTCTTCCCTAAGTTAAAGGACCTACCATAAACAAACCCTAAGAGGATTTTGACCCCTAAAAAAAGTGTACCAATAAATGGTACCATTAAGATCACCTTTTCAATATGAATATAATGATTACCTTTGTGTACTAGAGTAAAATTTTCTATACCAAAAAGTGTATCGATAGAATAAACCATTGTGATCATCTTGTCAAGATGAATCCAATGACCACAAGTGTGCAAGGGAAAACAAATTTATAGACCATTTTTTAAAAATATTTTTTTTCAAAAAAGTGTTTCAAGCAATACTACACTAACAGAAAAAATTAATTATTCCTAGATTACAAGTTATGTTTTTTGGCTTTCAATACTCCCAGAAGCCATGCCTCATCGGATCCAAAAAAATACAATAGGAAACTTGCCCAAATCAAATCTCTGATACCACTTGTAATGAAATTACTTAGATATTCACATAGAATGATTTTATATTACATATAATATGAAAATAGGAGAGATTACACAATGTTAATTGATAGCAAAATAGAATAATACATAATATAACAAACCCACTTTGAGAGGGCAACCTCTACAACAATACACTAATAGCAGAATACTTCACATGATGATTAAAGACTAACCACTACCTCCTATATATGGTCTACTTAGCCAAGGTTATTCCATAGGACAACCTCTCTAAGAACATAGAGAAATGTAACATGTAAATAAAAGAGGTATGTAAGCCACAAGTCGGCCACACATATCCCTAGACACACTAATGGTTAAGGGCATAACATTGATTTATAGTTAGAGTTTTGGAGTTGTTGATTTCATAAGGTGTTGTGTGGGTTCTCAAAATCTAGAATAACTGACTGCTTGTTCATACTTAGGGGTAGGTACACCTTGTTAAGTGGGTGCTTCACTAAAAGGTCTCATGTTTGTGATCATCTTATAAGATAGGTAGTCTATGTGTTTGTAGGCTTGAGAGTGGGTTTTATTCCCCAAGAGGGTTTCTCATGTAGATATTTTGTTGTGTATATGATATTTCATCATATTTATTATTCATTATTATGAACATCTTGTATGCTTTATGATTGCTTGTGATCATTAATTAAAAATTTAAAAGGATTATAATTGAAGTTTGAAATATCTTGCATCACTAATTTTCCCCCTTTCAGTGATTGTACCTCCAACAACATTATTGATGTGGGCACATCCATAAAGGCATAAAAAATACAAGAAATAACTAAGGAATTGAAAATATTATTAGATATGTTTCCAAAAAACACTAAAAATGAGGCGAGAACACTTTAGGTTTTCACTACACATATCAAGCACATCCACCACCAGCTTCATATCACACTACAACAAAGGAGGTACACCCTATACACAATATCATTAATGTGTACCACACTAAATTTCTAGCTAGACCACTCATCACTTTATTAGAGTAGGATATTATTGATGATGATAAAGATTTATATACACTCTTTGTATGAGCCTACATAGATCATCATCCTATCGACAGTATTATGGTTGATAACAGGTCAAGCATGAGCATGTACACTATCAAACTTATAAAACATTTATGGTATTTAAAGTAGGATATATACCCTATAGACATAGTTATCAATGGTTTTAGTGGACATTTTTATAGTACCATCAAGGAGATTATACTTCCACTACATGTTGGACTAGCACATGTGGCCACTAGGTTCTTAGTAGTACCTAGTGCCAATGTATTTGACATATTACTAGGCAGGTCATGGATATATAAAATATGAGCCATCCCATCCATATTAAACAAACAACTAAATTATATACATGAAAATTAGGTCATCACAGTTGAGGGTCTTCCATATGAGTATCCTCTACCTATCCCACAGACAGTTCCATCCTAGTTACCAATTACCACATAGTTATCAGTTAAGAATACTTATTAGTTATATCTCTTATCAAAGTTCCTATCAGTATACCATAGAGTTTAGTGGAACCACTAGTGTATGTGAGGTCTACTCCTATTATGCTTCTATGTACATATACTCTCCCATAGAGACCATATTAGGGAAACCCTTGCATTAGAGATATGTTATAGGTTCTAGAGGGCCTCCCACTCCTCATTTTCTACTGAGATCAGTCTTATTGAATTATTAGGGTTCTCAACATAGGTCACCTATGCCACATACAACTTATTCTTCTAGATAGGTCCCTAAGACATTTATAGTTCACATGACACCATAGTCAGTGTCATAGATTCACATCACCATGCCATAGGTAGGGACATATATAGATCACTTAGTACAATAGATTATGGGACCAAAATTTCCCTTTCACATAACATGCACCATCATATTTCCTTTATTTGACATAGGCTACATTGATAACAAGTCTCCTATGAGTCTCATCAGTCAGTATTGTTCCTCCCTTATTGTACATGTTTTCCTTCTCCCTTGCTCCTTATACATAGTTCATTTTCATGTTGTTTGTACATAACTTATACCCATAAAATAAAAATATAATATAATATGTCAAAATTCACAAAAACATTCAAATATTACTCTGAAAACACAAAATTATAGATTATATGCATTGATATGTTTACATTTCTTATATTTTCCAAACACTACATATGTTGGCTATCTTAATATAGTCAATTTTATCATACATACATGTTTCACTTGTTATTTTAAAATGCTTATAGATTTATATAGGATTCAATCCTAATACTTTGATCTAGATTTGCTATTATATACCTACTGGGGGAATATACACTGATACATGGGTCTTCGCTTGACACATATTCCCACTTGGGGCACCCTATACATAATTTCAATTCCTAGGTTCTATCTTTTAATACTCTACATCACAATTTTAGCATTTTTATACCTTGATATTGATCATGATACACTTACTCATATTTTTTTCTAGCTAGTACTACTTTATACTCAACATATATACATTCTCTCTCTTCTACAAATTTGTATTACATATTGATACATACTTTCATTTATAGCGTACCTAGTTTAGATGTGGTTATATCTCTCTACCTTGAATTCATTTTTTCCATTGTTATTTCACTCTACACCACTTACTTTTGTAGTATGTATGATTTATACATGTGCCCATGTCCTTGTGTGTGCTTTTATTGATTGTGTATGTAAAAATTTGAACATGTACTTTTATGTGGATCTAAGTCAACGTGCTTGTTGCTTGCATATGTGGACATTTGAATATGTCCTTGTATGTCTTATTTTATTATATTTAGTGACATGTGCCCACATCCCTTGTATTGTGGACCCTTAGCTTACTTTGCATGCCTCATGTGTTTTGTATGTATAATTTATTATATGCATCATGAACATGAAACTTGTCTTTAATTGTTACACACACCATTTTTTGATGATAAAAGGGACCTCATGCATCTACCCTTCCTACTTGGGTGTTGTGATGGACATCATATCCCATCCCCCTTGGTAGCTACCCAGTTTTACTCAAATTTGATGTTACATACATTGTTATATCTATCTTGACACCCTTGTGAATGATAGACATGACATACATCATACATTAAAAAATTATGCTTAGATTATCTTACATTATGATGTTATGTATGAAAATTATATTGGATTATTACATGGATACCATCTATGCTCTGGCTAACACACATTTTGTATAGCTTTTTATTTTGAGGATAGTTATTGCATAGGTTCAAAAACTCCCCTCAAAATATGGGGAACTAACTAGGGTTTGTCATAAACATCAAGCTCCTATATAACATTCATAGTAAATTTTTAGCACATAGGCTTAGATTACATAAAATTAAACTTAGGTAAACATAGTGGAAAAATAGTGGCCCATAAAGTAATATAGTTACATAGAAATTAGACTAGAAGGACACTATCACCCAAATTGGGACACTAACACCATATTTCCAAAAATAGAACTACTATCTAAGACATGATACTACTATCTAATAGATTTATTTTTGAAAAAACCTAGGTTGGCCAAAATAGTACAATAGGTATAGTACATGTTTGCACAAATTTAGTTACATATTTATAAGTTTTTTACTCATATTCATACTAGTTTAGTTCATATTCATACCGGTTTGCTTAGATTGGGGGCATCATGAGCAACATGCCCATTCCCATATTTATTATAACTCAGTCTAGAATCCATATTCCTAGATATCAGATTTGAGGGCATATGCACAACATATTATATCTTTATGCTCACCTACACATCAATTGATTATATGGAATGATAAATTCCATGTCATTATCTAAACTGTATATATTTGACATCATATTTTAAGTTTTACACCAATTTCATGCATTACTCCATCTATAGTGGTTAGCATTATTGAGTGGCCTAGAGCTACCTAATGTACCTGAGTGGTCACATAGCTAACATACCTAGTTATAAATTTATAGTTACTTCATGTAGTTTTAGTTTTAGATGCATCTACTGTTATTAACCTAAGTTTCACCTTCTTAAAGAAGACTGTTCAAATCCACATCAAACTTAGACTAACATGGGATTGACCTAAAGTTTGTGGGCTACCTATAGTCTAGGTAAAACCTATAACTTATGGGGATAGTTCCCCTAATTTATCATCTTTAATTATCCTTATAAGACATAATTCTATTGGGATGTAAAGGCTAAGATGAAAACTTAGAAAGAAAACCTACACAAAGAGTGGTGATACATCAATACTTGATTATCCTCTCTTGACTATTCCTTATACACAATTATGAATCTAATGAAGACTAAAAACTGATTAGACCCCTTAACATAATCTTAGTCATGAATGTTTCATATTAAGGTCAAGTAGAAGACTACCATGTGAAGGCTAAGGATATAGGTCTGCACAAGACACTACTAGCCCATCAACACTTCAAGAACACTTGTACCTATCAACACTTCATACAACCTACATAGAATGAAAATATGACATTAGGTGCATGAAAGGACCTATAAAAGAAAGAGAAAATCATACATTATTCAAATTTACTATCATAATACACACTAACACTCATGCAAAAGGTCTACAATTGTTCTTCTCTATTGATTTAAGGCACAAGTTACAATTTTGGTAGAGCTTTGCTACACCCAACTAAAGGATGAGAAAAAAAATCTTAATGCCTCAATATATATAGAATTTTCATGAGAGAGAGAATAATATTTTAATAGGATATGGCATGAAAATACCATGGTGTCTATATAATAGTTACAACAGTTACCATTATGCTCCCCATGCATTGCTTGAGTGAATGGGTTTCTTGATTGGGCCATTTTGAGGCATTAGTTTGTAATTTTGGAAACATTTGACCTATGGGGAGCACATATATTCCACCTTCATCCAAATAAATATCTATCCATTAGTTAATAACATTAAAAGTGGCCTAATGGATCCCTTTTCCATGAGAATTAAGTGATTATCTATGCCTGCATGTTGACCTTGATAATAAAACCACCCAAAACCTTCATTATGCTCCTCAATATGATGTATAATCACTTAAATTTATATATAAACATGGTACAAGGTGACACATTAACTCAATTATTCCATTATACATCCATTACCACCTTCTTTTTATTGATTAAGTGGGCCTCAATTACAAGTTCTTCATCCTTCTACCCATCTACTGCTTGGATGATTCAGATGGTTTAAACAAACCCTAAAACCATCTAAGGAGACTTGTAAAAATATTAAATTAACCCTATAATTTACCACTTAACCCTTCAAACATCCTATATTTACAAATTCATCTACCTTGCATGACTATGCCATTTAGATTATCCTTAGAAACTAGCTGATTATGAGAGGTTAGTAGAGGCACTTATAAGTAGTTGAGTGAATAATTTCAACTTTGGAGGGATAAAATAAGTGTTAATTTTATACTTCCATGGTTTAAAACCCTAAAAAATTATAGTTTATAAAGGTGTCCATACAACCAAATATCATGGACATGGCTTCCTCTGAGTTGAAAACATGATTTAGGTGTTTTCCTAGTGGTTTCTACCTATTTTTATGTAATTATCATAAAATATCTTTAATTAGGTCCTTATTATGGTTTTAGAGGGGTTTAAGATTGCTTAAGACTCTTAATGATGGTTCATATAGGTTAGGGCCTGAACCTCTAAACTAATTGCACTAAATGCATGCTGATAAAACCCTTTACCTCTCATGAAGTTATTAAATCCCCATGCATAGGTTTTGTATAGTAATGAGTATGTAAAAATGCTCCTATAGTGAGAAGTATGCCTTTTTGATATACTTTAAGTGTTTTTAGGCCAAAAGGGCTAATTGTAGCAGCTCTCCTATGGTTCAATGTGACCAAAATGTTCCTAAAAATCATGATTACCTTCTCCATGAAGGTTTGAGGTACCTTTGCTTCTCAATTTTACTTCTTATCCAACTTTAAGTAGCATTGATCTAGTAGAGGGTTTAGACCAACCTATCTAAAAAAATGGTTCCTAAGTCTTGGCTCTAACCCTAGGGTTGTGAGGCACATTTATTATTTTCAACATGAACATCATGCCTAGGATTCCATGGAGTAGCAATATTGGATTGATTAATCCATTTGACCTCTTTTGAATGCATACAAATCTTCATATTAACATCTATGTCTATTTGCTTGCAAAACCAGTCATGGAAGTTCTTGTAGATGAGTGTTAAAGGGCTATTTAGAAGCTTTAGGACCCATTCTCTCTCCTTAACTTCATGATACATGTAGAGGAATTTTTACTCTACGTCGTATATAAATTTTTAGTCGAGCACTAAAGTTTTGGTTCCCGCGTACCTTAGACGTAGTGGCAGAGTTTTGGAGCAGAGAGTGGGTTTATTTTTGCCTAAGTGTTGAAGTATAGTAGAAGCTACCAAGTGTCATTTTTTGAAACACAGAGCCAACCAGCTAGCATCATTTGAGACACTTTTCATAACTTTTAAGAAGGCTATAGAATGTGCCATGTATCTAATAGTAGCTAAGTGGAATGCACCACGTGTCAGCATCTGCATCTCGTATTGGCACCCACATTCATTCTATTTTTTGGCAAAGGCTTTCAATGAGCTAAGTTGTAGAATCAAGCAAAAAGTGCCAGGTGGCAGTCGTGGAAGGCCCTAGACTACCTTTTTTTAGAGGAAAGTGGAAGTCACCACGTGTCGGCATCTGAGAGACTTTGGTTCAACACCTGGGTTCAATGCTTTGGTTCAACACATAAAGGTGTCATTTCATTTGGTTTAAGTGATAAAGTACAATGGAGGCTACCAAGTGTCACTCTCTGAGACCCTTTCTACTCCATTCTTGAAATTAGCAGAGGTCACCACGTGTCAACTTTCAAGAGACCATCTTTGAGCTTCATTGCCAAATAAAGATTGTGGTGGGTCCTGAGAATTATTTCAATGGTCTGTGGAAGTGCTGAGTGTCAACATGTGAAGGCTACCACATGCATCCATCCCCTTTTAAAAGTTGCTTGGGTAAAGAAAGTGTTGAGTTTTATTTTATCAAAACTGCTAAGTATCGAGGAAGCAGATTGCGACAGGTGTCGAAGGCAAAGCGTTCTTGAGCAGAGTATCGAGAAAGTGGAAAATGTTGAGTGTCCTCGATAAATTAGGTGAAAAGTACCAAGTGTAATTCTTTGGTGCCTTCTAAGCAATAAAGAAATTTTTTGGGGATTTACTAAGTGTCCTCTTCCATTTCAACAAAATAGAGTGTCCCATCTATCTATTGTCACTAAGTGATATGGAGGGAAACTCAGCGAGAGTTATGTCTAGTAGATGGAATAGTTCATTGGGTAGATTTATGGAGCCTATAAACATTAAAAGAGCCGTCTATTTGTCCCCTATGGGTGGAGGCAAAATAGATAGTTAAGTGGCTAAATAGGTGATGGAATGAGAAATTTAGGCACAAAAGGAGGTACTAGTCATGAATCGCCATGCCATAGTCAGGGAGTTCTTGATAAGACCAGAATACATCCAAGGCATTAAAAGCACTGTCTATTTGTCCCTTGTGAGTGAAGGATGGAGTAGAATTGCATGGGAAAGGAGTCAATGGAAGGAAAATCCTGAGGCTATAAAAGAAGTATTGTAAAATCTAAAGGGGGGAGACTTTCTATAGTTTTAGACTTTCTAGAACTTTGACCAGTAATATCATTTGCTTTTGTCTCATTTTCTTGAGTTGTAAAGTTGATGTAATTATGCATGTTTTTGTGCCTTTTATGTGTTGAATGAATTAAGAAGATTGAACTCTATGCCTTGGTTGATGTTATTTGTGTCATTTGCAAAGTAGTCTATACTGTAGATTTTATAGTTTTGTGATTAGGAATGTCATTAGATTTTGTCTCATTTTCTTGAGTCAAAAGTTCTACATAACTGTACATGATTTCTGCACCTCTTATGTGATTGGAATATTCTATTAAGAAGATTGAACACTATGCCTTTGTTGACATTTCCTATATCTCAGCAAAAGAAGTCTCTGTTGTGAGCCCCTATTTCTATTATTTCAATCTTTTACATTGATCATGCACTTGTCTACTCTTAAATGCAATTGAATCATATATATAGTCTCACTATGCTCAAGTTAGGATTAGGATTACACTCAGGTGCATCACCATATTTAGGTTTCATTTCCTACATTTGTGTTTCTATTTAATTTCCTATCCCTTTTCCCCCAACACTTGATATAAAAGAAGAGACTAGCTTCTCTAAAATCTGGAGGTTGTTTCAAGCCGCAATACCCCACAGCTTGAAACTTCCCATTGTTGATTGATTAGAACCAAGCACAATTTTCATCATCAATAGTTTTTGGCACACCCAGTGGGACCAATATTTCAAGGAGTTGAAGAATTTTTGGTGTGTTCTTCGACCAACCAGCTTTTAGAAGTTTTTTATCAACACCAACGGTGACCCTGAGTCAAATCAACTGATTAAGCAGTCTCGATATCATCAAGAAATCACCATTTGGTATGTATAATTCTGTTACTCATAGCTATGAGTCTTATTCTCCTTCATATATTTTTAATCAAGATCAAGTTTCTCCTAGAATCATGGATGCATATGGTTATGAGTTTTTCCCTTCACAGGTCTGATATGACCAACCTCAGCGCTGTCATGAGCTATACCAGTCTTATGCCCAGTTTCCCCAATATGTCACATCCCATGCTCAACCTAATCTCATTTCCACCTTCAAAAAAGCATTACTGGGATATAAAAAGTATGCATTAGAGCTTGACAATAGAAGGGGATGTGGCCAATAAATTCCTAATCATATCGTCCATCAAGTAAGGGATGTAGCAGATCTAATTAAAAGTGAATGGGATCCCATTGAAAGGGAAAATTGGCAAAGGATTATTTATGAGATGCTGGATGTGTGTGGATTTATTACATTTCTAGAAGAGAAGCTGAGCATTCATGAGAGACAACCTTACCAGGTCTATCAACCTGCACAGTCACTACAACAAGTTTCATATCAGATATGTGCAATCCCTGCTCATGAGCCAAATTGAACTTGTCAAGATTATTTCCCAAATAATGTCAAATCTATGTTGGCAACGAAGGAAGCAGACTCCAAACCCTCACTTTTCCCTCAAGTCCCTCTCACCCTTCCTCAAGAAGCTTCTTGTTTGTCATCACAACCTTATTCTTTATCCCTTTTCAATGAAGAATATATTTTGGAAGAAGCAAACAAGTATGCAAAGGAATATGTTCAGTTCATGGTTAGTCAAGAAAATATTATGAGTGTAGATGAGGAGGAAATCACCATAGGTACCCCCTTTAATGAATAAGAGGACAAGTCACAAGCTTTTATCTTAACCTCTGATGAGGAAGAGATCATTTATGACTTTTTCCTCACTTTGAAAGAAGATATGGAGGAGCATGGACACTTCCTTGATAAAGTCATTGAGACAGGTGACACTATTCTTCAAGAGAGCCATGAACTAGCCGAATGTGGAGAAGACAACATTGAGACTCAACTAAATATGCAAAGGGGATGCCAACTTTTAGATTTATCCATTCAGGAGGTTGAAGTCATCAAGGAGCATGATGATGCAATGGAATCTAAAAATGAGGCAGAAGAAGATAAGCCAAAAGATGATGGATATCAAAAGACACAGAGTGGAAAACCAACATCCATCGATTTCTTGATGAAACATTACATCATGAAGAACTAGTATTTGATGAGCTTGCAAGAAAAAGAAGAGCTTATGGATGTAGAAAGCATGTTTGACTCAGACTCACTCAAATGTAGGAAAATCTATGTGGCCTATATAGAGGACATTTCACCAAAGATATACCTATTTCAATCACTTATATGGCTACATAAGCTGGCTTGTCATAAAGAAGATGTTAGAAATTTTGTTTTTGATCCCAGAGGGAGATAAGGATGCTTAATTAATGTAGTTAGATAGTTTCCCATTCCTACATTGTTGTTGTTTTCCTACTTTCCTTTTGAATAAGTTTTTTAAACATAGAGTTGGCAGCTTAGAAAGTTTTTAATTATTTAAATTTTGTTGCATTAAATGCTTCCCAAATCTTTCAAAATCTCTAAGGTACCTTACACCACAACTTGCATAACAAGTTCACCTAACTATTTCCTAAAGATTGAGTAGGATCTGCTAATGGTCATCCAAATTTAATGCTATTTGAGACTTGATAGGTCCATATATATCCCTTAGCAAGATTTAAAGCTTACAAATTCTCAAGCATTCCTGTACCTATGAAAATATCCTACTCATTGCAATTGTTAGTGCCTAGTAAAATTTGCTTCAGCAAGTGTATTTATATCTTACATAAGGTTCGTACCAGGCATAAAATATATAGAGAAGGTGGGAGCATCATCTTCACAATGAAGAGTTGGGACGTCTGAATCTCTTGGTAGGTTACTGGCTAGTAAATCATATGTTGCAGCTCCTGTGCAACCATTGAGAAGCTATCTAAGAACCAGAATCTTTGGAGTTGGTCAAGCCAGTGACCCCTCAAAGGTAAAGGATTATGCAAATGAAATCATGTACCCAATCTTGCAAAGAATCAATAGTAAGAGTCTTAGAGATGGGGCACACCAAAGGTGTCTTCTAAGGGCCAGAGCAAGGTAATACGAGATGTTTGAAATGAGGATATAGACCTCACAATTGGCTCAGTTCATTGTCCCAATTGTGCATCCATACCTTGATTTGATTGAATTATGCATAGACTTGCTCCATACACCATCTTGCACCATTCAATAGGGTCCCTTCATGCTACAGATCATGCCACAAGCTATTAGGGACATGCTAGCCCTGCATTATTACAATACCACACATTCCCCACTATTGATAAGATGTAGAGAATGTGGGTGAACGTCAACACTCAGATAAGGTTTTTAAGGTCTAAGTTATAAATGGCCGATGGTGATTCAACGGTACCCATGCTCCCTGCACCAAGAACTCAATTCGCACTAGCTAGCCAAGATGTGATATCAATGATGGCTCTCATATTTGGCATGAAGGATGACATGGTAATATATGTAGAGAAAATGGCCATCCTTTTTAGGCTGAAGATAGTCGACAAGATGTAAGAGTATTGACTTGACTTCTTAGAGCACATCACCTTTTCAATAATGGAACAACTAACCCAGTTTAGATCAAAAGGGGTATTTAGGTATTCCTCTTATTTGTTCCATCTCATACTACATCAAAACCCTAACCTTTTCACTAGACATATGAATTTGAATCTGTATGACCCAATTTTTGACCCCTAACAAACCATTCTTATGTCTGCATGGACACACGTTTTATCAAGAACTAGTGACCTGTATGATTTTTGGGAACTATTCATTCCCCCATTATTTGTTTCCTTAGCCCTAAACCTATCATAAACATGTTATTTCCAAGTGTTATGAACCTCTTGGTCAGTTATCTAATCCTATGTGACTTTTATTTTGGGTCTCATCACATGATCATAAGGGTTCATGGTTTCTATGGGGAACCACTGTTACTACCAAAGACCTTAACTCTTAGGTTGGCATTCTTGGAAGTCACCAGGTAGGTGTCAATAGTTGACAATGAGTATGGTTTTGGGAAGAAGAAGAGGAAAATGTACAATCTCCCATGGATGGCAAGCAACATGAGTTTAGAAGCCATAGATGCTGAGACTGTGCTGCTGAGAAAACTAGCCTTCCTAGGGTTTCTATTAGTTGAAGACAAATGGGTTTACAAACCAAGTGATTACTTAGCTTTCATGGTAATGACCAATAGGATTGGGGCCAAGATTGCACATGAAGGATGCCCTTTTTGGGAGACCAAAAAAACCCTGTAAAAGATGCTCCTGGTCTCTATGTTGAATTGATAGATTTACCCTTGCCACAGAATAGGCCATGGGAAAAATTCTATGACAAATAGAGGGATTATGATCCCAAAGTTAGGATGACTTTTGGTTTGAGAATGACATTGAAAAACAAAGGTTGGGATGCGGAGAAGATTGAAGCCTATTGGCAATATAGGAAGGAAATTTCTCAAACTGCCCATGCATTCAGAAGCATGGATTCAGATGAAAGATGGGAGGAACTCTGGGATTAGTGTCATCCCTCTCCTGCATCTAGCCCATAAACAAGCCAATTGCTAGCACTCATGATAGAGAAAGAAGTTGGAGTGGACAAAGCTAGTAACCACAGGCCTCAGAGCAAACTATAGCTACAATCACTACATCAGCCTAGCCCTAGCCTCTTCACACCATGGAATAATAAAGGAGTGTGGTGTCTTCACCACCAAAGGCTTCCCCATCATCAAGATTTATTGATATCCTTGGTTCTCCATAAGCACCACTGATAATAACAGAGGTGGAAGGGAAGTAGATCTAGCTAGAGGCAGAGACACCCAGGAAGAGAAAGAGGGTGCATTTCTAAATAGATTCAAAGGAGGAAGAAGAACCTTCACAGTGCCAAGTGCAGAGCACTATAACTTCCCCTCAGGTAAGTATTAATCCTCCCTCTCAGTCTGTTCCTTTCCCTGTCGGTGTGGTGCCTCCACTGAGCCAAATGACACCTCCTATCACCTCTACCATCCCCATTTCACAATTTACTCCATCCTTGGCACCTCAAGCCCTAACATTGCCTCATTTCTCCCCCTCTATTCCTAGAAAGATGCCCCTTCAGCTCATCCCTAGCCAACCATTAGCTATCTAATATGGCCTACCACAAGGATATCTTTTCATGGGAGGATATATTACATCCCCTTCCACCTTCTAGACGTAGGCCAATGCTGCTAAGAAGGAAAGAGAAGCCCAGATGGAGAAGAAGAAAACCAAAGAGAATAAATCATTGGCTGTTCCACACCTGCAATCACAATTTGACCCTATTCAATAGCAGTTGATGGTGACCCATTTGTCACCCAACATTATTAAGGTGAGTGAGCAAATGCAGCCAGAGGACTATACAATGAACGCAGTGGCCATTGATATGTCCCTATTCAGGCCCCAAGATAGAGTTGAGCTATTGACAGAATCCACTTTTGTAGTCACAAAAGATTATCTGAAAACATCAAGAAGACTATAGAAGATGGAGGCTTATTTGGCCAAAGAAAAGGCAAACTATAGCAGTTTGGCCAAAGAAATAAATAAGAGAGATAATGAAATAACAAGCTTGATTAAATAGTTGCAAGATACTATTTCCCTTTAGACTCATTAGGCAGTCTTAGCCCATAATGATTCACTAAAAGTAGAGTTCACACTTGTAAAAGATGTAGCAATAGAGCCCTTAGGCAGGAGAATGCAGCGTTGTAGGGAAGAGTCAAAGAACTTTACTTGTAGGTTACCCAATCACAACAGAAGCTGCTAGATGAACAAAATAAGGATGTGGCTTTTCAAGCCTAGTTCTAAGTAGAGCAATAGAAAGCAACACAACTAATGCTAGAATTGGCTAATAGGCCACAAAGTGTAGGAGTGATAAATCTAGTGAAGGAGCTCTATGAATCAATGTGGGAAAGAATCTCCTTAGAGATTATTCAACTTAGGCCATCTCTCACCTTCATGGTCAACACACAACAATTGTGTGAGAAGGTGGAAGATTTAGTGTAGAACACTCTGGCCATAGTCTCCAATAGAGTCACAGACTCCCAAACCTTGTTGTAGAAGCTCTATGATGCAATGGATGTGACATTGGTAGCCACAAGAATCCCTGACAGAATGGTCACTGTAAAATGGGTCAATGAGGTGCTTAATTGTAGTGCCACAACCAATAGTTGTAAAGACCTTCTTGAAGTCATGAAAGAAGGCATCAGTGAGATGAAATAACATATTGAAGATTTGGTGCAATTAGGCCTTCCTTCTCCATTTCTGGATGCCAACACAGTGTTGATGGTTGATCAAATTGAACCATTACTGCTAGCTAAATAGAGGGATCAAATAGTTTTCAAAGACTTGTGAGATGAATCCCCAGTGGTAGAAGTCAAAGCTATTATGGTTCCTATTGCCCAAATGGAATTCAAACTAAAAGCTATGGTCTGGATTCTACAAACCTTTTCGCATAAGGATATCATTAACCTTGATCTAACTTTCATTGAATTACAGAACAAGCAAGGGTTATCTGACCATGAATGGTCTATCTACTAGACAACACTTTTGAAGCTGTAAAATTTTGAAATTTTGATAGAGCAAGAGTCAGGTTTCTTTTTGAGTAGGCTCAAAAGTCCTGGGGGTCACCATTAATTATAGAGTAATTTTTACTCTATGTCGTATTTAAATTTTTAGTCAAGCACTATAGTTTTGGTTCCCACGTACCTTGGACATAATGGTAGAGTTTTGGAGTAGAGAGTGGGTTTATTTTTGCCTTAGTGTCAAAGTACAGTGGAAGCTGCCAAGTGTCATTTTCTAAAACATAGAGCTGGCCACCTGGCATTGTCTAAGACACTTTTCATAACTTTTAGGAAGGCCGTGGAATGTGCCACATATCTAATAGCAACTAAGCAAAATGCACCACATGTCAGCATCTACATCTCGTATTGATGCCTACATTCATTTTATTTTTTAACAAAGGATTTCAATGAGCTAAGTAGTAGAATCAGGCAAAAAGTGCTAGGTGGCAGTCACAAAAGGCCCTAGACTACCTTTTTTTAGAGGAAAGTGGAAGTCACCACGTGTCAGCATCTGAGAGACTTTAGTTCAATTCCTAGGTTTAATGCTTTGGTTTAATGCAAAAAGGCATCGTTTCATTTTGTTTAAGTGCTGAAGTACAATAGAGGCTGCCAAGTGTCACTCTTTGAGCCCCTTTCTACTCCATTCCTAAAATCAGTGGAGGTCACCACGTGTCAAGTTTTGAGAGACCATCTTCAAGCTTCATTGCCAAATAAAGATTGTGGTGGGTCCTGAGAGTTATTTCAATGGTCTGTGGAAGCACTGAGTGTCAACATGTGAAGGATACCACATGCATCCATCCCCTTTTAAAATTTGCTTGGGTAAAGAATGCAGTGAGTTTTATTTTCTCAAAATTGCTAAGTATCGAGGAAGTGGATTGTGACAAGTGTCAAAGGTGAAGCATTCCTGAGCGGAGTATCGAGAAAGTGGAAAATGCTGAGTGTCCTCAATAAATCAAGAGGAAAGCACTAAGTGTCATTCTTTGGTGCCTTCTAAGCAATATATAAAATTTTTAGGGATTGACTAAGTGTCCTCTTCCATTTCAACAGAACAGAGTGTCCCATCTATTTGTTGCCACTAAGCGATATGGAGGGAAACTTGGTGGGAGTTATGTCTGGTAGATGGAATAGTTCACCGAGTAGATTTGTGGAGCTTGCAAACATTAAAAGGTCCATCTATTTGTCCCCTATGGGTGGAGGGAGGATAGACAGTTAAGTGGCTAAACAAGTGATGGAATGAGAAATTTAGGTGCAAAAGGAGGTACTAGTCATGAATTGCCATGCCACAGTCAGGGCAATTCTTGATAAGACTAGGATGCATCCAAGGCATTGAAAGTGCTGTCTATTTGTCCCCTATGAGTGAAGGATGGAGTAGAATTATGTGGGAAATGAGTCGATGGAAGGAAAAACCTGAGGCTATAAAAGAAGTATTGTAAAATCTAAAGGGGGAGACTTTCTATAGTTTTAGACTTTCTAGAGTTTTGACTAGTAATATCATTTGCTTTTGTCTCATTTTCTTGAGTTGTAAAGTTGATGTAACTATGCATGTTTTGGTGCCTTTTATGTGGCTAAATGAATTAAGAAGACTAAAATTTATGCCTTGGTTGATGTTATCTATGTCATTTGCAAAGTAGTCTATACTGTAGATTTTCTAGTGTTTTGATTATGAATGTCATTTGCTTTTGTCTCATTTTCTTGAGTTAGAAGTCCTACATAACTGTACATGATTTTTGCACCTCTTATGTGATTGGAATATTTTATTAGGAAGATTAAACACTATGCCTTTGTTGACATTTCCTATATCTCAATGAAAGAAGTCTCTGTTGTGAGCCCCTATTTCTATTATTTCAATATTTTACATTGATCATGCACTTGTCCAGTCTTAAATGTAATTGAATCCTATATATAGTCTCACTGTGCTCAGGTTAGGATTAGGATTACACTCAGGCACATTGCCATAGTTAGGTTTCATAAACTACATTTGCGTTTCTATTTAATTTCCTATCCCTTTTCCCCCAACACTTGATAAAAAAGAAGAGACCAACTTCTCTAAAATTTGGAGGTTGTTTCAAGCCACAATACCCCATAGCTTGAAACTTCCCATTGTTGATTGATTAGAACCAAGCACAATTTTCATCATCAACAATACACACAAACACTTTCCATTTATTAAATTTTAGGCCTACATTAGCCTTATCAGATCTATTATGTATAATATAATCATTGCACATGAAAACAATTAAGTTATAATGATGCTCATAATACCTAAGGGGACCGTAAAGAACATTTTATAATCAAACAACTCCATCTAGATATGTTTTAGAGTAATAATCCACCATCAGGTACTGTCTAGGGTCTAAGAAGGGTTTAAGATGTCCACCATATTAACGATGGTTACTATAGTATATATTCCCAAACTAGAACTAATTACCATGATATTTTAGTGCATTTACCCCTCCATCTTCCCCCAATAGATTGAGATCATGTATGAAAGGTGTGTGGAGAGAGGAGTGTTGAAAGGTGACTCTCGAGCATTCTGCTAGCTAGTATTAGTAGATTAACTTGGTAGGGATCATTCATAAAAATAAGCCCCTCAATGATATTCAATATTTTATGTATTTAAAGTCTAAAGGGATAATTAAATTTCCCCAAAATCCTTGAGCCTAGGCTTTTTTGTGGTGGAGTGTATGAACATTAGAAGGTACACCTCAAGCTGGATGTGTTGGAGCTTTATGATTTGATTAGGGTTTTGAGATTAGTCTAACACTTTTATTTTTTCCTTTAACTTGAAAATACTCTTTTAGGATCTGAAACATTCCTTATATCTTTCATGGCCATCAACCATAGAATGGTAGCAGGTCTTAAGACTACATTCAAGTTCTACCTCCTTTAGCTTATCCTCAATAATATATGATTAAAATAATGAATGTTTTTTCCTTAAAGGATATATAAGGACATTAACTACCACATTTCACAATCTTGTAAACCCCTCATGAGGTATAAACTACCTGCGAGCTCTTCAAACCATCAAATCATTCACTTCACCTCAGAAATGACTATCAACAAACTGGACTAGGTCTGAGACAAAATAGTGGGTATAAGCACTAATTTTATAACCTAAATGGAAGATTATAAAATCATAGTGACCATATATATCAAATTTTAAGGCTTGGTCATACACATAGAGGCATTAAACAATAATTTTCTCATGACTGACTGTAGGTTGCTTGTAAGTTTGAGTGATTGGTATCATGAGGGGTTTTAAGTAGGCCTTTTCCCATTATTTATTTAGATGCCCATGGGATTAATATTTTTATAATATGAATCAAGATTATGGACACTCTTAGATATCAGTCTTTCAACATCCTTTTCCTATGTATGCTTTTCTCCTTCTGAGACTTAGGGTTTATGCCTAGTTAGGCATGCATTACCCTAAGGTTTGTGTTTGGTATCATTTTTACTTTTAGTTTTTTTACATTAATTAGTGTGAGTCTTAACTTATTATTCATAGGGTATGTATCTTACTCTAGGAAAGATGTAGGTCTCCAAACATGTCCACAGTGTTATAAGCACTAACTTGCACATGTTGACTGCTTACAGGGGGTTTGAGCAATATGTTTCTATGAGAGGAGAGAGACTTGTAGCTACTTGAAACCTTTTTAACCATTTTAATATCTTGATTAATATCCTTGAGGTATCCATTCTCTTGATCATACCACCTCTTATGGCCATGAGTGGTCCATACATATTAATTTTGAAATTTCTTGCTTAGTAGGCTCAAAATGATTTCCTATAGGTGACTATTTGCTTCCTCAGTAAGGTATATGGTTATATAGATTTATCCTTTTATGAAATTATGGTTTTTGAAAGTTTAAAGGGGTATTTAGGCCTATTTCATATCATTTATTATTGGAAATATGGGTGGATTGCTTATGGGGGATGGTAGTGGAGGAATATGGGATTTGAACATGGAGTGCAAGGTTTTAACCATGGTGAAATGGCAGTGAAAGAATCATGACATGGTAAGTGTCTATTCATGACTTGAAATGAAGTATGGGGGCCTAATTAAGAAAACCCAAAAGAAACTTTTAGACCTAAATATTCATACCTATCTAGATATATCACTTTAGAGGCCAATAAAAGTTCTATATAGTCAAAATATGAAACTTAGGATTCTTTGAAGAACCTTAACATTAGCTAAGAAACCTTAACTTATAATAAAGTGATTGTGGAAAGTTTTTGAAGAAGGAAGATGGTTTAAAGGTATGTGAGGATATCATGGAGGTTAATAATCTACTCATAAGGATCTAATGGTGACTTATCATGATTTCAACATTCTATTTCATGTTCTTGACTGTGTTTGAAAGCTTTGAGGTCACTATTGAACAACACACAATCCTTCCACATAGTGAAACCAAATGTGTATGTATCCCTTCTTTTGAAGACATGCTAAGAGGATAAGATATTGATGTGAACATTAAATTAGATCAAAGAGACATTTAAGTTTGGAACATTTTATTAGTCCTTCAATACTATCAACCTTTAAGTGGGAGAACTTGACACTCCACCTACCATCCAAATCTTCCTATAGACTATTGAACTTTCTAGTTTAGATGTTTTTTAGTTATATAAGTTCAAACATGTGGTATAAACACTAAAGGATCCATTATAATTTGTATCAAGACCATAGGAATTAGGAATAACCATTAGTCTAGTCAAACAAACTAGAAATCCATTAAAAGCATTCTCCTCTTTTTGCCTTATGAAAACATGAATGATGATCAAACCCATTAATTTATTAAGGAATGTTCATAAATATCAAAGAACCAATCCTAAAACTAATGCCCATGAATGAAACATGACCAAGTCTACTTGCTCTAGTCAAGAGCTTGGGTCTTCATTCTCTCTCCTCCATACGGTCTGAGCACAAACCTAAAGTACTCTCCAAGCTTGAAAATGAGATCGATGGGAAGGTAGATCAATTTTGAGCTTTTAAATAACTAAAATACTCTTTTTTTCTTTTACACATGCCATTATTTACTTCCCCCTACATATCCCTGACTCCACCTAATTTAGTCCATATTGTATGGATCCATACTATTTGAAAAACCTATATTACCTAAAACTTCCCTAAATTTTCTCATGTTTCAAACCAAAATCCATTGTTAATATACAAAATGGAGGGAAATTAGGAGTTAGATGGTGTTAAAGTCTATGGTACAAATTAGGGAAGCTAAAAAGGCATAATTTTGCATGTGTGGGGCCAATGGAGGTAATTAAAGCATTGACCTTTATGGAAATGGGGCTAAATAGTGAATTTAATGCCTTAGTTATAGCCTAATAAAGTTTATAAAATCTCTTGGAGGTGTGGATGGTGGTTTAGTGGCCCATCAAGGTCAAATGAAGTCTCATTATGGTAAAAATCTTGTATTTAGGACGTATATATGACCTTAAGGAGATATAACATGTGTATATCATGCCAAAACATATGAGACCTTTAGGACATATTAAGGACTTCAACTGGGCCCCAATATACTATCATGATGTTCTAAAAATATTAAAAATGAGCATACCTTATATGATTGAACAAATCAAAGGTGTTCATGATTCTTCACTAGCTGCCTTATCAACTCACCTCCACCATGACACTTTCAAATGTAGAGACTTCATAAAAAATGTCCAAGGACCTTTAGAAATGTTCAAAAATTCTAAAATCACCTAATATAAGTTTAAACATGAGGTGAGTGGAATCATCAAACATGTTTTAAACATGAGAAGATAGTGAACCTATTAAACAACATTATTTCATAAAGATGTATGACAACCATGCCAATTAGTGTGAATTGGGATTTTGAGACTTTATGTTGACCTCTTTCTAGGTCTGAGTCTATAAAGTGGTCACCATTTTTGGTGACTCAACTGGATTGACTAGCCTTCTAGTCAAGGGAATTCAAAACCTCTTAATTTGCTCTTCATGACTAGCAAGTGAATCTTTGATTGCACATAGACTCTACCTAATACCTCTTATACCTTAAGACTAAATGAGACACAAAAAGACACCAAATAAGAGACAAGAAAAGATAACACACAAATAATCAAACAACTAATAAAAATAAACAACTACCAAGCATGTGTAGAAGGACTTAGAGGAAAGAGACAAAAACTAACTACTATATGCAAGAGGACTTATTGTTCCTGATAGCATTACTTGAGGAACATCCCATTGATAGGGATGATGAGTTCGTCACCATTAAATTTAGATAGTTGAAAATCATTTTTCTCCTTTAAAATAGTAATGACATATGATCAACTCCAAAGACTATCAAACTTTGAGTGTTTACTTAGCTTGGCATAGTCTTTATCCTATTTAAGCACCATGTCTCCCTATTGAAAGGTCTTAGATGAAGCTATCTTGTCAAATTATATCTTGAATTGGTGTTTTCTAGACCACATAGCAATAATATCATTTCCCCTTGTCTCTTCCAACTCTCTCATCTCATTCATTCTTACTTTCATTGCATCATCCTTTATGAATCCAAGTTGGTGTGCAATCTTTAAGGCTAGAAACTCAAGTGAGATGGATAGTTTTTCCTCTCTATCATAAATAAGGAGGTAAGGAGAGTGACTAGTAGAACTATTATGAGTTACTCTATCAACCCATAAGGCAATATTTAACTTTGTGTGCCATTCTCTATGACTGTCCTCCATTATCCTCTTAATGACCCTAATCAAGTTTTTGTTGGTGGACTTTGCTAGCCCATTGCACTATGGGTAATAGTTGGAGGAATATTTAAGATATCTTCCATGGTTAAGGGCCCACTCAAACACTTTACCACTATTTAATTACAATTTATTATCTAATATAATGGTAGAGGGAACCCCAAACCTAGTCATAAGACTGTCATAGAACTCCAAGATTGAGTTATCATTAGCTTCTTTGAGTGTAGCTACCTCCACCCACTTGGTAAAGTAATTAGTGGCTATTATAAGCCACTTATGACTAACAATATAGAGTGGATGGATCATGTCTATGAATTATAAGCCCCATTATATAAAGGGTTATTCAACTTGGATGGGATATAGGGGCAAGGCAACTAATCTCTATTTATCAGTGAACATAACACACAAAACATTTCCTAACACAAGCATGGGAGTCCTTGAATAAGGTCAACCAAAATTATCTTGATCTAATTATGTTTGAAGTTGTGGTCTTAGCTACAAAGTATCCACCTATAGGCCCATCATGAAACTATTCTAATAGCCTATCAATTTGACTTAATTCAATATACCTTAAGAGCATACCTCCTATGCCATTCTTAAATAGTACTCCATCCAACAAGATGTAAAGGATGGATTACAGTATAAAGTACCTTATTTTTGTCCTAACTATTCCCAAAGGACATTGCCCTATTTTAAGAAACTTCACCACATATTTGGTCTAGCTGAGAGGGGTCATGTTTATAGCTGTTTGTTGACTGTCATGGACACTAATACCATCTCTTTTAATTATTTAACCTCTTATACAAGATGTGTAGATATCCCCTACCTTTGATCAATTTGGTAACCCTACCTCAATATCATATTCCATACACTTAGTCACCCAACCATCCCTCTTCTCATTTAAGTCCCTATTAAGTATGAAATATTTTATACTAGGGTGAACTACCATCACAAATACCTTGTTATTAGACACCATGTGCTTGAAATTTTTTATCCCTCTCATGAAAATAAGGACATGTTTTTAAACAAATGTGTATCTTAATTCATACCCTTCTAATTCTTGACTGAAGAAAGAAATAGGTGGATCTAGTCCTTCATCATTTTGTTACATAAGCTTAGAATAAATAGAATCAATTGTGGAAAAGGCATACATGAAAAAATTCTTATTAAAGTCAAGGTTTAGGAGTGTGGGAGCTTGGGAGATGGCCTAATTGATGGACTCAAAACTTATTTTTCCTTTATTTCTCCATGAGAACTCCCTATGCTTCTTGAGCATATGAGTGAGTAGCTTTAAAAACTCTACAAATCTTGGAATGAATCTCCTTATGAAGTTAATCTTTCCAAAGAAGATTTGTAATCCTTTATTGTGCTTGGGAAAGGTCAAGGCAAGGATTGATTCTATCCTTTTAGGGTAAATGGAGTGGCCATCCTTTGACATAATATGTCCTAGAAATATACCTTTATGGACTATAAATATACATTTTTTGGGGTTAAAAGAGACCCAAACTACTTACATCTATCAAACACTAGTCTCAAGTGTGTCATGTGATTCTTAGGATTATTTTAAAATATAGTGATGTCATCAAGGTAGATGAGCACCATATCATTAATGAGCCCTTGGAAGGCTACATCCATTACCCTTTAGAAGGTTACCCCTATATTAGATAGTCCAAAGGGAATCTTTATGTATGAAAATGTGACCCATTTGGTTGTGAAGGTAGTGTTGAGTCTACCCTCTTCTCTCACTAAGATTTGATTGTATCTAGAGTATCCATCAAGCAAAGAGAACCTTTGAGATCTTGTAACTTTCTAAAGAATTTGATCCATGGATGTTAGGGGTAATGATCTCTCAAAAACACCTTGTTGAGATCTCTAAAGTCAACACATAAACATACTTCCCCATTAGTCTTTCTTATAGGAACAAGATTTTACACCCATGAGGAATTTTTAATAGGGAATATTATCTTATATTCAATTATTTTTGTCAACTCCTTTCTCATGAGATGGCAACTTTAGGGCTGACTAGTGTTTGTTTTTGTCTCACTAGTTTTGCATTCTCCTCTAGCTCTATGGTATGTTGGGTCAACATAGGTTCAAACCAAGTCATGGTACTCCCATTAAAATACATCTACAAACTCCTAACATAATACTATGAAGGTATCTCTCTCATATTTGGTATTCACTTTATCTAACTTAAGTAACTTGTCTTTAAATATAACAACCTTCTCGTAATGTTCCTCTTTGGTGGAAATACATAACTCATCTTTCCTAAAATATCCATCCTAATTGAATATACTCTCTAATGTGACCAAAAAATTTGGAACATTATTTTCCCTCAACTAGATAATTTGATCACCAAATTGATGTTACATCTTGCTTTGGTTCTTTGAGCAAAATTATGCTTCATGTTGGGGGAAATAAGCAATCTAACTATCACTCTCAAAAACCTACCAAATGACCTAATTATCAAGCATTGAGTACCTGCACACCACTTTGATTTTTGATTACCCTTTCGTATGTTTGACTCTATTAACTATTTAATAATGTGTACTAATGGAAATTAACCGGTCTGCATGATGATTTGACTCCCTAGGTATGGAAAAAATGTCAAAGGATTGGAAGTCCTCCAAGAGGTCCCAAAATCAATGCTAATAGGATTTAAAAATTGGATTCTTGACTAAACTTATGACCCTTACCTACTACACCACTAGTTCATTATCTCCCTTTTCTTATAATAGTTTAATACCTCTTTTCCTTACCCATTATAGCCCATGAATGAGGGCCTCATATTCTATGGTGTTTGAAGTGTAACTAAATTGAAACCTTAAGGTAGAATAATACCTTTGATTGGAAGGGGATACAATAATAACACCTAACCCACTCCCATTATTTGACCTTGATTCATAAAAGAATAAACTCCATATACCTTCATGTTCTTGACTTGGGCTAGTAGACTAGACATAATAACTCCTTCTTTATGCATACAATACACACCTAGGCCTGACTATTTAATGGTATTGTATGGGTCATAACCATGATTATATACTTCCCTCTCATCAAGGAGTAGTTTTGAGATGCCTTCAAGTGGTTATTTAGACTCTTGATCATTGATATGTCCATCCTCATCTAAGATAGTGCAGTTAACATTATATAGGTTGGGCATGTAGGGTTCTACATGGAACCTATAATAAATTCAAACCTTATGGTAAACCTTGTCCCATATCTAGTCCTAAAGACCATGTATGACTAGTAAAAAGAGAGAACCCCCCAATTTTAGTAGTGAAATCCACAGACAAGCATAGAGAAAAATAAGGAGGAAGGTCAAATACCATGACATCTTGAGATATGGTATAGTTAGGATAGGGAAACAATACAATTTTGAGGTCCTTAAGAATACTTATAGTCTTTGTTAAAGACCCATCTAATTACAAAACTCCATTTTCATTAGGTTCATATTTGAGTTCTAACTTATCAACTATGACTTTTGGCATGATAAAAGTAGTGCCACTACTATATATCATGCAGTTATGAATAAGGGAATATCCTATTATAACTAATAGATATAAGGGAGGTGGTTTGACTACCTTAGATGCATTAGATTCATGAGGTTGAATACCATTAACAAATACCACACTTACCTTATCAACTTGTTTATCCATGACATGAAGCTTGAAGATATCTTATTGAAGGAGGTCCTTTTGCCATGGAATGATTAAAGCATCTCACATAGGAATATTGACATGTGCATTTTTAATATAGTCCACAATGTTAAAGGGACATATTTTATCTTGGTCTATAACTTAAAATCAAAAAAATCATTAAGAACTTGTGTGACTTGGGGAATAAAAGGACTTTTTTGATGTTTCCCATGCCTTTATGGTATCTGCTGATTTGGAAGTGTCTTGTGAACTGCATCTTGAGTGGCAGTACCTTGTGCTGTTTGAGAAGGTGTAGGAGTTGCCTTAGACTAACCAAAACTTTCATCCACTACCCTTATTTTATCCCTTGTATGGGCTATAACTAAGTTATCCACCTTGAGCATATTTTGACCCTAATTTGCCGCCACTTACTCAAATGAATAATCACCTTCTTGAAAATTAACAAAATTAGTTTTAAAGGGTGCCTTGATTCCATTTCCCCCTTTTTGACTTGGCACCTCAATTGGGGTCATGAAAGGAATGTCATGAGGAATGAAGAGACCTCCCTTGTGTTGTGGAGGATGCATGATGTCATGTGATTGAAAGGTAAAACCCTGATACATATAAGATGTCTGACATCCTTCACCACTTGGATCTATTATAATCTCACTTGATTTTCCCCATGGAGAAAACCACTAAACTTCTTATGCATAGTTGTTCTGAGTTAGAACTAAGGCCCTAGAACTACTAGAAGCATTACAATTGAAATTATTTTAGGGTCTTATTTATATAATATACCCTTGGCCTTTTTGGTTAGGCTCATAAGGAGCCCTATTGGATGGGTAGGAATGATAAGGAGCTTGGTATGGGGATTGATAAGGTCTATAAGGTGGATTATATTACCTCTCTAAGGCTACTAGTTTGTTGTTTTGGGCCTTGAGTAATCCATCTATCTTACCCAACCTATCTACTTGGCTTGCATCTGACTGATCATGATTTGTTAGGGCTAGTAATGGATAAATGGTGGGGATAGGGGGTTGAATTTATAGGAACAATGGAATAAAAGGCCTAGGAGTGAGTTTACCTACTTGGATTAGGTAGTTTATTTCTCTTATGGCTATCTCACAAGTTTCTAGCAAGGTAGTCCCCCAATTAACTATATCATAATATCTACATTAGAGTTTAAGACCCATAGGTAGTACACATAGGCATATTTAGGGGTAAGCTTGATGATGGTAGAAATCCTATCCTATATTTTTTGGAACTTATAATTTAAATCTATCATGAATTATTAGGGGCTTCTTTTGATTGAAGTGAGTTATTCTAAAAAGAAGACATGGTCACTCTTATCCTCAAAGTGTTTACATAGGTTCTCTCCAAACTTATTCTAAGTGCTTATAGATGTAGGTGTGAGACCCCTATACCACTGGAGTGCCTTACCCCTCAAGGAAGTTTCCAAAAGTCTCATATCCACATTATCTTGGGTTATGTTATGAATTGAACATATATTGGCTATGTCTAATATGTGATATACAAGGGTAGTTGAGTTATATCCTATGAATTAGGAAAGAATTTTAAGGGAAATAATAAGGATATCATCAAATTAGTTAAGTTTTAAGGGAGGGTCACCATTAAAAGGTATAAAAAATTTCATCCTAGGCCTAGCCATTAGGGTTAGAGGACTTGCAATAGTATTTTTTTTGGTAGGATTGGGAGAATTGAGAGGTGTAGTATTAGGATTGAATTTAGGGAACATATTTATTGTATAAGTATCCAATGACAATTCAACAAACTCAATCTTATTTTTGTGATCTAGGAATTTGACTCATGATAGGATGGTTAGTATGGTGTTAGTTCCAAAATGAAAATAAAATGAAATAAATACACTAATAACATAAAATATCTAGGCCTAGACACTAGAGAGAGTTTAGTTAATAAAAAAATGATAAGAAATACTAAAAAGAAAGGAATCAAATATAAGAGTTCCTTCACCTTCCTTGGATGTTCCAAATGCCTTTGTAGTGGTGGCTTGCTCGACTTGTGCTCATGAAGTCCTTGGGAATGGAAGCTTGGCTACCTCTATATCTCTTTGGCAACTTTGTCTTATGGATTGACTTGGCTTGGAATACATTTGGCATGGTAACACTAGTTTCTTGAAGCTTTTAGAACCAATATTGCATTATAACTTTGCATTCTCAAGACTTAGAAATGATGTTGTGAGGCCTTCTATTTATAGATTTTTAGATTTGATCATAATCAACCTCAACCATCCATCTGAAAGATTGAGATGTGTGGTTGAGGATTAATTCAATTTTTGTAATTAAGTTTGTAATTATCTTCATGATGACATTGGAATAAGGGTAAATTAAGAGGCATGGAGGGCATGAATCCTGATATTTGTGGCATTTATGGCCTAGGGATGTTTTCTCAATAAATAAGGTCACTTGATGATGAAAATATTCAATATTAATTTCTAAAGATAATTATTAAATAAGTTTCCATAGAATTTTTGATTAGGCCTTGATTTGGGTTAATTAGCTCTTAAGCATGATTAAGCACTTTATGCATAATTTACTCAAATTGATCAGAATGTCCTATTATCAATCCTAAATTTGACTAGATTAGAATTGGAAGTCCATGTTAGATGTGTTGGATGCATAATCTCAGTTAAGATGTTTGTAATAAAAAATAACAAAGGCATAAGTCTAGGGAGCATAGCCGCAAATGTGGCCATGTTGAAACCCTAACCTTCGTGGCTGCCTCCTCGAACTATGGTGACCAGATCTCAGTCCAAGGATGGAGGGATCCATGGTGCTGGTGCACGGCGTAGAAAGGTGAGATCTTTTATTGCGTGGTATTTTATTTTGCTTCAATTTGCCATATTGCGGATGGAACCTGGGTTGGATCTCTAGCCCGAGTTGGACTGCCATCCTGATCTGGTTTGCAAAGAAAATAGTGAATGAATGGGGGAAACTTTGTTTCCTTTATGGTTAGTGAATGAGCCATGGCGCCCTATTTAGGGAAAAATGGAGAAAACCCTAAGCCGTGGAGGAGCCCTGCTCATGAAAAAAATGATGGGTATGGTGGATCTGCCTACGCCATGTTGGCACTTAGGGAGGAAGGCGTGCCATGCAAAGGAAAATTTTGATGGCTGCCATTTGTGAGCAATTCCTTTGACATTGTGTTCTTGGGGTTGCTGGATCGAACCTGGGAGTCCGCTCTGTTCTTTTTGGAGTTAGGCATTAGTGTCTCTGTTTATGAGGTTTCAGGTCTTTGGAAAACCTGGTTTTCAAGTTGTTTTGCTTGGTTTTGTTTAGGTTTCAGGTCCTTATAAAACCTAGGTGCTTTTACTGGTTTATATTGGTGGTTTTAGGTCCCTGTAAAACCTGGTTTAGATACTTGTTTTTCAATAGGTTTCAGGAATGCCTTTCCTAGTGGTTTGTAATGTTTTATCTTTCTTGATCTGTTAAAGGGTTTTAGGGCCCCTTCAAAACTTGCTTTTACCTTAATCTAAAACAAAGGCATAAGTCTTGTGTAAAAGATTTGATATGAAAGAGCAATCTAAAGTACCAAAGTGCAAAGTTGGAATTTTGACTCGAAATGAATTGATCAAGGTTAGCTAGCCCAAAAATTGCCTTTACCCATTTAGGGATACCCTAGCCAAAATTGGCACTTGAATATGTCATTTTCACATCATTTAGCATTCTTTAGCATTTTAAAGCCAAATTGTGCATTTTAAGTGGAAATTGATCAAAAGCCTAGTTAGGGGTTATCAGTGGCTAGATTTAGGTGTCTATAGTTTGCCCCTATTTGGGAAGGAATTTCAAGATATAATCATAATAACATCTTCTGAAATAATGAAAAGGTCCTGTATGCATACAATTATAACAATGATGAACTAACTATATGATACCCCCTTGAGAGAATGGTTGGCATAAGTAGGCCCATGAACAGTCCCTCAAAAAGAAAGAAGCAAAATGAGGGGATCATAGAAAGGAAAGATGATGGGGTGAAAACATAATGATATTGAAAAAGTATTCAAAATCATTGACAATATAAGTGGGATGGTGTATAATGGTTTTCCTAAATGTGGTTATAAGCATTGTACCCTGATAGTGGCAATATGGTATGATAACACAATGATTTACTTAAAAGTGGTTATAATCATTGAGAAGATGGAGCTGCCTCAGTTAGGATATATAAACAAGATAACATGCCCTTGTATCGGTAGAAAAAGTAAATTGGTGACAACACAATGATTTTCCCAAAGATGGTTATAGCCATTAAGAAATGTAGGTAGGACGGTGTGCAATGATTTACCCATAGATAGTTATAATCATTGGACCTAGATTATGGAAAACATGATAAACTTAGCCGAAGATGATGATAATTTAACATAGAGAGTAATGATGAATTAGAACAACCTACTAGTAGGGAGATTCTCATTTGAACTAATAAAGGTTAAAATTATTTCATGGTTAATTACTCTATTTGGGATATGATTGAGAGTGAATCAAGATGTTAGTGCTAAAGAGATGCCACCATTGCTGAATAGACTTCTTGAAGCTAAGGTTTATTGTAGAAACTATTGGTAGGCATCATCATATAACATCATGAGGGCTTGGCCAAAATATGCATAAGGACTGATTCCCATAATCCAATACTCAAATATAAAATAATGCATCAATTATAGAAACCATGATGACAATGTAAACATATGAATATGGATAGATTTAAGTATAAGTGTGGGCAAGGAATCACCTAATGAACAGACATAAACTAAATCAAAGCAATAGTGATGAAAGCAAATGAACAAATAAAATAAGTAGAAATAAACAAACAAACAAAGCAATAAAAACCCTATGAACATTACCCCTAGAAAATAGGTGACAACTTAACAAACAAAAAAAATGGGGGAATAGAAGAAAAGGAAGGGGGTGGTCGAGCTGTCTCCATATATACTAAGAAAGAAGACACTACCTACATAGTTCCATGGATGTAATATCCCATAAAAAGCTTCATGCCAAATGTAGTTCTCATAGGGAATGAGAAGAATATGATAACTGAGGAAAAAAAACAAAATAGATGTGATAGAAGAATAGGAATGGTCTTTGCAAAATAGAAAGTGCATGAGAGAAAGGGATAAAAAGGATGGGTAAACTAAATGATAAGTGATTTACTTGTAACTTAGTAAGGGTTCCCAAAATCTTTAAGGCAAAAAAGTGGTTAATATTTTTGTTCTTTTCTAATGATTTTTTAAATTTTCTTGGAAGTGTTTTGGAGTGTCTCAACTCAATCAAGAATGATGAGACACTAAATGGTTCAAGCTCATAAAATGGTGAGAGTGTTCAAACTTAGGTTGCTCATAAAATGGTGATAGCATGGATTAGGTTTCTCACAAAATCATGAGAGCATGACTTAAGTTGCTCACAAAATGGTGAGAGCATGTCTTAGGTTGCTTGAAAAATGAAAGAGTGTGGCTTAGGTTTCTCACAAAATGATGAGACCGTTCAAACTTAGGTTGCTCACAAAATGGTGAGAGTGTGGTTTAGGTTTCTTGTAAAATGGTGAGAGTGTGGCTTAGGTTGATCACAAAATGGTGAGAGCATTTAAATTAAGGTTGCTCATAAAATGGTGAGACTGTGGCTTAGGTTGCTCACAAAATGGTGAGAGCATGGCTTAGGTTGCCACAAAATGGTGAGAGCATAACTTAGGTTACTCAAAAAATGGTTAGAGCATGGCTTAGTTTACTCAAAAAATAGTGAGAGCATGGCTTAGGTTGCTCAAAAAATGGTGAGAGCATGGTTTAGGTTGCTCTCAAAATGGTGAGAGTGTTTAAATGAAGGTTACTAAAAAAATGGTGAAAGCGTGGCTTAGGTTGCTCACAAAATGGTGATAGCATGGCTTAGGTTGCTTGCAAAATGGTGAGAGAATGGCTTAGGTTTCTCACAAAATGGTTAGAGCATGGCTTAGGTTTCTTGAAAAATAGTGAGATCATGGTTTAGGTTTCCCACAAAATGATGAGAGCATTCAAACTTAGGTTGCTCATAAAATGATGAGAGCATTCAAACTTAGGTTTCTTACAAAATAGTGAGAGCATGGCTAAGGTTGATCAAAAAATGGTGAGAGCATGGGGAAAAGGGTGAATAAGATAACCTCAACAAGTATTTGAGAAATACATACATAGTCCTAGAGTAAGACCTTAAGTCATTATAGTTCTACCATTATAGTGGAGGAACCCGACTAGTGCAATAGTCAATTCAAACAAAATTGGCATAGTTGGTAAAACGACATAGTGTGGTAAAGGAAGTGGCAAGTTGACAAGTTGGTAAAAAGGATTAATGTTGCCCCTAGTTTGCCCATAGGTGGTTATAACTAGGACATAAAGGAATAGAGCAATGAAACTAATATTCCCAAAGGTAGTTATAATTAGTAGCAAGCCTAGTGGTAAGAAAGGACTAAGAAATGAAGGATGTAACTACTAAAACTTTTATCACACTATCCCAAAATATGCCCCTTTTTTGAAGTACTTAAACTAACTGATGAATTGATCAGATACCTTAATGTTGAAACTATGTAAGGAATTACAAAAAACCAATGTCAAATGGGCTAGGATTTAGAACACACATGGCTGATAGAATGGAAATGGAAAGTGGATACGGTAAAAGAGATGGATAAGGATGGTATTGACATAAAGAAGAATAGTGATAAAATGGCATAACAAAAATGGTCCTTACACATAATACACCTTAGCACTTAAGCATTATATTGTTTGAGATGAATAATATTCATTAGCTCTAGAAGTTTGTCTCCATCTAGAGTGGCAAGCCTATATGCTCCTGATCCATAATATACAATGATGATGAAAGGCCCTATGTAGTTTGGTTTGAATTTCCCTTTATGCTTCTTCTTAGTTGTGGTATTATTTTGGTTTTATTTAAGAAAAAGATCACCAAGTTAAAATGTTCTATACTTAACATGCTGATTATAGTGGCCTTTGAGTCAATTTTGATATGCTTAAAGATTGTTAAGTGTGGTTGTGAATTTCTCATCAAGTAGGTCTAGATCTTGGAGGTGAGCTACTCGATAGTCATGATCATCCATGACATGATTGAAAGAGATGAATAGTGAATGAAATTCAACCTGAATGGGAACAATGACTTCAGTACCATAAAAAAGTGAGTATGGAGTGGCTCCTATGGGGGTAAGATGATTGGTATGGTATGACTAAAGGGAAAGGAATATCTGGAGGTGAAAATCATGATCGACATCATTGACAATCTTTCTGAGAATCTTGACAATTATTTTATTGGATGCCTTAGCTTGGTCATTACCTTGAGGGTAATATGCTATAGAAAATTTTTGGGTGATGTTGTATTCAGTACATAACTGGTATATATATTTGTTCTTGAATGATCCTCCATTATCAAATATAATGTCAGAGGGAATACTATAGCAGCAAATGAGATGGTTGAAAATGAATTTGGAAATTTTCTATCCACTCACATAAATGAGGGGTATAGATTCAACTAAGTTAGTGAAATATTTAGTAATGATAAGGATATGTTTATGGCTATCAGATGAAGTGGGGTTAATATTCCTAATGAGGTAAAGTCCTCATGTAGAAAATGGCCATAGTGTCAACATTGATTTCAGAGTTTGTGTTGGGGCATGAATCAGATTAACATGCCATTAACATTTATCACACTTTTTTACATATGCAATGGCATCTACATCTATTGTGGGCTAATAATAACTAATATGCAAGATTTTTTTGGATAGGAATACCCCACTAGAATGAGATCCACAAAATCCTTTGTGAACTTCTCTTAATGCTAATGTAGACTTTGTCAAAGTTAAATAATGAAACATAGTTCCATCAAAACTATAATGATAAAGGATGGATCCAAGTAGAGTATAAAGAGTGGAATGATGAATGAAGGCTTTGGTTTATTTTCAAGAGAGATTAGGTGGTAGGAATTGGTCATAAAGGTAGTTATAAAGGTCTGAGTACCAGATAGAATTAGGGCCAATAATATCACAAATCATGATAATGGTTGAAGGTTCATGAGTTGGTGCTGACAAATTCTTGATGAGGAACTAATACTCTTTAGCGTTATCTTTTTGCCAAATTAGAGAGCCAATAGTATCCATGACATCTATAGTTCTGTTACTAGCCTTCGATATGTGCTCAAACTAAATTTTTGCAATTTACTTTTTAAAAGTGTTGACCATGACTTTATAAAAAACTAGCTTATCATCTTTGGTCTAAAAATGATTTGTGACCTAATTAATGATTAACTGAGAATCACCATAAACTTAGAGATGATATATATTCCAATGCACTAATTATCAAAGTCCTAAAATAAGTGATTCATACTTGGCCATGTTGTTTGTATAAGGAAAGCTGATTCTAAATGCTTTAGGGATCAGATCTCCCTATGGTGTAATAAACAATAAACCTGGCCCTGATCCATGTGTAGTAAATGAACTATCAAAATATAAATTCCAAGGCTATTCTTCAAGGGGTGTGTCAATGATGATCATTATGGATTCATCAATAACTTTTTAAATGTGAGTGGTTGGGTGTCTATGAGAGGTGCTTCAGCAAGTTGATCTGTAAGAGCTTGTTCATTGATTGACTTATAATTGACATACTTTATCTTAAACTCACTGGGAAGAATGATCCATTTAACCATTATGCCATGAAAATATATTTTAGATAGTAGATACTTAAGTGGATCTACTTTCAAAATGACCATGGTCTTATTATTCAAAATGTAATGGTGTAATTTCTGAGCTACGAAGACTATGGCCAAACAAGCTTTTTCAATAGGTGTATAGTTATGCTCATATGTAACCAAGGTATGACCTAGGTAGTATAAAACATGCTCCTTTAAATTGTCATCATGTTGAGCCAAGAGTTCCCCTAGAGCATGGTTAGTAGTAGATAGGTATAACAAGAAGGGCTTTCCTTATGTAGGAGGTAATAAGATAGGTAGATTGACAAGATAGTCTTTGAGTTATTTAAAATCTATTAAAAATCAAAGATGATCATTTCCAAATAGCTATCCAATAACTAAGATATGAAGCATAAGATGGACTGGATCTTACCCTACAAACTATGGAGTTGCTTTAAATTAGTTGGTGGTAGCATCTTGGTTATAGCATGGACTTTAGCCGAATCGACTTCACTACCTCTATGAAATATGATGAAGCCAAATAATTTGCCTGAAGTTACACCAAAAACATATTTATTTGGATTGAGTTTGAATTTGTACTACTGTAATCTTTCAAATATCTTATGCAACACTGCTAGATGGTCAACCCTAGTTTTGAATTTTCTTAATATGTCATCAACATAGCCTTCAACAATATCATGCATCATATTATGGAATATGACAATCATGGCTCTTTGATATGTATCTACATCATTCTTAAGACCAAATGACATCACATAATAACAAAATGTTCCTCATGGAGTGGTGAACACTATTTTATACTAATATTCTAGTGCTATTATGATATGATTGTATCTTAAAAAGTGATCCATGAGTGAAATCATTTCATAACTAACCATGGAGTCAAAAATCATGCCAATATTAGGTAAGGGGGAAACATATTTAGGAAAAGCTTTGTTTATGTCTCAAAAATTAGTATAAATTCTATTTCCTTTAGGATTTTTGCTAACAAGTATAACATTAGAGATCCATTTAGAATAATCAATGGATCAGATACATCCTGCTTTCGAGAATTTTTCCAACTCTTTCTTTAATAATATAGTAATGTGAGGATGCATTTTACGTAACTTTTGTTTTACCAATTTGGTGTCAAGATTAACCACAAGGTGGTGCATAACCAAGGTGGGGTCTAAACTTGGCATATTAGAATAGGCCCATGCAAAGATATCTAAAAATTATCTCAATAGAGATGTAAAGACATCATGTTCCTCCTTAGTGAGGAATTCACCTAATTCTATCCATTTCAGGTATGATGGAGTCTTGATATTTATCTCTATTATTTCTTTGACTAGAAGGGTCAAATGATCTTCTAGGATAGTAAGAAATGACTTGAACCTTTGGATTAAGTCAGGGTCCTCTGTTAGGACTTCCTCTTCAACTTCTCCTAGTCATGATGAATCTAAGTCCCCTAAGGAGAGATCTAGCCATGTAATAAAAATAGTTGGAAATTCTTGGAGAATTTGATTAAATACTTATTTTTTATTATAGTTGAACTCTAATCCATAAGCAAGTTCATCATTGGTGGTATCTTGGTCTAAATTCAAAGAAGAATGAACACCCCATCTAATGGTACCTGAAATAGGTTCTCACCACTAGATTGGCTTTTATCTTTACTTTTTCCCTAGTCAAAAAGTGCCTCAAAAAGGTTTTCACTTTGGGACCTCAATGCCTTCTTTGTTTTTGGTTAATGGTGTTCACTTGCTCTCCAAAATAAGATACAAGATCCAATGTCATTGAGAATCTTGATTTGTGATCTCCTAATGGAACATTATCTCTAAGGCCTAAGAAATCATAGAATGCCTCATCATTTTGTTACTCATCAATCGATAGACTAGATTCTTGTTGGTCTCAATCTATCAGATGGGGATAATATAATGGTAATGGATTGTGATGAATGGCTCGGGTAAGGGTACAAATGGCATTGTTATTAAACAAGGTGGTTTTAGCTAGGTCATCAAAGGTAAGGCTGTGATTAGACTCTACTTCACTATCAACATCATCATCACTAGTTGCTAGTGATGGAGTTTGAATAAGATATGTGGGGTCACCCCTAGGAAGTTTAAATCTAAGTCCATAAGGTATTTCATACTTAGTCATGGAAATTGGCTTGATGGTTCTTTACTGATTTGGTTTGAGGCCTCTTCCTTCATAATTATGAAGCTCCATGATCCTATAAGGAATATGATACTTGGTATTTTTATAAAAATTAACTTGTTTTTCATTGTATAACCATGATTCATCCCCTTTAAGAGGGTCATATCCTAGGCCAAATGCTGGTACAAATGTGATAGGTCCCTTATCTTTGTTTTTTTTGTTACCAATGCATATGTGGGATGACTTTAGGTCATCCAAAGGTTTTTGGATTTTGAGGGAGATTGGAAATATGAAATGTATCATGGGTTACATATTCTCCTGGTCCATTATCTAAAATGGTGAAATGATTAGAAGCTTCAGGAGGTAGTATATAGGAAAGGGAATCCAAAGTATTAGGATCTATGCAATTATTTAGTGAAGGACCAATAAGTATGGCCTTTACTTTCTCCTATTTATAACTTGGATTCATACCATAATGATAATAATATCTTTGAAATTTGGCCTCAAAATAATTTCAATGTTCATATGGGTGTAAATCTCCTAGAATATTCACTTCCATCCTTGAGTGGGAAAACTTGATACATTGGTGCAATGTTGATGGGACTACACAAATTTCATGTAACCAAGGCCTACCTAGAAGCATGTTATATGATAACTCAAGATCTAACACATGGCAAAGTGTATCATGGGTTAAAGGCCCAATGATAAATAGTAAACTAATGGTGCCTTGTGACTCTCTTTCCTGATTAGCATAGTCTTTAATAGTTACTATTTCTAGTTAGAGACCTATCATTATGTACTCAAGAATCTTAATGAGATTTAAAGACACTATGTTGATGCCAAATCCATTATCAATAAGGACACATTTCACTTTATGACATTTGATACAAACTTCTATGTATAATGGGTTATTATAGAGCATGCCAAGAGAAGACATATCACTTTGGTTAAATGCGACTTGTTGGGTTGGAGCTAGGTGTCCAACCAAAGCTTGAAATTTATCAGGGGATATGCTATTACCAATAGTCAATTGTGTCAAAAGCTCATTTAAGATGTTCTTATGGATTATTGACATCCATAGCAAATATAAAATAGAAATTTATGCTGGTCTATTTTGCAATTATTCCACAATATCAAACTTCTTATCTTAGTCAGTAGTGAATGGTTTAATCCAAGGCTAAATGATTGGTTAGATGATAGGCAAAGTGGTAGATGGTTATGGGCTTGGGATAGTAATCTTTGACCTCTGAGTTATGATTACATAATCAGGATTAAATACTAGACCATTATTGGTAACTGATGTTTGAAATGGTGTGGGACTAGATAAGACAAGTCTTAGTTGCCGATGCAATCTCATGTGGTCACGTGGCAAGAATGAGTTGTCACTATAAGATCCAAGTGGGGAAGTCCTAGTTTGCTAGTTTGATTATATGCATTCCTAGGTCAAAGAAGGATTATCTATGTGATTTGGATAAATGTTTTTGTTTATCAATGTTCTTGGATAATTAGTACTTGGTCTAGGATTAATGGAGATGGTATTAATGCTACCCCCTGCAATATGACCTACAACTTTGTTGTAGTCATGTGCAACTGCATGGTAGATTTATTGGTTGTTACCGTTCTGACCTTGGTTTCATCCATTTTTCTATCATTATGAGTTTTAATGTTGATTTTGTTGGGTCTACTAGTTTGGCCTTTGATTTTGATACTGTTGATGTTGTTGCTACACTGGCCATTATTATTACTATTGCTAATTGTTCTACTATTATTGATTATTATGTCAGGTAAAGGGGTTTTGATAGATCCCAAGAGTTTGATTAGAATTGGAAGCACCATTATCTAATTTTATCTCCCTATTATCTAAAATATTCTTAATTAAATTCTTGATTTGGACACATCTTCATAGATTATACCTATTGACCTGATGATAGTCAAAAAATTCATTTTCATGGTACTAATTAGGATAAGGAATGTCTTGCAGATAATGCTTTAGTATAGACCAACTAATCATATTAGTGATAAAAAGCTTATGAAATACAAATTTAAAAGGTTCTCCTAGGTCACTAAAGACATGATGTGTAGGCACAGTTCTTCTAGGAAGAGGGGTTTGCAATGGTAAAGGCTGCTATACTTATTGTGCAAGTTTTGGATGTTGTGCTTGTGGTATTGGTTGGAGAGGTTTCTAGGTAGGAGTAAGATAAAAAGGTGGGCAGATGATGTTTACACCATTTACACATGATGGGATTTAGTTACTCCATTTCCCACAACATCCGTATTACATTTGAATTGCTTTAATATTTCATGGTTATTGGCTTGTGCCAGTTGTGATGCTTATGATTGGATGGGATGTTGGTTATTTCCCTAATTGGTACCTTGATTTTTATTAGTTGAATTAAGCTTGATGACTCATTTATTTATGAGCACCTCCTCGATCAACAAACCTTTATCAATGATCTCTTTGAATGTATGTGCACACTATAGTTCTAGATGATAGTATATCTCATTATGTAAATTTTTGGTAAACATAGCAGATAATTGTTTATCTAGTAAACTAAGGGTAAAAAAGCTTGTAAGGGATCTCCATCACTATAAATAGCTTGAAAAACTTTTCCTAGCTTTTTGCTTTGCTTGTGTCAGGTCTACTAATGAAATCTCATGCTCGAGATTATAGGAAAAGTGCTGCATAAATTTATCAAAAAGATCATCAAAGTCTTTTATTGAGTTCTTATGTAACTTTAAAAAACACTCCAAGTCTTGTCTAACCAATCTCTTTATAAATAAAAATAGAAGGTACATGTCACTATAGGCCACTGGTTGACATGTGATAAAGAATTCAGTCAAATGAGCCTTAGGTTCACCTTTCCCTTTGTATTTGTTGAATTTTGCTGGTTTGTATCTTGGAATAAAAGGTATATTTAAATAATACATGTTGAATGGATAAGAATAGATGCCATCCAATTGAACTTTTTGGTCTACTTCCCAACTTGAATGGCAACAATTGCATCCTTCATATGTTATAATTCTTGGGATAAGAAATTGGATAGAATATTGGTTTGAGGGAAAATTTCGGTTTGGATAGATGGTTGGGAGGTCACAAGTAGAACACTTAGACCAAGGTATGATAGAGATACTTGTTGGGGTACATTGGCTGGGTTGGGGAGTGGACTAGGAATATTCATACATGGATTGGGATGTACATGAAATTGCACATTTGGCTGCAGGATGTTTTGGTTTAGGCTGGTGATAAAGGTTTGACTTGGGTAATTTTGTGGTTGGGATGGAGGGATATAACTATAATATGCTTGATGTGGTTTAAAAGGGACATGTTGTCGACTAATCAAACCTTACTGTTGAATGAGAACTCATGGACCAAGACCTTATCTTTGGATTTGTGGCACATTTTAAACCAATGGTTGTCTAGTAGGTACTTGAGAAATATGGGGACCTATTTTTATCATGAATCCTTATGAGGAAGTGAAAGTAGGTTATAAATTTGACATCTATCATTGACTAATATTTGCATGTTTTTGACTATTCATTGCTTGGTTTTGGATTGGCATATTAGTCTGCAACTGTAAAGGTATGTTCATCATTACCTAGTGAGGTGGAGCATTTGTTTCCCCTGATTGAGGTGGTAATGTATTCATCTTTTATTATGTTGATACACTAGATTATGTCTGTTATTGTGGAATATTACTTGCTACCTATTGAGGGGGAGTAGGTTTCATCACATTCTATCATTAAGGTGTGACATTGGCCATTGTTTGATTACCTAACCCCATAGGTTGTACACTTGAGGAAGTAGCTGGTTGAGGATGGGGTGTAGAAACTCCTATTCCATAGTATGATAATTTTCTCATGGGATTAACTATAGGCACATGTTGTTGGATAATTGTTTATGAATTAGTATCACTTTAATCTAGGTTGGATGTTATTTACACATTATCTACTATGTTTGGATCACTATTTAGTGTAGAGGTTAAAGACATTTCTTCAATAATAGGCATATGCATCAAGTTATCTATCGAAGTAGTTTATACAAATGGGTCAAAACTTAGATTCTCATGTCCAGTTAATTCAATCAACACTCTTATTGAAGGTACTAGGTCAATAAGAGGCTTACTCACCATATTCATTTGATTGAAATCATGTGCTAGATTCATGTAGGTTTGATATGCTATCTATATTTGGTTAAAGTGATCTTACATGATGTTTTTGACTTGATTACATATATTGGGGCCTTGATGCATTGTTTGGACTAGAGCCGTAGGATTGATAAAATAATCCTATTGATCATAAATGATATTATGGGGCACTCTTACTAGACTTGGTAAATTTTCATTGGGGAAGTCTACTAGAAAATTATCCCCTACCTCTGTCTCTAACCAAAATCTCATCTTTGTTCTCTAAAAAATGTCTCTAAAAAATGGATCATAAGTGGAAGCCATATTAGTAAAATATGATTGTTGAAGTACTGGCTCATCTACTATAGGTATTGTAGCTAGGTATTTCATGGTTTACTCTTGGTCCTATTCTGTGTAAGGTGGTGTGTTACCCAAATAGTTAGCTAATGGATCCTAGCTTTGTACCCCAAACTAAGTATTATAAGAAGGATGAGAATCCATCTCATAAGCAACACTATCTGCATAGGGGTCTTGCACCATTTCTTCCTATGTAACTACATTACTAATCCTTAGATTATACATGAGTCCACTATGAGTGTAGGAATACATGTTGGGATCCATAGTCAATGCTTTATGATAAAATGTCAAAGATTTATACAAAATCTAAAAAGGAAAATATCTAAAATAGATGATGTTCTAACTTGGTCTAGATTTTACAAAAGGATCAACAAATTTATGCAAATATTTGTGAGGAAATAAGCTAGAGTCAAGTATTTAACATTTCACTATACACATAAAGGTAAGCAAGTAAATGGAACAAAAATTAAAGTGCCAAACTCTAAGGTCAAAATGTTTCAAATCAATCTAATCTAAAAATTTAAAAGTTTTTAGGTCTTTTAGCCAAATGTGGTGTCAAAATCTAGGCTCAAACAAGGCATGTGCTAGGACTCTTTGGCCAAATGACGTCAAAAGCTAGACTTTGAAATAGATGAATGTTTTAATCTAATGGATTTGAAACACTTATAAAAAACACTAGGCATTTGATTCTTTGGTCATGAACTTGATCAACTAGGTATAAGGTATAAAACAAAAGTCACTTTAACAATAGTTTACTTTCTCACAAAAATATGGTATAAAACTAGGTTCCTTTGACAAACAAGCTAGACAAAGGTATATAGTATAACTGTGCATTTAGAAAAAGGATCACAAAAGTACATTTTGATTGGTATGAAATTATAGAAACAAATTTGGAACTCTATGCAAAAGGATCTATGAAATAATTTTTGAAATGTTTTGGGCAACATAACGATGCTGTACTACCTAAAAAGGTAAAAAAGGTTTGTTTCAAAAAAAATCTCTAAGGCAAAGATGCTTTTCCATAGTTTTTACAACATAACAATATTTTTCTTGACATAAAATGTTATGGTGTATAGACTCAAAGTGCAAATGTTTAGCACAAAATGGCTTAATTCTATCAAGTCATGACAATGATTATGAGTCTTAAATGTCCTTCAACCTAAATTGGAAATTAAACCTAAGTTCACTCAAGTTTAGTGAAAATGGCAAACCCACTTAACACATCAACCCTATGAACTTGTAAAGGTGTAATTATAAATTTAGATCATAAGTGAAGGACTTAAACAACTTTGGTAAAGGTCTAGAGTCAATTGGGAAGTATGACTACACCAAAGTGGATGATATGACTCTCAATCTTTTGATGAACTTTTGAATAAGGAAAATGGATGATCTCACATGGGTAGCATAACACCTCTTTGTTCAAAATAAAATTTGGACTATGTGTTTGGTTTAGATTGTTTGTTTACACCAAGTTTTGACTCCAAACAAGACTTTAAACTAGGGCAAGACCAACTAATTAACCGTTCTTAGATCCTAGATTGACAAGGTTTCTTGGTATTTTGTAATCCATCAATATACATCATTTTAGAGGATTTTAAGTGTTCATCCAAAAGTAAATGTGCATTATATAGTAGGGTTTTTACACCCCCTCTTCTCTTAAATGATAGTACTATAACATGGACCTTGAGGCACACCTTGCACCAACAATACTTCCATGGCAAGTGGGGATTTGTCCAAGATCTAACAAGTTTCCAAATGATCTAGAGGAATCAATTTCACAATGAATTTCACATCATTCAATGAAAAATAAAAGCATAGATTTTGGGTCCATATCACTTGGCTTATTGTAAAAAGATCTAGTATTGTAAAAAGATCTAGTCCTTTTTGAAACCAATACATCTAGTTGTTTGCTCAGTGTAGTGCGATTTCCAAAGTGCCACTATCTCCCATGTGCAACTCCTAAGGATCCAAATGAAGTAAATATTAGGAGATGAAACCTTGGGTCAAAGCTTTCCTAAAGAACTTGCGGGAGGTGATGAAGTCTCCCTCACAAGCCAAGATGCATAAAAATAAAGATGGCATGAAAGTAGAAAGACTTTAGGGTCATTTTCAAGGTCACCCAAACTTTGACAAGTTTTTAGAGAGTGCTTTAGATGAAATTATTTCTAAGCCTTAGACTAGGCTAATTATAATAGGAATGGCACTTTTGATTCCAAGGGTTCCTTATAGAAGACAAATGAAAGAGCATACATGCAACATTCCTTTTTTTGCCAAATAAAAATTTGATTAAAAAACTATTGCAAATAAGAATTGATAAGTGTGTTCAATTTTACACCCAAAATGAAATATTTTGTGGTGTTCATTTGGCCCCTTGATCTAGTTGTAAACTTTGAAAAATTTTACCAAAACCTCTAAATTATTTGTTATACACTAAAACAAGGTTCCTAATTGATTTTTAAGCTTGCAAAGGTGATTTAAACATTTTTTTATCAAAGGTAAAGTTTGTTCCTATAGCAAAATTATTAGTATGTCCTTTATCTTTGAAGCTCATTTTAGCTTGAAATAATGAACTTTGAAAATGTAGTTCTCAAGTCTATGTTTTTTTGAAAGACATAGTGATCGATGTCAGTTATTACCACCAAAATTGGTTACTTTGGCTAATTGAGATCTAACTAATGTTAGTTAAGAAAGGTAACCAATGTTAGTATTACTTGCTGACGTCAGTTACTATGTAAAATCATGGTAAATAAAAATGGAAAAATAAAGTTAGAAAATCAATTTTCTAAATTTTTAAGGGATCAAATAAATATTTTAGAGTTGAAAAATGATCTCCTTCAAGTGTGAGATGTGTCTTGTCCCATTGGGCATGCCATTATGTGATCTAGGAATTTGACTCAAGAGAGGATGGTTAGTATGGTGTTAGTTCCAAAATGAAAACAAAATGAAATAAATACACTAATAAAATAACATATCTAAGCCTAGACACTAGAGAGAGATTAGTTAACAAAAGAAAATGAAAAGCACAACTGAAAATCAAGGGATAAAATATAAGAGTTCCTTCACCTTCATTGGATATCTCTAAATGAATTTATAGTGGTGGCTTGCTTAGCTTGTACTCATGAAGTCCTTGGCAATGGAAGCTTGGCTACCTCCATCTCTCCTTGGCACCTTTGGATTGTGGCTTGACTTGGCTTGGAATCAATTTGGCATGGTAAAACTAGTTTCTTGAAGCTTTTATAGCCAATCCTACATTATAACTTTGCATTCTCAAGACTTTGAAATGATGTTGTGAGGCCTTCTATTTATAATTTTTTTGATTTGATTAGAATCAACCTCAACCATCCATCTCAAGATTGAGATGTGTGGTTGAGTATTAATTCAATTTTTAGAATTAAGTTTATAATTATCCTCATCATGACATTGGAAGAAGGGGTAATTAAGAGGCATGGAGGGTATGAATCCTAATATTTGTGGCATTTATGGCATGGGGATGTCTTCCCAAGAAATGAGGTCACTTGATGATGCAGATATTCAATATTCATTTTCAAAAATAAGTATTCAATAAGTTTCCAAGAAATATTTGATTAGGCCTTGATTTGGGTTAATTAGCTCTTAAACATATTAAGAACTTTGTGTATAATTTACTCAAATTAATCCCAATGCTCTGTTATTGGTCCTAAATTTGACTGGATTAGAATTGGAAGTCCATGTTAGATGCATTGGATGCATATTCCCATTTAGGATGTTTCCAATAAAAAATAAGAAAGGCACAAGTATTGAAAAAAATGTTTGATAGGAAAGAACAATCCAGAGTAGCCAGGTGCAAATTTGGCATTTTGACTCAAAATGAACTAATCAAAGTTAGCTAGCCCATAAATTACATTGCCCTATTTAGGGATATTATGGCCAAAATTGGCACTTGAATATATCATTTTCACATAATTTAGCATGATTTAGCATTTTAAAGCCAAATTGTGCATTTTAAGTAGAAATTGATCAAAATCCTAGTTAGAGGTTATTGATGGCCAGATTTAGGTGTCTACACTTTCCTTTTAAGATCTAATAGACACCTTTTGCATGTAACTATCTACAAATTTGCCACTGAATGTCCTTAGATTTTAGACATCCTCCAAATTTATCAAAACATCTCTCAAAGCAATTGAAATTTAGTCCCACTAGGAATGCTAGAACTATTAACAACCCAAGTTTCACCCTCTTGAAAAAGACCTTTCAAATCCACCTCAAACTTGGAACATGGGATTTACCTAAAGGTTATGGACCACCTATAGTCTAGGTTAAACTTCTAGCTTATGGGGATAACTCCCCTAGTTTATCAACTTGAATTCTCCTTATAAGACCTAATTATATTAGGATGAAAATGGTGAGATGAAAACTTAGAAATAAAACCTACACTAAGAGTGGTGATATACCAATACTTGATTATCCCCTTTTAACTATTCCTTAGACACACTTGTGAATCTAACTCAAACAAAAAATTGATAAAACCCCTTAACATAATCTTAGTCATGAATGTTTCATATGAAGGTCAAGTAGAAGACTACCCCATGAAGGCTAATGATATAGGTCTGCACAAGACATTACTAGCCCATCAACACTTTAAGAACACTAGTACCTATCAAAAATTCATACAAAATGCATACATGGATAATAAGACATTAGGAGCATGAAAGGACCTAAAAAAAAAACTCATACATTCTATAAATCAACTATCATAATACACACTGACACTCATACAAAAAGTCAGTAACTATTCTTCTCTATTGATTCAAGGCACAAAGTACAATTTTGGCAAAGCTTTGCTACACCCAATTAAAGGATGATAAAAAAGAGCTCAATGTCTCAATATATTAAATGTTTATGAGAGATAAGAATATAGGTGAAGGAGAGGCCATAAAGATATCAAGGTGTCTATATGGTAGTTATAACAGTCACCATTATGCTCCCCATGTGTTTCTTGAGTGAATGGTTATCCTGAATGGGTCATTTGAGGCATTGGTTTCTAATTTTTTAAATGTTTGACCTATGGGGATCACATAGATGCCACCTTCATCCAACTTCCTCTTTGTTCATTAGTTATAAACATTAAAAGTGGCCTAATGGATCCCTTTTCCATGATCATTAATTGATTATCTATGCTTACATGTTGACCTTGATGAGAAAACCACCCAAAACCTTCATTATGATCATAAATATGAGGTCTAATCACTTAAATTAATAGATAAACATGAAAAAAGGTGTCCCATTAACTCCATGATGCCATTCTACATCCATTGATACCTTCTTTTTGCTGATTAAGTAGGCCTCACCTCCAAGTTCTTCATTCTTCTACCCATCTACTACTTGAATGATTGAAATGGTTTAACCAAACCTCAAGACATCTAAGGAGACTTGGAATAATCTTGAATTAACCCTCTGCTTCACAACTTAGACCCTTCAAACATCCTTCAAATGTAAATTCATCTACCTTGAATGACTAAGCCATTTAGATTATCCTCATAGACTAGCTGATTAGGAGAGGTTAGTAGAGGCACTTATATGCAAATGAGTTAATACTTCCATCTTTTAAGGGGAAACATAAGTGTCAAGTCAATTCTTCCCATGGTTTACAACTTATGACTATGTCTTGTACTGCATTTTCTACTCAAAACCATAAAAAATTTTAGTTTATAGAGGTGTCTGCACAACATTCATACAACCAAATATTATGGACATGGCATCCTCTGAGTTGACAACATGATTCAAGTGTTTTCACAATGGTTTATACCTATTTGGATGTACTTCTGATCAAATATTTCTAATCAATTTTTTATTAGGGTTTTAGTGGGGTTTAAGACTCTTAACGATGGTTCATAGAGGTTAAGACCTAAGCCTCTAAACTAATTGCACTAAATACATGTTGATAAACCCATTTAAATCTCTTGAAGTTCTTATCTTCCCATACATAGGTCTCATATAGTAATAAGTATGTGAAAATGCTCCTCTGGTGAGAAGCATGCCTTCTAGATAGACTTTGACTATTTATAGGCCAAAAGGGATAATTATAGCAGATATCCTATGGTTCAATGTGACCAAAAGGTTCCTAAAAATCATGATTACCTTCTCCATGAAGGTATGAGGTTCCCTTGCTTCTAAATTTTCCCTCTTCTCCACCTTCAAGTAGCATTTCTCTAGTAGAGGTGTTAGACTAACCTGTCTAAACACATGGTTCCTAAGTCTTGGCCGTAACCCTAGGGTTATGAGGCACTTTTAAATTATTTTCAACATGATGATCATCCATAGGATTCCATGGAGTATAAATATTGGATTGATTAATCCATTTGACCTCTTTTGAATGCATACAACTCTTCATCTCAACATCCATGTCTATTTGCTTGTAAAACTACTCATGGAGTTTCCTATAGATGAGTGGTAAAGGGTTATTTATAAGATTTAAGACCCATTATCTCTCCTTAACTTCATGATACACACAAGCACTTTCCATATCAAATTAGCCTTTTTAGGCCTATTTTATACAATCTGATCCCTACATGTGTTGGGCCCCTTTTTGGCTAAGTTTGGCTCGGCACCAACTCAACATATATCTTAGCATGAGCTAATCATTTGGAATGATTGTTATTTTATCACCTTTTACACTAGCTATAGGTAACTTCATAGATATTATGCTAGCTAGTATGCAATTACTTGGCACCTATGTTTTTAGGGCATCTTGATAAGTGGTTGCACATGATGACTAGCGTGCAAAGGGCATGAGGTGATGGAGCTAACAAAATGATCAACCAAGGGTCCAACTCAGCACCTAGTTTGTGACCTCTACCTTTGCATGAAGGTGATAATTAGTGCTATAAATTCAATATCAAACCACTATACAGGGGATGTGACTTTGAGATAGTAAATCTCTATAGTATTGGTTCCAGACATAGCAAAGCAACTGCCATTGAAACTCAGGACTAGCATTGATCCAGAGGGTTTTCACTCATCATATGATTCAAATGTAAAAGTGTGGAAAAAACATATGTCACAATGGAAAATAGATACGTGATAAAAATATAAATTTTTTATATAATTAATTTTTATATTAGAATTATTTTATTATTTTGCTAATGGGTGTTGTGTTGTAGATGTGGGACGAAACCGACCATTTATCCACATTACCTCATAATCACTAAACATCTAATGTTATCAAATTTTCCATATAATCCTATTAATGCCACTGAGATATTCTAATATATATATATATATATTCTTTCCACATAACCAATTATTCCCATGGTAATTCTTCCATTTTTAAAAATTACTAATATCCTATTTTATTATGGTTATTAATAACCATGGCATATGTTTTAAATTAAATCTAGATTTAATAAAATCCCAATTTAATACCCTATTTTTTATGATTTTAATCACCACTAGATATTATTAAAAACATCCCATTTTAATTTAATATTATATCCTCCATTTAAATATCCTATTTATGGATTTGATTATTCCATTGGATATTTTAAAACCTAAGTTCCAAAGAAACTTTATCCCCACTTCCACGTGGATGGTCAATCATTATTTTTATTTATCAATGGATATTTGTTATAACCATCATATATGTTTTTAAAACTAAGTCCAAATGTAATTATCCCTTACCTTTTTTATGTTTGGTGCTAAACTCCTTAACATGCACACTTTATCCACCCACATTTTACTCCACTTGCCTTTTGCATGGTTGATGGTTTTGGTGGGAAGATCATGGTCTTAGTAGACCATGATATTTATGGGAATCATTTTATTAACTAAAGCATGGTGTTCAACCACCCCATAAAATATGGGATTTCATTCTGTTAAAAATTGCATGTAGCTTATTATGGGAAATTAAGAACACTTCATGGTATAATTGAGATTGTTAGCCAACATTGGCTATAAATAATTTTATTATATATAGTATGGATTATTATTATTATAGGATAAAGAACAAAGAAGTATACAAATTGTATATTTTCTTTATAGAGAAAGAATTTGGAAAAATATTTGAAACAAGGACATGCCATATAGGTGAAGTCTATTATGCTGGAGAACATAGGTTATTAAATTTAGAGAATTGACCGTGTTTATTTTATAAAAGATTTTTTTTAGAATAGCCCAATTGAGGCCAATTTTGTCTATTTTAGCCTATGTAAAATACAAAGAGAATGTAAAATCCAAGGATATATTATAAATCCTTTGAGAATATTTTTCCTCTTGTTGAGAGAATTATTAGCCCATTCCAGAGAGTTATAAGTAATTTCTTATAATTGTTTGGTTAAAGAGAAGAATGTTTTCATGCTACAAATGAGTTCTTTATATTTATAATGGAATGGTTCGAATGAACCTGGGGATGTATCTAATTGGTGAACCCTGTAAACAATCTCATCTCTATTTTATTCTAGTTTTCCATTAGTATATAAATTTTAAATTATTATAGATATTTGGAATTTAATTATTAGAAATTAATTAAGAGGTTATTGAAAGAGATAAAATATGAAGGGAATGTTTTAACTGAATAAAAGATTTATATGAGTTTTCAAACTACTCACATTCAAAATTGTTTAGACAATTTTTACATTCTGATTTAAAAAAGTCAACTCCTTTGATTAAAAAATTGGAAACTGACTTAATTTTTAAATCTATTCTGAATAAAACATTATTTATTACTAGAGGCTAATTACTATTTACAGATTAGTTTGGTATCAAAGTAGTTAGAATGTAGGGATTAGATTCTGATTGTGTGAAAATTTGAATTTAATTTCAGTATTGGTTGGATTATTTGTAGACTTGTTGTTTACTCCATTTACAATGTTAGAAGTATAAGTTGTTTGTAGGAATAGGAAACCATGGGTAAGCTGTCTAAACAAGAGAAACTTGATGAGCTCAAATCATTTAATATGTAGATTCAAGAAGAGAACTCTCTCTTGAGATCAAAATTTTATTCCTTGGAGGAGGAAGTTGAAAGGTTGGAAACTAAGTTGCAAGCCAAGGATGAGCTCTTATAAAGACTACATAATGGTGAACAAGTGAAGGATTTTCATTCCACATCAGAAAGAAAAACCATGACAGATGAATGCATTGTAAGTGAATGTGAGTCACTAGTTAATTTTCCTTCCTATAATGAATCTAGTAATAATGATTTTGATAACTTTGAATAGTATACAAAAGGAATAGGTTCAAAATTACTTTTAAAATGGGATTTAATGGAAAAGGCCTTGGAAAAGATGGCTAAGGCACTACTAAACCTATTCAGGGAGAGGATAGCCCTCATTTTTAGGTTTGGGATATACTAGTGTGAAAATGGAATCTGGAGAAAATTCTAAAACCATTGAAGGAAGACAGGCTTCCAACAACAAAGTGTTCTAGCCACTAGTCCTGTAGAGTAATAACATGTAGAAAAAAAGAAGTCCATCCCCACAAAGAGATGGTATTATGTGTAGACATGATTTAAGAAAAGGTAACATCATTCTACATTCTCATACTTGTACTAGTCCTAAAAAACTTGGTAAATATTCCAACATATATTTTAATTATGAAAATGAATTATTATCATAGGATTTTTGGTCCAAATATCCATGCTATTTTTTTGGATTAAATAACCATTGTGTTGCCTTATGTTGGAAAATAAAACCAGCTCTTAGGATGTTTATGTTTTCTAAGGAGAAATAAATGGATAATAATCATTGCACTCAATTTAATCTAAGTAGTCATTGAAATTATAAATGTTGGGTATTGTATCCACAACTACGTCTTAAGTATTATATGAAGACATCCATGAGGAATGATGCATCCGTAAGCAAAAAGGAAGTTGTTTCAAATCCAATAGTTTTAGATATGATCCATATAGCTACTCAGGTATTCTTTGAGGAAATTAAACCACATAAATTGGAAACTGTGATAAATTGGGTTGGTAAGCAATTCCTTAGTTTCATGTTTGCATAACTATGATAGTTTATTAGCATGGAAATGTTAAAAATAGTTTTGGTATTCTTTTGAAATTAAAAGGAATATATTTTAGTTTTAAACATAATTTTTGGAGCTATCAGCTGTAAAAAAATTTGAGTGATAGGTTTATCATACTTGTATTATTTTATCATGTTCATGGTTTTCCTAAAGATCTATTTTTAATCTCTTAATAATTTTTTGAGTCTTGATGCATTGAAAAAGGAATTAACTCATGTTTAAAACTTGGAGATGTTCTCAATGGATTTTAAGATTTGAGAATTTGGTTTATTGGAGTAACCTGTAGAGAAAAGACAAGGGACATGTTTATCATACTTGGATTATTTTTCTCATGTTTGGGTTTTTTAGAAAAGAATTAGTTTAAACTTTGACAACAATATATGTAGGTTGTATTGGGCATGTTCAATATGTTTATTTTAGAAAAAATTGCATTTCAATATATTATTTTCATTTACATTGTGAAAATAAAGGATTATATGACCCTTTTTTTGTATTGTTTGTAATTATGATAATTTTACAAACTTTTTGTAGCCATGCATGATTTTTGCATATTTTATAAGTCCCTTATTCATTTTGGGCATTTATTTGTAACTGTAAAATGTTGTTATAATTAGCATGTATATTTATTACACTAACAAAGTAGTTCATAGTCACACTTGGTGATCATTTTGCAAGTAGATGCAATGTTTTAGGAGATGTGACATTTGTAAAGGGATTTTTCTTCTATCTACAATTTGGCATTGGATAAATATTTCTTTCACTAGCATTTCAGGGATTCAGTTTGATTTTTTTTGAATCGTTACCATGATATTTTATAGTGATGTTTTGAAGAGTGAACCATTTACAGATTTAGTGGGTGACTTGACCTTTTAGGGATCAAAAGGGTCTTATTGGGAAGGTTTGATCCAAAGTATTTTCACTTGTCATATGTTTTGAATGGAAAAATGTGGAAAAAACAAGTGTCACAATTGAAAATAAACACATGGAAAAATATAAAAAGTTTATACAATTACTTTTTATATTAGAATTATTTTATTATGTTATTAATGGGTGTTGTGTTGTAGATGTGGGACCAAACTAGACATTTATCCACATTACCTCATAATCACTCAACATCTAATGTTACCAACTTTGCCATATAATCCTATTAATGCTACCGAGATATTATAATATATATTTTTATTTATTCTTTCCACGTAACCAATTATTCCCATAGTAATTCCTCAATTTTCAAAATATTACTAATATCATATTTTATTATGGTTATTAATAACCATGGGACATGTTCTAAATTAAATCCAAATTTAATTAAATCCCAATTTAATATCCTATTTGTTATGGTTTTAATCACCATTAGATATTATTAAACAATGTCTCATTTTAATTTAATATTATATCCTCCATTTAAATATCCTATTTATGGCTTTGATTATTCCATTAGATATTTTAAACCTAATCTCCAAATAAACTTTACCCCCATTCCCATGTGGATGGTAATTCATTGTTTTTATTTATCAATGGATAGTTTTTATGACCATCAGATATGTTTTTAAAACTAAGTCCAAATATAATTATCCCTTACATTTTTTTATGTTTGGTGCTAAACTTCTTAACATGCACACTTTATCCACCCACCTTTTACTCCACTTTCCTTTTGCATGGTTGATGGTTTTGGTGGGAAGATCATGGTCTACGTGGACCATGTTATTTATGGGAAGTGTTCTATTAACTAAAGCATGTCATTCAACCACCCCATAAAATATGGGATTTCATTCTGTTAAAATTTGTATGCAGCCTATTATGAGAGTTTAATCACACTTCAGGGCAGAATTGAGATTGTTAGCCATCATTGGATATAAATAATTTTATTTTATATATTATAGATTATTATTATTCTAGGACAAAGAATACAAAAGTATACATATTGTATATTTTATTTACAGAAAAAGAATTTGGAAAAGTATTTGAAGTAGGGACATACTATACAGGTGAATTCTATTATGCTAGAGAACACAGGTTATTAAATTTAGAGAATTGATCATATATATTTTATAAATATAGAATTTTTAGAATAGCTTGATTGAGGCCAATTTTATCTATTTCAATCTGTGTAAAATATAGAGAGAATGTAGAAGTCAAAGATATATTATAAATACTTTGAGAATATTTTTTTTCTTGTTGAGAGAATTATTATCCCATTCTAGAGAGTTATAAGCAATTGCAGATATTTGTTTGGTTGAAGAGGACATTTTCATGTTGTAGATGAGTTCTTTCTATTCTACAAAGCTGCAAGTTTCCTTAAGCCATTTAGGGATGTAAGTTTCAAATTTTTGTATTTACATCTTATTTATAATGGAATGGTTCAAATAAACCCAAGGATGTAGCCAATTCATAAACCTTGTAAACAATCTCTTCTCTATTTTATTCCAATTTTTTATCAATATATTTGTTTTAAATTATTATTGATATTTGGAATTTAATTACTGAAAATTAATTAAGATATTATTCAAAGAGATAAAATATGAAGATATTGTTTTAAATGAATAACAAATTTATACGAGTTTTTAAAATCCTCACATTCAAAAATTTTCAAATAATTTTTACATTCACATTTAAAAAAGTCAATTCCTTTGATTAAAAAATTAGAAAATGACTTATTTTTAAATCTATTTTGAATCAAATAGTATTTATTAGCAGGGAGCTAATTACTATCTACAGATCAAGCATAGATGACCTTGAGGCTCCCCATTGTAGTGCCCAAGCTTTCCTGTGAGCTTTTGGGCCTTTAGTAGATTTAGATGAGCATTTGATTTGTTTGACTTGTCATGTAATCTATTTATCCAAACAATGTTTAATGAAGAATGTCATTGCACTTAACTAAGTATTGATCTAGTGTATATGGTTATGGTAGTGTTAATTGATTACATAATGATTGTAATAGTGGTAATGTTTAGTTTAAATAGATGAATTATAAGTTCCATCAAAATTTTGGTCCAGCTTGTTAATGGCATCTCTATGTAAGTGATGACATCAACATATTATATATAAATTCTCTAAGTATAATAAGGACCCCATGCTAAGTGATGATACTAAAGTAATCTCCTTGACCCATCTTAGCACCAAATGGTGCTAATAATAGTAAGACAAAAGATTGTGCCCTTGAGATCTTAGAGCTACTCTAATATAGGTTTACACTTTTATGACTAGAATAAGTTCCCCAAATAGGCTTTGTACCTATAGATAGTTAGACTCTACCCTTAAAGGCTTGTGAAAATGAATTTGACAATGTTTTTATTGCAATAACCAAGTCCCTTGAAGAATGAGTTGCACCATGGCATGACTAGCCCTACTTGGGCCTTGATTCTTTCTCTGCTATGCTTCGAGTGAGTGCATAAAGCTTGTACCTTATATGAATTGATTTTAACATAGTAGAGTAACAAATGTTGAGCACCATGGGTTTATTATATGTTTTCACCTAGTTATAACTAGTCTAAAACTAACTTGGACAACCAAATAAGTGCCTAACAGAGTAAATGACTTAGACAACTAACCCTTTTCTATAATATTTTGGTTCCATTTCTAGGACCATGTTGAATTTTATTGACACAATGGTGTAAAATAATAATGGTCTGAGTCTCCCTTGAGAACATTGAGTACTGGTTAGAATAGGTCAAAGACAACTTTGCACTAAAGTGTCCATTCTCTAAAGAATAAAAGCCAAGGAAGTGGGTCTAGAACAACCTGTATGATGCTATATATGAGGTCTTCTTTTATGAAACACTTGATAAAGTGTACCAATGGTTGGTTTCCTATGTGATCCATAGAAGATGAAGCTATGGACAATTCCTTGAATGGATAAAAGAGTGCCTAGAGAAGCTTGAACACCTTGTTGCCACTTGGACTAGAGCTATAAACAAATGGTGCTTGAGTTCATAGTATCGACATGCTCCTACCTTGAATAATTAGAGTATTAATTCTTGCAAGAGCCTAGAGGCATGTTTGTGAAAGAATTAAGCATAGATCTTAAGAATCTTATGGTGGATTATGGCTTTAAAAGCATAAGAATGGAAGGCTAAAGTCCTTTCATTTATGAGTAGTGTAATGGGGGAAGAAGGGGATGTGTAGGTAAAGTGTAATGGGAAGGGATGAGAATATTAACACTTGAGAGCTTAGGTAATAGACTTATAATAAGAGAATGCATAAGTTGATGTAAAATCTAGAACCTAGAAGTACCAAGTGAACCCATAGTGATTAAGAAGGTCATAGAAAGGATCTCTTGAATTACAATAGTGTGAGGAAAGGAATAATGAAGCCATAAATCAATCTCAATTATTGATAGGTGAAGAATTCACTAGGTCCCTATAAAATTTGACCATTGAAAATTTTCCAAAAGTGTCTACCCCCTTTGAACCTATGGTGCATGTTCATGCACTAGACCCCCCTAAAAAAAGAGTGATAACTGACCTTGTTTTCTATATTGAGTTTGACCATTTTACAAAATTGGACTAAAATTTTGTGATTGAATAAGTTGTTCCATATGAAGAGATAAGTGAGGATACCTCTATACCTTTGGGCACTATCTCGATAAGAAATAATATGAGTGCAAGCATTCTAGTTCAACAAATGTTAGCTACATAAACCAGGAAACAACCCATAAGAAGTGGCCTAATGTCATAAGTGAGTAGAATTATGCCATCAAATTAAATGAAACTGACCACAACAATGGGTTCAATACCTAACCTAGTGATTAGAAGCTTTAGAGGACCACCACTAGGATAAGTACCAAGGGGAAATCACCTCAGATATTAGTGCCCCCCATAGTAAGTATATTTTGAAATGACAATGCACTTGCCAAAATATCATGGCATAAAAATGCCATAGAGTATGTGTTAAAATATTAGATTCAATGGTGCACTCTAGTATAACGCAATTAGAGTGTAAGGTAACCCAATTTATGATAATTTTACTTGATCATGCTCATACCTTGTATAGGAAAATTGATTTAAACCGGGCTATGATTGATTAAAACACCTTGAAGGAAGAATTTATGAAGGAATTTGACATAATCAAGTTTGAATAGTAGAGCATCATCTAAATCAAGGAAATTATTTAAGGGATATTAAAGAGTGTGTAACTATATGATGATAGGTTTAAAACTCTTCTTTCCAAGCTTCTTTATGACATTCACCCCTTCTAGCACACACAATGTTTCATTGGAGGATTTATAGTACCATTTAGAAGGGTATTTTATATGAAGACAATCATAGATCCTCTAGAAGTTCTTGAAGCTAAACTTAAAGCCAAAGTAGTTAGAAGCACCAATATTATGATTAGCCCATTCATGGAAGCGTATATTGCATCCATGGTTGATCAACTCCAAAAATTGACTGCTAGTTTTTTGCAAGATGCTTGAAGTTGATTATGGTGTATTGAATACGAGATGAAAGTCCATAATAACAATAAATACCCTTGAAGGAATGTCTAGACATTGATTCAAAGCTATGAGGTTTATCATGAGGCACATGATGTTCAAAATTACACTTTAATACAATACACTATTTAGGTTAATACAACCATATAATTTTTAAGCATAAAATATATTGAGAGGGTGGGTGAATTAGTATATTATATATCTTTTACTTAATCTAATTTATTATCTATAACCACTTAATCACACATTCAAGATATGTAATAAAACTGAAACAATAATATGCACCACATGAGAGAGAGAGAGAGAGAGAGAGAGAGAGAGAGAGAGAGAGAGAGAGAGAGAGAGAGAGAGAGAGAGAGAGAGAGAGAGAGAGAGAGCGAGAGAGAGAGAGAGAGAGAGAGAGAGAGAGAGAGAGAGAGAGAGAGAGAGAGAGAGAGAGAGAGAGTAGATTTTTATGTGGAAACCCAAAGTGGGAAAAACCACAAAGAACAATCTAAAGTATATGAATGAGCACCAACTCAAATTACAAAATTCACAAGCATAAACTTGTAGGAGCACCAACCCCTTTGCTGAGCACCAACACACAGGAGCACCAACCCCTTGCAAATATTTGTGAGCATCAACCCACAAGAGCACCAACCCCTCTTGTGTATAAAACACAACTATCTCTCAATGTTGCTTACTCAACAAATGATATAAATCTAAAATATCTCCTACTTTTATCTCTATGAAAAAAAATAAAAACCATGCACTCTCTTACATATTGTAAATAGCTTCTCAAGCCTTTATTTATAGCTTTCCAAATGACCTTTGGCATTCAACCTTTGTGACCCTTTAGTCCTCAAGTAAAATGGTGCCAAACTTACATGACACTTCATATCCTTGCATTTGAAAAGTCATATGGTGACCCTTCATAAGCAGAAACATCCTTTCCTCTTTTGTCTTTATCTTGGTGAATTTTCGTATTTTTAAAAGTATCCATTCATGAAAAAATGTGCCATACCCTCATTTGTCTTCACATGGTGACTCTTGAAATTCATCAAGATAAATATTCATGAGAAAATGCATCTGATTCCTCTTTCATCTTTTACCCCATGACTCTTTGAATTCTCCATGGGCCCTCTTTTGACTTATATGCAACCAAAAATATATTCATTAATATTAAATAAATATTAACAAAAATTAGCCAAGATATGAATATTAAAAACACAATTAAATGTAATGGGGCATTTATCACCAATAATGATATACCTTTGACATCAATGACAATATTTCCAATAATCTCCCCCTTTGTCATTGATGACAACCTTAAACTGAAACTGCCATATCCTGAAACCTACACATACTACCATCTAAAAAATATATAGTAATTCCCCCTTACTGTAGTAACTTGTACCTATTCCTTGTACCTATTTTTTCACCTATACCTATTATTCTCTCCCTTTAACATCAATGGCAGAGGGCCTACTTGGAGCTAACACTTATCTCCCCCTCAACTAATGTTGAACCTCAATGGTAGGAAGTAAAATAAAATACTCCCAACTTCTCCTGTAGATACTCAAATGTGTCTTTTGGTCGTGTCTTTGTGAAAATATCTATAATCTACTCTATAGTAATGATATACTCCATCTTAACCTATTGATCTATAACCTGCTATCTCAAGAAGTGATATCTAATTGGAATATGTTTTATTCTTGAATGCATCACTGAATTTTGTAAAATATTAATAACACTTATGTTGTCAAAAAAAAAAATAAGTTCATCATATTTTACCTTGATATCTTCTAAATTTTACTTCTTCCAAAACACTTGAGTACAACATAATACAATTGTAATATATTTTTCTTAAGCTATATAAAGTGATACTAAACTTTGCTTCTTGCTTAGCCATGATACTAAGCTATCATCAAGGAAGAAAGATCATCCACTTGTAATCTTTCTATCATCCAAGCACCCCTACCTAATCTAAATCTATATAAGCAACCAAAGTGAAATCTTTGCCTATGGGATACCACAATCCATAATCCCATTGTCCCCTTGATATATCTAAATATTATCTTCACCAATTGAACATGACTATCTTTTGGAGCTAACTGATATCTTGCAAACCATACCTACTACAGCATGATGTCTATCCTTGATGTTGTCAAATATAAAAGACTACCAATCATAGATCTACACAAATATTGATCTACAATAGGTGAAACTTCATCCTTGCTCACCTTATTTCTTGTACACATTGGTGTGCCAACTGGTGCACAATCCTCAAAACTAAATTTTCTTCAACATTTCCTTGGCATATTTAATTTGAGATATGAAAATTCCTTTATCTGACTGAAATATTTGCAATCTTAAGAAAAATGACAATTCTCCAAGCATAGACATCTCAAATTCTTTTTGCATATTATCAAAAAATTATTTTTTCATCTTTTCAATGTTTCCTTCAAAAATGATGTCATCAACATATACCACAATAATCAATTGATGCTCACCTTTTGTTTTGATGTAGATATTACTATCAGCAAATCCTCTCTTGAAACCTTGATCCTATAGGTATTTATCAAGTCTTGCATACCAAGCTCTAGGAGCTTGTTTCAATCCATACAATAATTTCTTCAATTTTCATACATGGCTACTAATATTTGAGAGAATAAATCGATTAGGTTGTTCAATGTAGATGTCTTCTTCTAGATTCTCATTCATGAAGGTATATTTGACATCAATCTAAAACACTTTGAAATTTTTAAACACTGCATAGGAAAGAAACATTCTAATAGCCTCTAACCTTGCCACTAGTGTAAAATTTTCTTCAAAATCTATTCCCTCAATTTGAGCATATCCTTTACATACTAATGTTTCTTTATTCCTAGTTACTTCTCCATTTTCATTCAACTTATTTTTATAAAGCCATTTTAATCCTATCACATTGTGGTCTTTTGGTCTAGGCATTAATTCCCAAGTATCATTATTTTTTATCTAATTTAATTCTTCATCCATAGCCTTAACCTAATGCTTATTATGTCTAGCTTCTGAAAAAGTTCTAGGCTAAACTTTGGATAACCAAGAGAAATTAACTTGCTTAGATTCACTTACCATCATTCTTTTGGTGTGAATTCCTTCATTTATATCCTTGATGATGTCACTTTCATTATGATTTCTTTGAACATATTTGGATGGAGTTTTGGTATGCTTTTTCTCCTTCTTCTCATCTTCATCTGATTCTTCAAAATCTTCCTCTTCAATGATTTTAGGTATGTCTACTAGATCACTGATTATTTATGTTCCATCTTCTTCTATTTTGACACTTGCACTTTCAATAATTTCCTTGGTTCTTTTTTTATAACATTTATAATCTTTAACTTTTCAAGAATAACCAAAAAATATACCTTTATCTACTCTGGATTCAAACTTCCCCAATTTTTTGTCAGTTCTCTTTATGAAGCATCTGATGCCAAATACTCTAAAATAATCAACTGTTATTGGTTTATCTTTCCATGGATCATAAGGAGTCTTTTCACTATTGAATCTCAATAATTCTATATTCTAAATATGCACTATTATAACAACTACCTCTCACTAATATTTATCTAGTATCTTGGATTCATTTAGCATTATCCTCACCATCTCTTGAACTGTTCTATTTCTCATCTCAACTACTCCATTTTGCTATGGAGTTCTTGGTGTTGAATAATGTCTATTTATTCCATGGTCTACAAAAAACTCAATAAATTGATTTGACATGAATTTTACTCCTTTATTTGATCTTAGACACTTAATATTGAAATTGGTTTCATTCTCAACTAATGCTTTGAAATATCTAAAAGCTTCTAATTTTTTATTTAAAAATAGTACCCAAGTCATACGTAAAAAATCATCAATAAGCAACATGAAATATTTCTCACCTTGAATACTTTGATTTCTCATAGGTCCACACAGGTTAGTGTGAACAAGCTCTAACATCTGAGTGGTTGAGTACTCTTTTATTTTGAACCACCTTCTAGCCTAATTCCCATGCTGACAAAGTTCACAAAGTGTGTCGGTTGGCTTTTTAATCTTTAGAAGATTTTTGATAACTTGATTTTTACTGACATTGACCCATTCTCCTATGCCATAGCCAAATTTATTCAATATGACTCAAATAAAATCTTTGACCTTTGATGTCTGATAACATATACAAATTATTACCTATTCTTTAAGCATTTGCAATCAACACATCTAAATCTTTTCTCCTAATTTCACAACCTTCTACATAAAATTTTAGTGTGTGCCCCTGATCACACATTTTAATTACACTCAAAATATTATGCTTAATACCTACACACAAAACATTTTCAGTTTTAGTTCTACCATTATCCAAACTTTGTGTACTTTTTTTGGCAATTATAGTAGTAGTACTATGTCCAAATTTCACTGTGCCACCTGTTGATGGTTAAAATTGTGCTTGATTCTAATCAACAACAATGGGAAGTTTCAAGTTGTGTGATATTGTGGCTTGAAACAACCCTCCATATTTTAGAGAAGCTGGTCTCTTTTTTTGTATCAAGTGTTGGGGAAAAGGGATAAGAAATTAAACAAAAATGCAAACGTAAGAATTGAAACCTAACTATGGCGATGCACCTGAGTGTAATCCTAATCCTAACCTAAGCACAGTGAGACTATATATAGGATTCAATTACATTTAAGAGCAGACAAGTGCATGATCAATGTAAAAGAATGAAATAATAGAAACAGAGGCTCACAACAAGGGCTCCTTTTGTTGAGAT